>CM065139.1:21949145-22549145 GCA_033026305.1 Cirrhinus molitorella | reverse complement strand
TACGATATGGCGCGAACGGAGCATATTATTTTTGAGAGCTGGTTATGTAGTCTTAATGGGCCGCGTTGCAGTCACTATTTCAAATTCTTTGTCTGACAAAAGAAACAGTAAAATATATCAGTATACCTATGAAATTTTATTGAGAATTTGGTTGCATTTAAAATGCAGTATATGAGCACAGAGAGGCAAGAAAATATGACGCACTGACATCATGAATATGCTAATTAGCATGACGTCATCTATTGACATTTGGCAACTTTTCAAGCAGGGTTTAGCTACTTTCCATTGAAAAAAGTTGGAAACACTACACACAGGGCTGTCGCTAGTGAGGTAAAAGGTGGTGGCCACGGCAGAGGGGGGGGGGCCCCGGTGATCTCAACTGACTGGCTGATGTCAGCCTAAAAAGACGCACAGGACAGTTGACTGGCCACTGCTGCGTGTCGTCATGAAAGCTTATCATTTGCATATAATTTAAGCCTTACCAGTTTCTCGAATTTGCCTCTTCTTGCTCTTGAACTGACAAATGCATACAAAATGATGTAGAATCTTGGAGAGTATCCTCTGAATAATTGTCGGTTATGTTTTAAGTGAAAGTAAACAGCTGAGAAGGAAATTGCATGTGTATAATTATAATGGATGCATTGTCTCTTAAAGTGGCCGTGCCTAATTTACTAGCTGCTGTCGGTGTCCTTAATGTTGATCCAAGAAAATGAATGAAAGAAAATTAATGACTGCTCTTGACTGAATTACTTTGTAGTTTTAACAAGAATTAATCTATATTAAATTTATACAGTGAAGACTATGCAGTGCAATTTTTCCATTTGAATAAACATACAAATTAAAACATTTCAAACAGGGCCCATGGGTACAACCTGCACCGGGGCCCCGCGATCCCCTGCTATTGCCCTGACTACACATCATGTTCTCACACAGTGAAAAATACATTGCGGACAACACACCGACAGACAAGACAGAGCCGGTTACTTCTGGAATTAAACAAGGTCTCAGCTTTAAAATGTTGTCCTTTTTTTTAAGAAATTCAAACAATAAATACTGTTTTGGGGTCTTTATTGTGTCATGACAGATCACTGTATTGCCTTAGTTTGCTAGGTATCTATGACTTTGTTAAGTAAAAGTATATTACCTATTTGTGACAATTTCTAAAAACAGCCAGGTTATCCATTTAGACTTTGGCTGTGTTTGGTGGTTTTAGGCCCCGATCACACCGAACGTGCTTTTTATGTCTGAAAACGTGAGGTGCACCACACTGCCTTTTTTGGTGACTTTTAAAAGAAGAGCAGTTTTTATGTTGCTAGAAAACAATTAAAGCAATAGAAAGTGATTCAAAAAAGGTGCCTCTCACTGCAAAAACACGTTCTGTCTAATCGGGGCCTAGTTAAGACGGCAGCTTTCCCAGGAGTGGGCGTAATTTTTCAAGATTTTGAAAACCTATTTTATTTACTTTTTTATTTAATTATTCAGATTTGGCTGGGTGGTTATAATAACATTTGGTAGTGGGACAAACTCAGAACACATATTTAATATTGCTTTACACAGACTTAAATTTAACTTGCACTTCACCACCAAAATTTGAATTTAAGATAGCATGCGCAGCTGAGCCAAGGCAGTTGTTTTTCCAAAAAAAAAATTGTGTGTCATAAACCTACACTCTTAAGAAAAATGGTTCTATATAGTACCAGAAACGGGTTCTTTGGCTTGTAACAATAGCAGAACCCTTTTTGGTGCTAAATAGAACCCTTTTTTATAGGGTTCCATTAGGAACCATGCTTTGAAAATGCTATATAGAACTTTATAAATATAAACTTTATTATAAATAACCTTTTTAATGCTAGTTTATTTTCATTAATATTATTATATTTATGTAATTATTAATATTATTTGAATATACTATGTATTAATTAACTGTTTTATTGCTTTTTACTCTTCTGTCTGGTATTTCAGTATCTTGTAGTGTATATACAACAACAACGTGTCAGTTAGGTACTTTTTATTTTTTAATGACATGAATTGGTAGCAAAAAATGACAGCACTATACAACAAGAAAACATTATTAGATGCCTTTCACATTGAACATAAATGCTTAAAGAAGTAAAAACAGAATCAAAATAGTGAAATGAAGACCAGGTTCCAGTGAAATACTGTATTTTCATAATCCTCTATGATGCCTGTAAGTTCATCATTATGTGTTTTGATGTGACTGAGTGGCAGTTTCTCTCTGCAGATGTCGAGGTTGTAGGATGTGACAGCATCTGAAATACACAATTTACAGTGTGTCTCCTTCCATTTGTTTTTGTAAAAACAATAAAAGAACCATACATGAAACATTATTGTTACTTATTAAGTGGTGAAGAGGTATCCTTAAAAAGCATCCTTAACTGAACAGGGTTGGTCACTTACATGTTCTCTTAAACTGAAAAGAGAAAAAGACATGATTGGAAAACAGGAACGATTTAAAAAGTAAAAAATTATAGACATTATAAGAAACAAATATTTACCTGATAAGAGTGTGTTGGCAGTCTGTTGGATAACTGAACTTCAGAAGATCAGAAATGAGACAACTCTTTTTCTGTTAGTAAAACATAAGTAATTTAAAAAAAAACCCAATATGGATACAATATGGATCTGTTACTTACGTAGTGAAGAGGATTGTCAGAGCTATTCACACTTAGGCTACATGTGATTTAAAAAGAAGAGAAAAGAACATATTTGTTTGGAAACCAATACAATTTTACATTTAATTTTGTATTTAAAAGTAAGAATGAAATCATTTACCTGTTGAGAGTATGTTGACAGTCTGTAGTTGGATCTCTCAGCTCCAGAAACTCACTAATAAGGTGCTTTGACAGTTACAGATTTGAAAATCAAAAGGACGGGAATAAAGAACCCTAACTCTAACTCTAAGAACCATTTCAGCATTAAAAGGGTTCTTCAGGATGCTATGGTTCTAAATAGAACTGTTACTACTGAACCTTCAAAGAACCATCTTTTTTTAGAGTGTATAGTACTATTGGACAGTTCTGCTGTCTGAGACTTACCATTGACTGTTGCATTTGAAGAATTAATTAGGTAGGTCTTAGGGTGTTAGTAGTCATTTATAAACTTAATTATGTTACATTTTGTGTACTATATGCATTAATGTGTTAAATATTCATTTAAATTCAATTCTGTTGAAAGAGTTAAATCTGTTGTATGCACAGGTTGCACATAAGCATCGACTTGGTTTTGCACTAATTTGCACTAATTTCATCTTTAGGAGTGGTCGGTTGCATGAGGAGGTGTGCGGTTGTTTTTCACGCTCATGTATTTACAGCAGGCTAATATTTCCCAATGCAATGGATTCCAAATCTACAGCAATACACGGTACACAACTTATGCAGGAAAATGTAGAGGATATAGTAAAAATGGGGCTGCAAAATGTTTAATCACGATTAGTCACATTCAAAATAAACGTTTGTTTACATACTATGTGTGTGTGTGTGTGTGTGTGTGTGTATTGTGTAAATGTAGCCTATATACAACTACACACACATGTATATTTAAAATGTATGTATGTATGTATGTATATATATATATATATATATATATATATACTTGTATATTATTTATATTAAATATTTTATATATGCATATATTTTTTAATATATACATATATACATGTATGTGTGTGTATTTATATAGGCTATACACATTAAATATACAAAGTACACACACATACAGTATGTAAAAATAAATGTTTATTTTGAATATGACTAATCGCGATTAATCGTTTTGCAGCCCTTAAAAAATAGTAATGTGAAAACAATTAAATCTACAGTAACAAAATGTACACAGGTTGTACCTTATACAGAACTGCTGAAAATACAGTAGCCTAATATTACTGTGAAAACAACAAAAATCATTTACAGTAAATATAAAAAACTGTTTTCACTGTTTTCAAAATACTCTTGTGTAATTGAAAGGAATCACAGAAGCCAATAAAAAGCTTTTATTTTTAGAGTGTAGTACCATGCAAGTGATTCATCGTCATAAACAACTTCTTGATCAATATTGCTGCCTGAGTAGACACACTTTTTAAAATTGGCCACATAAATGTGTTTACATAATAGAAACTTCTGCATTATATATGGATACATAGGCTAATAGAGGGCACTTATACTTTTGGAGCTGTTTGATCAATATGAACATTCAGTGATGAAATGTAAAATACAAAGTGCTGCATTACAAAGTAGAGAGATGTTTGACATGTTTCTGTGAAACCAGTGGTGTTGTCACAACAGGGTCTTCAGACATTTAGATTATCAGACTTTTGGGGTGTTGAACGTTTCAGGGTGACGTGAATCGAGGGGAAACATCTGCCTAGAGCTCCTCTTTCCTCTCACGGATTTTGAAGAAAACGTGACTCCACATTTCACGCAGTTATAAACATTTGTTTCTCTTTTTTTGGCTTAGGGAACGTATCGCATACTGATGGTGTGCTTCCATTCATCTTTTTGCGGTTTCTATCTGCCTCTCCCTCCCTGTCTCCCTCTCTCACACACACAAATTCGTTCCCCTCCCTCCCATTCGATTGATCAGAGGCTTGTGGGTGTCTTGGATGAGTCATATCAGCAATTTACCCAGTTTAAAGCATCTTTCAAATTACTTCCCTTCCAGTCGGGTACCGTGCTGATAACCGATAACAGTTTTCGTTCCTACAAGGAGATTTGGAGGACACTTGTGCGCTGGTGTTGTCGGGCGCGCGTGTTTATGGCGCGTAACCGTGTGTGTGTTGTGCTGAAGAGCGCATGCGCGCGTCGCCTGCTCCGTAAACACCGAAAGTCATGGAACATGTGGTTGGAAACAAGAATTATGAAGACGATGCTCTGATCTGCAGGTTCACAAACGGATTGCTCCACTTAGTTTAGTTGCAATAATTGAAGGTGACTCGTTTCTACTTTTTGAGGCTGTAACTTTTGAACGGCCACACTTTTTTTCTTGTTTACGTTTTATTCTGCAGGTTATCTTCTTTTGTTTCATCTTCATTTTTATGATACTTAATTAATTCGCTTGTTTGTGTATTCCATCGACTTTAATCTTCAAAAGGCTTTTTTTCAGAAGACGCATAGCCCATATCTTTTAAAATCTTTGTCAAAGATGAAAACAGTTTGACAGGCTGTTTTCTCTCTCGTTCCCCCCTCTCTCTCCCCTAATATTTGCCTTGATGCCAACTTTAAATGTGAAATGGGCAACATCACAGAGGAACCATAAGTCACAACGCTTGGAATCACGTAATGATAGCGCCCTCTCCTGGATTTATTTCCAAGAGATATGTACTCAGACAAAGCAGTTTATTAAACCCTCTTTACTTTAGATTACTGACAAATACTAAAGTCTTTAATATTGTCTTTAAAGCTGCCCACATGAAAACACAGATATAATTGGGAATTTTACCTATATACGTTCATATGTAAATTCCCTTAAAATACCTCTCATTAAAATATCAGCATTCCGTGGGGTGCCCTTTGTCTCGAAAAAATACTAAAATAAAATAAAGAGAAACAAATAAAAAGATAAAAAATGAAACTGGGTTGTAGACCCAAGTATGACGAAACTACAAATATGTCTAAACACATTAAATATGGCAAAACACAAGAATTATTGATAGTCACTATAGTCTTTCCGTCTCCATGTAATTGTTTCTCGGCCACCTATTTATAAATATTATTTCTAAAACAAATATTTAAGATTTTAGCTTACATATGTTTAGAAATAATTACTAACTTATTTACGCATTGATTTAAAAGTTTATCTTTACACATTTTGTGAACTAATTGGTAATTTTGTAGGCTACATAGCCTACTGGATTACATATTATCCATAAACCTATAAATGATTGTTTAGCAAATTAAAGACCATGCCGAAATATATTAAATCTACGTATTATAACAATACACATGATTTTACCTGTTTCTCTCTCTTATTTGAAGTGTGCACTAAAATACATAACATATGATTAATAATATAGCCTGACGAGGTGTTTATTTACAATATTTTGTAATCGGTGAATGCACAAAATATGTAAAATAGTTGAAATGCGTTGTCTTGGGTTTTTTTCGTCCCTTAAAATGTCGAGACATCACTATTTTTATTTTTTCAAAATCGTATTAACTGAACAAATGTAAATGCGCGTTTTATTTGTACATCCTTTGCACCAAGTCCAAATGTTATGGGCGAGCTGATCCATCCTTTCTCCCCGTGAAAGAAAGAGAGATTGATGGCAGGGAACCGATGACTCTCGCTGATATCAATCGGCTCATTAACTCCAAATACGAAGCCAACCTCCGACGTAATATGTCACTGACCAAAGGGTTTCATCGCATAAATCGCGAAAATGCGCTTTGGTCTGTTCTCCAAACAAAAACGCAGGAGATGCTGAACGTAAATATATTTGGAAACAAAATTTAGTTTACCAAGCATTATTGTCTTTTCAACAACTGTGGGCAACCAAAAGATTCAATATTTATTACAGCGCAAAATGTCGTTTTCTGCGACAGAACATAAGAAACACGTTGGTGTTATCATCTGTCCGTTTATCCGTAAAATATTTTTGCTGACAAAGGTCGTCAATTAAAAACGCGACAATACAGGTAAACACTTTTGGTGAAGGAGAAGCGCGCAGAACAGCTGTATGAATGACGACGCGACTACGCTTCATTCGCAGTGTAACGAACTGTTCAAACTGTAAATACTGAGATATTCCGAGGTCAAACACTCCCCTGGGTCGAGATTATTGAAATTGGGATACCGCACGGAATAAATAAAACAAACAGATCACTGTTAGCCGCAAGTTAGTCCAGTGGCAGCGGTCAAAGCGCGCGTTCTGACACACAATGAACTGTCTCGATGGGGACGGTTCTTCTTTGTCAATATTTACGTGTAAATTAGCTCACATAATTCGGTTTGAATCGTCAGCCTCAAGTGACTAAATGTGTGACGGGGCTCTTTCCGGACTGAGGCACCTTTCAGTCAGACATTTTCGACAAATCAGAGCCTATCGCCTCAAGAGAGCAGTAGCTTACGAGAATTTGCCATCAAAACAGATGCGGTGCTCGTGTGTGGGCGCAAGGCTTGGGCTACACACCATTAAGCTCGAGCCGCAGCTGAGTAAAATGTGAAATGGGAGAATTAATCGATCCCAGGACGATGCTTTTTTTCAGTCCCGTGGGAGTATGAATTCTTTTATTCATGAGCGTGTTATGTCACTTCCATTAGGCGGTGGACATTTTTTGAGTGTATCTGAACATGCATTTTCATAATTGCAGCCAATATGTCTACAGAGCCCTCAAAAACTTGACGAATCTTCTCCTTGTGTAGGTGTGAACAATAACTCTCATCATCCCATGTACCCAGAAAAAACTTCAAAAGCGCTTTTATCTGCTATTTTGCCCATTTCTCTTTGTTTTACCTCCGTTTTTTAACATATAATGTATTCATTCTCTTCTTGAGTGGGCATTTTGGGTCCTGCATGAAGTGCATGGGCAGTTAGGAGGAGGTGAGTCAGCGCGGGGGATGGAGAGCGCGGTTAAGGGTCGCAACTGCGCTAATACTGAGTGGCAGTCGATAATGCCAAGCCGTATCAAAATCTGACCCTTGGCCCTTGGAGCTCTTAAATTATTCGCCACCAAGGTAGAAAAGGACACGCATTCACACTCATAGCTATATGCGCTTTTCTCTCAACCCCTTGGTTGCATGCCGCATTTTTCTTTACAGAATAAAAGGTCATTTTGCCCGCCAACTTAAATAACAAAAGTTATTTCTTGGCACCGTATATGTTGGAAAATATTGATATAATCAGGTCTTGCTCGTATACCTCTCTGGAGCGCAAAATGCAGCTTTTTTTTGCCACCCTTAGAAAAGTGAATCTTTGTAAATAGTCCTTTGGATTTTTTTAAGTCTTTTTTTTTATGTTTCCTTGTAGAATCTATATGTTCTACATGCATAATACAAAGGTTCTTAAAAATGTTCTGCATTGACATCAGAAAAACCTTTTTTTGTTCTAATTCGAACCCCTCTTTATCTACGTGATTAAGTAGGCTACCTGGAAATAATAATAACAATAAAAGAGAAATAAAAAGCAAACATACGCGATAATAGGGTTAGAACGGATCTTAAAGTTTCATGCCAATTCAGGAACACGAGTCTATTGGATGCAACCTTTGAAAATATTGAAATAAGGTTCCCACTCTATAATGAGACAGCTTTGATGCTGCCATTTCGAGTGTGGCTCGTGGGACTTCAATATCCGCACTGCAACTAATCCAATTACACGAATCATAAACTGTGATTGGCGGGATTGCTGTTGGCTCCAATGCCACGCGAACGTTTTCCAATTAGGCCTATTCCTAAAACCTACAGTATTCATGTAAAGGTTCTAAACCGCGTCAGACGAAATTCTTATCTCGAAATACATAATTGCGAGAGAGAGAGAGAACGCCAAATTAGGGTTGCACTCTTGATGAAATGTCTTGACCATTTCTGGATTATTTGTAGGTCAATTGAGTCAACTGAAGCTACCTGTACATGCGTATAATTAAGAAAAAAACATGTTAATGTGAAAACATTACATGAGAATGACGTTAGAGACAGATGGATGAAAGTCAGGGGCGGCAGGAGACAAAGAGCGGAAAATTGAACGAGCTCGGGAAATTGAGCGGAAGTGGAGCAGTGAAGCTGAACCGCCTGCGTCACGGTGGGTGCAGCCGTTCGGTCTCTCTCCAGCTCTGATTAAGGCCATCTCACAAACAATCAACAGGCCAAAAAGGTCCACTAAGTAAGTGACAGTGTCAGATTATGCTGGGTACATAGTATGCCCTATAAATACATCCTATGTATTGCGAATGAATGGATGCTTAAACTTAAATGTACAATGTTTAAAACAGAAAATCGTTAGTGTTCAATCAACACAGCTAGAATTAAATTTAGTTTCTGTATGAGTTAATTTAGCAGTGGTGCTTTCACTGTGTACCACATTGCCCCGTTCTTAATGGAGAGACTGTTTCATTCATGCAATCTCTGTTCATTCATCAGAGCACCGTAGCGTACCCTCTGAGTTCAAACGAGACACGAAATTCTTATCAATGGAGAGTCTGACGTCAACAGCGGCGCGATGACTCGCGGATCACGTGTCCAGACGCGTCTATACAAATGGGAGTTGCGCTGTCCGTGGTCCTGAAAAAAAATCACGCTCCGCATTCATCTCTCAACAAGACAGATCGAAGTGTGTTTCAAATAATTCTTGTGGGAAGCAAACTTACTTTAACTCAAGTTTTAAATGAACTTAAGGATAGCGCTTGTTTCCAAACATCATCCAAGAAGCACAAGGCTTTGAGTTCCAGCTAATTTGTTCGGGAAATCAGGTGAGTAAGTGCACTGCCATTCCTACACGCACTCGATAAATAGTTTATAGTTCCATATATATATATATATATATATAAACGCTATGAGAGACTAAGTTTTCCGCTGATACTTAGCTTGAGATGATGTTGAATCTCAGTGCAAGTCATTCAAGGAGATACAGGTCGACCGATCAACAAGCGTTTCATTCATAAATTTCTAAACGCTTTTTTCCCCCCCATCTTTTTCTTTTACAAGAGTACACGATCCGCATCAGTATCTTTTAGGCAAAGTAATCTTGATATGTGATGTCTATGTTTTTTCTTTGTTAAAGAAAACATTATTTCGAGATCGTCTGCATAGGAATGAGGATTTTGAAGAAATTTTAAGAATAGTTCGTTCGGAGTTCATTCTTTGAAAATCTAAATAAGAAAGAAGAAGGAAGCGAACGTACAAATTTAGCTGTAAATGAACGATCATATTGCTTTTATATGAATTAATCAAATGAAACATGTATTGGGTAGGGTTTTTCTCGCAGTTTGCATTTTAGGAGAGAGTGATGGAAAGCACAGGTGAATTTATAAGGTTTCATTCAGGCATGCTTTCGATTCCCTTGCAAGTCAAGAAACAATTTACACTAAGTGTAGTTTTAATATAGTCATTAACCATATGTCGCCTTGCCGTGGCGTTTCGCTATTCCAGCTGGAGAAGTGATAGGTGAAAAGGCAACCAGGGAATTCGCTCATATTACTTTTATATGTAGTCTTCGTGTGGACTCACTCAATTAAAAGCAGCGCAATTAATTGAATTTGAAAAGTGATAATGTATTGTGTTGATGACGTACTGCTGTAAAACAAGCGCACGTTGTAATATTCTATCATGCTAATTAGTTAAACAGATTTCTGCTCACGCACGTTACGCTGCTGTAGAGATAAGATGTTAAAATATAAAATGTACAGCCTAGTTAATGCTCAGATAAAAAAAAAAAAACAGATTAATCACCATTTTTTTCTTTTGTCTTTGTAAGGTGCTCCCCTCTCCCCCATCCTGTCCTCTCTGCATGGTCATGTTCTGCTGTTGCTACCCCTCCAGCACCTCAGCTCTCCTGTTAGTCCTCATCAGCCTCACCCCCCTGCTGGCCCTGGCTGCCCCTGCACTTCAGCAGAGAACCTCAGTCAGCAGTAGCATCGATGAGGCTCTCAACTTGGCAAAAGAGGACCCGGGGGCAGCAGAAGGAGCTGCTTGGACACACAGGAAAGTGGACAGCCTGCTCCAGAAACCCTTGGGACAGGAACATGTCTCAGATTTGGACTCTGCCAGTTCTCTAGCCTCGGTTCTGCTTGAGGCTCTTGACCACCCAGTTAGAGAGAAGATGACCCAGGGGGATTCTGAAGAAGCACTCGTGATAGAGGCAACAGGGATTCAGGGAGACTTTGAGCAAGGCACAGAGAAATCATCAGAGGTAGTACAACAAGGGGAGGAAAACTGGGGACAAGAAAAGCCAAAGGATGAAAGTGAGAGTTCGAAGGTGGACGAAGTGAATATGTCTGACAGGCAGAGTCAGTCTAACGTGGCCAACCCTCTCCAGCGCAAAACCAGGGGCTATTTCCAAAACATTGACCTCGGACTGCAAGACAATGAGATCCTCCCACCTCTAAAAGGCTATAAAGCCTACAACCAGCAACTGGCCCAGGCGACCAAGAAGCTAAAGTGGCAGGAGGAGCGAACGAGAAACCCATCCCAGCTCGAGAGAAACTTCATGGATGATTTTGATTTTGTGGAAGAAGAGGAGGAAATTATGACCCGCAAGGAGGAGGAGGCACGGGCACGGGCAGAGCAGGAGGAGGTGAGGCGACAGGAAGCAGAGGCTCAGGAGGCACGTGAGGAGGAGCAGAGATTGGCAGACATCGCCTCTGACATGCTTCTGGAGTACATGGGCAGGAAGCAGAAAGCATCGTCCTACATGAGAGACATGAAGAAGGCAGCTCTTCTAAACAACGTGGCCGAGGACAAGCGTTCGAACGAGGTAGAGGATAGCGATGATGATGAGGAGATGGATCCCCAGACCATTGACAAGTTGATCGAGATTTCCAGCAAGCTGCACTTGCCTGCTGACGACGTGGTCGAAATAATCAGCGACGTTCAGGAGAAGAAGAAAAAGAGGAAGGATTTACCCCCAAACAACAACCCTCGTTTCCGCCCTCTAGTTCCTCTCAAAGCCAAGCCAAGGCCTCAGGCATACCAATATCCTAAGTCACCTAAGAAATCCTCTTATACAGTCGATCCATATAAGAAATGGTACAAGGAGAAAAACAAAGGCAAGCTCAGCAAGCAGGACTACTGGTTTAAGCCACAGAAGCAGTTTCTGGCCTATCCCTCATTCCCCTATTATCAGAAGCCATATCGAGCCTATTACCCAGTCTTCTTCCCACCCCCCAAGCCGCGGTTCTATACGAATCCCGCTCTGTCTTTTGACTACAACTTTGGGGGCTCCATGGGGTACGGTCTGAAGCCTCCAAACCGTAGGTTCAGAGACAGGCCCAAGGCCAGGGACTGGAAATGGGCGCAAGCCCCGCAGCGCTCCCAGAGCCCCTACCCCCAACCGGACACTGTCATATCTAATTACATTCTCCCCCATCCCCGAACTTACCAGGCTCTCCCCATGCCCAAACCACGTTCTCCTCAGACCGGGAGAGCACCTTCTTACATCTACCCTCCAGACTATGTGTACGATGAGCCAGAGTCTCCACAGGAAAGCGACGAAGAACTGGAGAACTTCATTGAGAAGATTTATTACAACCGTAGGTTATTTTAGTCAGCTGGGGAGTTCAGGATATTCTAAAGCGATGAAACAAGCGATGAAAGAGTAAGGAGAAAAAGCTGACAGGGAGCTTGAGTGACAGGGCTGTGAAAAGACAGTTAGGTGTTTCTTCTCCACTCTTGTGTTTTGATACATTCCAAATCAGGAACGGAAGAGATGGTGCTGCTATATCAGAACCTCTCTGCGTGCACTCATTTGGTTTCTCTCGCAGTTTACATTTTAATTTGGTGAGAGAATACACAGGTGAATTTGTAAGGTTTCATTCAGGTATGTTTTTGATTCTCTTGCATGTGGAAGAAAAAGAAAAAAACCCACAAAAGATAAAACAAGAAGAAACCAAAAACAAGCAGACGAAATGGTCAACGAAAACATTTTGGTGCCAATTGCAAGAGACCCATGTTTATACAAAGATTTATTTTCTTTAGGAAACACTTGATTAATTGAAAAGCAAAGCTTGGGGTTGAATTCTTGATACTGCAGGGCACAGTAATAATTGCTATGGCATTAGTTACACAAACAAGTAACTGTCAAATTATTACAGGCTTTTCCTGAGGGTCTGTTTGATTGTTTTGATCAATGTTCCTATTGCCTTAATACTGATCACTGTTTTAGCTCATCCATGTGCATGCAGGTCTTGCACCACTAAAAAAAAAAAAAAACTATTCTGTCACGCACGCTGTAAACAATGCTTGAAACTAAATCTTCCATTTTATTCACAGAAATGCAAAACGGTGAATATCTTTGCTAGGTCAGTGCCCTGTCAATCTACTTGGTGGAATACCTGTACACATGTGATTTACTGTAAACTTAACATCTTGCCAAAATTTCGAACCAATTTGAAAAATGCCCCTGTTGATATGGGTTACCTCCAATGTTCAACCACTGAGTACAGGATTTTTGTCTCGAGAGCCAACCGAACGCTGTATAGTGATGTTTGTTCCTAAAAAGAAGTTTTAAAATGTCTGAAGTTTGTGAGGATAATCTAAGGGTGAACAGTTTGCACGTCTATCTGTATTTGCATCTTTAAAAAAAACAAAAAAACAAAAAAAGACAAATTTGGGGAAAATTTCCTTGATCAAACTGTGATTATTTTAAAAACTAATTAAAAAAAAAAAGAAAAAAAAACAAAGAAAGACAACTCTAATTACTATAGCAAGTGTTTTCATCAGTGAACTGTCTTGTGAAAGGAATTTGTTGTTGTCAACTTCCCAATTGTAAGTTGTACAGTGTCAAATAAACAAGTGTGTGTGCAATGTGTAAATAACAGCATGTTGATTACTAGTTTTGCTATATGACGAAAATAAAAGCAATTATTTTATTAAAGTCAGTTTTTTTAACAAATGTCTTATTGGAACGTCTTTGATCAGATCCTGAGCAGAAATTAATTAATTTCTGTACCACAGAGGGTTCTTGCCAGGACGATATATGCCGTTTCTTATCTCACCTGTAGCAGAAATTGCATTTGACGTCACAGAGAGTTTGAACCAGCATGCCCAGTCCATCTTTGAATTTTATCTGTATTTTCCACAAGCCTTTTCTCATGCCGTATTACAGCAGAACGCTGAAAACACAAACTGACTGACTACAGAGACAATTTATTCTCCAGTTGCTCACGTACCTACGTGTGCCTGAGAAGATCTCTAATGAAACGGATAGATATGCAGCTCTGTGATTCTTAAAAACCTTTTACGAGTCACGACCGCATTACTCATGGCATCCTGTTCCACAACAAACATTTGTCGGAACATGTTGTGATTATTAAGATCGAACGTATTTACCAAACATCAGAGCAAAACACGTAGGGAATTACGTGAAAGAAGATGCGAGCGCATCTGAATGCAGGCACCTAAACAAATCCATGTTTTCAACCTCCTGAGAATGATGCTGCTCAATAAGACGCCACTAGATGAAAGTCATTCGCTAATAAAAAGAACTTAGAATAATAAAAGGCGAGTAATGTGAAGGGAATAGACATGGAGACACACTGAGACCAAATGAAAGAGAGGGGTGGGGAGAGAGAAAGCTGCAGTGATTAATGAGTCACATGATTGACGGGTGAGTCATCTACTGCCATGCACCACTGCAGAACCTCAAGCACTTATACCCTCTCCCTCTCCCTCTCCCTCTCTCTCTTACACACACACACACACACACACACAGGCACAAACACCAGCCCACTCCCCCACACCCTGACTTTGGACACAATGCAGAACTCAATTATGCTCAAAAACACCTGCATTAGGCAAGACGCAAACACACCTATTGCCAGAAGGCCTTGTGCTCTAATTCCAACTACACAGCGTTTGGTTAAAACACCACTAAGACCTCACGGCGACCGATAATGGTGGGATTTAACCCCAAACAGGCGTTCATTATCGTGCTGATGCACTCTAAACGTCCACGGCTTCCTATCCGCTGCAAATTAACCACTGCGGCGGCAGACGGCCGCTTGAAAATTTTCCATTAGTGACCAGAGTGCAGCGGCTATGGGGGACAGTTGTTTATGAGCCTCTGATGTGTTTCTCTCATTCCTTTTCTTTCAGCTTTTGTGTCGAAAACGCAGAGGGCCGTGAATGAGCATAAGTGCGGCGAAGTCTCACGGCGCCGCTGGCGGAGGCTGGTGAGTCATGGCCACTTACGTTCTGCCTCAACCTCCATTCTGAAACAGTTGCATTGAAATATGCAAAGAGTCTGTTAAGTTACGGCAGTAATTACTGTAAATGGACGCCTGACTCTTCACACGCGAAATGTTCCGAGTCATTAATGTACGCCGCGGCTCCATCTGTTGCTCAGGCACGTGATCGCACGTACGCACGCGTGCTCATGCAAAAATCAGGCATAAACACAGCCTGATGACAGTGGCGCCAGTACTTCAGAGGTAAAAAGTGGCTGATAATGACTGTGACTCAGACAGCAGCTCTAATGATGCATTCTGCCGAGCCGACCGACCAACACGGCACGGCAAAAAACACTCTCGCATGAAACTTTCTCTAAGGTGCTTCAAAGTGCCTTGAAGCTCTCTGCTGCCTTTGTAGATAGACAGCCCCCATTTATGCCCTTCCTGGATTTCAGTGATTAGCCATAATTGAACAGAATCATTTAAATCTCGGAGAGGTTGTTAAAAAAAATGATAAAATAAAAAATTCCTCTTCCCCCCGATCCTTTTCTGTATGCCAAACCTTTATGCATGATGATAATTACCATGTAATTACCATTCAATTATACCCTCTGCTCTCGCCGTAAGAGCTGTCAGTGTGTCCGTTAAGAGCTGATTGCCAGAGTCTGCCGTTGTGTCTCACAGGATGTGCATTTACGTCGTTTTTTTGGCGTCGAGCGATTTTGGCATCCGTCGATTTCGAACGTACCTGTGCTGTCATGTCGTAATATATGGCGGCAGAAACAGCTTTAATATGTCACGTACTAGAGGTTTCATTTTAAAGACTTGTGTGAAATGATTTTCTTTCGGAATCAATTCAAAATGTTCCATTTCACCCGCCGGGGGGAGAATGATCTTTGACAGGGGAGGCAGGCGTCAGGCTCTCGGCGCCCAGCATGCACCGGCAGTCATGTTTCCATTAAAGAGCTTTGTGCTCTCTGACAGTAAAACAAGAGCAATGCCGTCTATCACGTTATAACGTCTGATTAATGTGGCTCGCTATCTTTACTGAAGTGTATTGATGTAAATGGAAGTATGGAAACGGCGTGTTATGACACGCAAGCTAAAAAAGTGTTGATCACGATCGGCGCAGCAGAAACACCTGCAGAAGGTTAACAGCGAGTGGAAAAACAACATCAACATTTCATTCATCTGCCGGTTGGGTCGGTGCCGCATTTAAAAAAGAAAAGGAGGAGGTGAAGAGGGTTGAGGAGCTGATAGAGTCAGAGGGAATGGAGGGAGC
This sequence comes from Cirrhinus molitorella, assembly GCA_033026305.1. Lineage (NCBI taxonomy): Eukaryota > Metazoa > Chordata > Actinopteri > Cypriniformes > Cyprinidae > Cirrhinus > Cirrhinus molitorella. Next base: position 22,533,032 of record CM065139.1, on the reverse strand, counting down.
GAGTGAAACCGAGAGAATAAAGGTGAAGGTCTGAGTGACTCACTCTCTATAAGTACTTATCCAGCAGCTCTGTAAAGTGGCGGACCACCTTCAGAGTAACAAGCTCATTGCCTGGGTTCTCTAGCACTGAACGGTCTCATATATACAGGGCGTTTCTGCAACTGTGGGCACTTTTTTTGTCCCAGGGGTTGATTTTTTATTAAAGGTAATAGATTTAAAAGATTTCAAATAGATTTCAATGTTGTCTTTTTGTTGTTGCCTCTTTTTTTTTTTCTTTTTTGCCATGCTGTCATCATATTTTTGGTACTATATATATATATATATATATATATATATATAAACCTGTATGTGTGCAAAGTATATATTGCACACATTGTAGTAAGTCATTAGTTGTTTTTCCTATTGTATGTATTTATATTTAGAATGAATATATATATACTACCAATGTTTGAACAATAAGATTTTTTAAGAAGTCTCTTCTGCTCACCAAGCCTGCATTTATTTGATCCAAAGTACAGCAAAAAAATAAAAAAATATTTTACTATTTAAACTAACTGCTTTTTCTATTTGAATATATTTAAAAATGCAATTTATTCCTGTGATTTCAAAAATGCATCATTACTCCATTCACATTATCCTTCAGAAATCATTCTATTATTCAGATTTGTTGCTCAAAAACATTTTTTATTATTATTATTATGTTGAAAACAGCTGAGTATAATTTTTTTCCAGATTTCTTTGATGAATAGAAAGTTCAGAAGAACAGCATTTATCTCAAATAGAAATGTTTTGTAACATTATAAATGTCTTTATCATCGCTATTCTATAATTTCTTTCCCCCCAAAATTACACTGACTGGTATAGTGTATAATGTTACAAAAGCTTTTTATTTCAGATAAATGCTGATCTTTGGATCTTTCTATTTATCAGAGAATCAAGAAAATGGTTTTCTTGAACAGCAGATCAGCATATTAGAATGATTTCTGAAGGATCATGTGACACTGAAGACTGGAGTAATGATGCTGAAAATTTAGTTTTGATCACAGGAATAAATTACATTTTAAAACATATTCAAATAGAAAACGTTTTTTTAAATAGCAAAAATATTTCAAATGTTACTGTTTTTGCTATATATTGTATCAAATAAACAGGCTTGGTGAACAGAAGAGACTTCTTTAAAAAAACTTAAAAACTTACTGTTCAAAAACTTTGGACTAGTAGTGTGTCATGTTTTAGTAATTAATTAAACATATTTAAAATTTAATTTTAAATGGACTGTCTAATAAAATTTGGTTGTGGAAACAACATTTTAAATATGTTTTAAATGTAAACTTTATTTTAAGGTGTACATTGTAATTCTATAAGTTATTATAGGGTTAGTTACATGTAATTGTGTATTATATGTGTATAACCCTATTTATTAAACAAATGTATTAAAATATGTTATAAAATGACAAAGCAGAAAAAAAAATTTGACATTATCCTCATCATATCATCTGATGATGTGTACTGTTGGGCATTGTCAGTAGACAAATTAAATGCGAGTGTAAAAAGTGTGTTTTAAGTGAGTCTATTTTCTAAAAGCCCACAGGGACAACACTTGAACACACACTCATAGATATTGCTCCACATGCACTCGCACTCAGTCTTTGGTACTATATTAGGTCCACACTGTGTGTGCAAACAGCCCTCTTGTCTCGAGGGCGTAATCCATTTGATGTTTACATCAAGTGCTATTGTGGCAGATGGGGTAAAATGTCCCTCAGGGGTGTTTATCCTCAGCTGGGGAGTCCAGACTGCTGACTGACTGAGGCAGACAAGGGCTGACACCTGAGCTCCACTGCTGTCACTCTTTACAGCAAATCTGCTTGTGAGCCATTGCGATTCATCAAATATTGAATAGCCACAGTTTCCGTTTCGTGAGAAGAAGGGGTTAGGGAGAGAGAGAACGAGAGAGCACATAAACAAACAGAGGTTGCTCCCACGGAAACGGGAGGTCAGTGAGATGGCGGCGCCGGTTAACGACGACCAAGCGGCCCAAGTGGGGTAAGTGAGCTCTCCATAAGTACAACACTTAACTGCTGATGTTTTGCTAGCGTCAGGGTGAGTTAAAAGGGCTCGGCTGGGGAAACTCAAGCCTCTGAGTGTAATTCGTAGGCAGATGGATTAATTGATAACCTCCTGCTGAGGGGTAAACAGCAGTAATTGAGACTGACTGTCAAGGCGCTGTCTAAGGAAAAGCACAGCCACGTGCCATAGATTATATTCAAATGTAAAAACAAATAAACAAAAACATTAGAAACATGCTCTTTACTTACTATTTCTTTCAAATACAGAATGAGTCAGACTGACCAAAGCAGCAAGGATTCCTGTGAAATCTCTCCACTGGATCAACATGAGCAGGTCAGAGTTGGTCTTTATTTTCAAATCAGTACACAGATTATTAATGATGTCACTAAGGGATTTTTTTGTTTTTTGTAGCACAGTTATGAGTCATCTGCAGTGCTGATGTTTCATTGATTGTCATTCTATACGGTTTTAGTTAAGAGGGAAAACAGTTATTGTCTATTTACAGAGATTTGATACTAGGTGCGTTTCCATTACAGATTGTCGCAAACATTTGTGATATTTTATAAATGTCAATAAAAAAACGACATAATGTTTGTTCACCTTGCAAAAAGTCATAACGACCAATGTTGGTAGGTTTATGTACAGATGAAGTCAAAAGTTTACATAACTTGTTAGTTATAATGCTTTTTTAAAAGAAAGACGGCAGATGGATTTAGAGGCTTTTGCATCTGAACTCTTCATATAGTCCACAAGAGAAAATAATAGTTGAATTTATAAAATTGACCTTGTTCAAAAGTTCACATACACTTGATTCTTAATTCTCTGTTTTTACCTGAATGATTCACAGCTTTTTTTGGTGATAGTTGTTCATGAGTCCCTGAACAGTGAACAGAAAAATCCTTCAGGTCCCACAGATTCTTTTGTTTTTCAGCATTTTTGTCTATATGAACCCTTTCCAACAATGACTGTATAATTTTGAGATCCATCTTTTCTGAGGACAACTGAGGGACTATTACAGAAAGTTCAAACACTCTTTTTGAATTTGAAGATCAGGGTAAATTTAACTTATTTTGTCTTCTATGAAACATGTAAGCGTCTTCTGAAGCTTCTGAAGGGCAGTACTAAATGAAAAATAAGGCAAAATAAGAAAAATGTACATATCTTCATTCTGTTCAGAAGTTTACACCCCTGGCTCTTAATCCATTTTGTTTCCTTCTGAAGCATCAGCAAGCGTTTGAACCTTCTGGAATTTTTGGATATGAGTCCCTCAGTTGTCCTCAGTGTGAAAAGACAGATCTCAAAATCATACAGTAATTGCTGGAAAGGGTTTAAATACACAAAAATGCTGAAAGACCAAAGAATTTGTGGGACCTGAAGGATTTCTGAAGAATAGCAAGCAGTCTAACTGTTCAAACTCATTAACAACTATCACTAACAGCATAAAAAACACAGCTGTGGATCATTCAGGTAACAACACAGTATTAAGAATGTGTATGTAAACTTTTGAACAGGGTCATTTTTATAAATGTAATTCTGCAAAGTGTATGTGAACTTTTGACTTCAACTGTATATCTCAGCCACCGCACTAGCCATTTTTTAACTGAAGGAGAGGCAGCACAAAGAACCGCTTCTGAAACGTGCCGCAGTTACAGAACAGTTTACAGGGGTTTACCGGTTTAAGAAATTTCTGATCGTAAAAACCTGCTTCTTTTTATGTGTAAGGTATTGTTTTCATTATTAGAAACTGATTCAAATCAGTAATCAATAATAATTAGTACTTTTTGCACTCACGCACCTCCCCATGCTGTCGCGTATGAACAGGCAGCATCTGGGGAGCGGGAGAAAGAGTGGACGTGGATACATCAGGCGTAATCATTAAACAAATTTCAAAGCAAGCCTGCGCCATGGTCCTGACCACATCATCACTGTCTTTACTGGGTGTTTTTAGTGAATATTAGCATCTATTTACATATGACTGGATGTGGTGGACAGTTATGATTTTGGCTAATGCAGGACACTACTGAATGATACACATCGGAGGGTATTAGAAGTGGGTATACCTGTGTATACCCTCCACTACACCACTGGTTATAGTACATTAAAGAATGATCATGTGACTTTTATGTATGCTAAGTGAGCTGTAAATGCGTTTCCATTCCAGTTTTGCAAAATTGTCCTTTTTTGAATTGCCTGAAAAACCACCTCATGTGGGCGTAAAAACTTATTTCCAATTAATGGGAGTTTTTGTGAAATTGACGTGTTTCCATTGGGTGTATTTTTAATTCACACTTTCAATTTGGGCTACTGGAAACGCATATAGGCACTCTAGAATGAGAAAAATGCATATTAACAAATTGACAGAGAGTTTATTCACAGCGAGTTTGATTGACATGTGATTGAATTTCAAGGCATGATAGGTGTATATGACTTCTTTCAGACAAATCCAGTTGGAGTTATATTAAAATTTATTCTGGCTCTTCCAAGCATCATATTGGCAGTGGGCAGGTGTTTCTGTTCAACAGTCTGAAAGAAGTCCAATAAAGCACATCCATCCACAATAAAAACTGCCTTACACAGGTCCAGGGGGTGAATAAAGGCCTCTTGTAACGAATCAATGTGTTCTTGTATGAAAAATATCCATATTTAAAATGTGATAATCACTTTAATCTACCTTGGATGATGTAGGACGTATGCGCCGCTGATCTTGGGAAAACCAATGTTTGTTTACAGGAGCAAGGGAAGCAACATTTCCTTACTTTAGCAAAGGAAAACCAGCCTCCTCTTGGCTTATCAAAATCATCCTACATTTTTCTTTACAAATCCTCGTTTTGTACTGCTAATTCATGACCATTGTTTTGATTTGCTCTCTCCGTTGTGCTTCCGTCTTCGTCACTTCTCACCGGCGCATACACTACACATAGGTCCTACATCATCCACCCAGAATGGCTTCGCCAACAGTGCAAGCTAAAGAAAAGTGAATATTACATTTTTCTTACAAAAATGCATCGATTTGCTACAGAAGGCTTTATTTACTCCCTGGAGTCGTGTGAGACACTCTTTTATTATGAATGGATTGGACTTATTTGAACTGTTGAACAGAAACACCCACCCACTGCCATTATAAAGCTGGGATAACCAAGGATAATTTATTTTAAATTCAATTTAAATAATAATAATAATAATAAAAAAAAAAAAACCTCAATTGGATTCATCTGAAAGAAGAAAGTCATATACAGTATGACTGAGTAAATCATGAGCTGATTTTCATTTTTGGGTGAACTAACCCTTTAACATTGGTGAACTTTGTTTTTCACGGGTTGTGATGTTCATTCATATTTATTTCATGCTATAACTCGGTAAAGAGGAAGAGATGATCTGTTGAGGTGAAGTTTGAACTGAGGTGCTACTTTATTGTTTGAATTTCTTATTTCTTAACTGTGTGAATTTGAAAGCGAAGACTCATACCTAAAGTAACCTGCTCTGTCTTGTCTGTCGACGCGTCGTCAGTTTCCTCTTTGCTCCGCGTTTATGATGTGTGGCAGGAGCGCGCCAACAATAACGAAAGGGGCGGGTCTTTGCAAAGGGTCGGTTAAACCAATTTAAAAGCAGGGCAAAAGGCAACAGACAAACGCAGTAAAACGAAAATAACGTGATGTCTTGATGTGCGTTTTAAAAGCTGAACTTCTGCTACGTATATATTTATTTGTTTATACTTAGCGCCTTGGACGTCTAAAAGATGACGCAGCTTGTCAAAGCACTACAAAACGCGAGAACTCGAGATACGTTTTAAAAGTTAAACTTATCGTCAAACGTCTGAAAAGCAGGCAGACGCAGCGAGTATGTTTACATATAAAACGCTTAAAAGCAACGCAAGTTAACGCAAAAACGTGCTCTCTTTCTCCCTAAATCCTGTCACTCATTCTTTTCTATGCCATGTGTTTCACAGACTGTTTCATGCGAGGACAGGAGCTGTTGTGTTACGCAGGAGAAATCTGAATCCAGCCAGACCCCAAACATTGCACAGGCCTTGGAAGCGACTCCTGTACACACACAGAGTAGGTCTAAACCTGCCACTGTTAGCCAGCTGATAAATGCTTACACTGATAATAAGGATAAGGTACATTAAAAACGCTGAACAGTTTGTCCTTGTGCAAATGTTCAGCACTGAAATGCTAATGCTGTTTACTCAGGTGGATGATGGAACAATGACCAGCACACAGGACTAAATTTACTCTATGCTATTTTAGGCTGTGTGTTCTGTGGTAAAAACATTGTAGAAATAACATATGCATGTATAGAGTGAAATATGACTTGCAGATCTCGTTGGCATTGGTGGAGTGTGAAGTAATTAATTTATAATGAGTGTGTGCTTTAATAGCTATAGGAGTCGCCCTTGAACTCTGTTGGTACTGCTTGAAATCTCTTCCCAATGAAGACCACAACATACTTCAGGTAGTGACAAACTCATTTTTGGTTCTTAATATCCGTGTATATCATATATAGGGCATGCTGTAATAGATTAATGATCTGGTTTGTCTGCCTTTTTAGCACAAGATAGACTGTGGGGTTGGATTTCATTGATCTGGCATGCATTCAGTATCTTGTTGCAACCATTTCAGCTGGTTATAAATTATGTAGCTGAGTTAGCTTTGAAATATAACGCTTCATTCCCGTATGTGTCCACTAGATGGAGGAGTTCAGTAAATGTTTTGTTTTAGCTGCAGGCAGACAGCGAGGATCTAACACTGCCCCCCAGTGGTGAACGTTTGCACTATCAGCGAGACCCCAGGCCTCATTTTGGAGTAGCCCACTCTTCTCGCTCTGTGTCTTTCCCTCTGTGGGACAGTGATAGGCCGAGGGAGATGAAGAGGGGAGAGGAGGAGGAGGAGGTGGAGGAGGCCGTGGAAACTGTCAGCTGTTGTCCGCACTGCCATCTTGGGCTGCCACGTGATACACTACGCTGGCATGAGGTAAGTAGACACGCCACACAAGTTGTGTTCGGAATGCCATACTGGTGTACTACATTATACACTGCAGAAAATAAATATGTTATAGATATTTTTACTGCTTACTAAATACTGTATGTTATACACAGTATACTGTTTATGTATTTATATTATTCATACATATACACTGTATATTGCTATTGTTAGGAAATAAATATTTAATATAATGACTAATTCTTAATAATATAAATGTAATAATATATAATAATTCCTTTTAATAGTGCAAGTGTAGAAATAACGCAATAATAATCCTACATGTATAATAGAAGCATAAAATATTATAATTAAATAAATAAATGTTTAATTTCTTGTATTGTTAATAATATTATTAATAACAATATAATAATACAATTAGTAAAATACAAATCTTCATGTGCATATTGGTTATTACAGACAAAATAAAAATGTTTGACGTGTAAAATAAATTGAAGTCAAATGTTTACATACACCTTGCAGAATCTGCAATAGCTAATTGTTTTACCAAAAATCATACAAGAGGGGTCATACAAAATGCATGCAAATGTTTTTATTTAGTACTGACCTGAATAACATATTTCACATAAAAGACATTTACATATAGTCCATAAGAGAAAATAATAGTTGAATTTATAAAACTTTACATACACTTGATTCTTAATACTGTTGTTACCTGAATGATCCACAACTGTGTTTTTTTGTTTAGTGATAGCTGTTTATGAGTTCCTTATGAACAGAACTGCACTATGACTGTATGATTTCAATATCTGTCTTTTCACACTGAGGACAACTGAGGGACTATGCAACTATTACAGAAGATTCAAATGCTCACTGATGCTTCAGAAGGAAACACAATGTATTAAGAGCCAGGGGTGTAAACTTTTGAACGGAATGAAGGTGTGTAAATTTTTATTTTGCATAAATATCATAAAGCTACAGAAGATACTTAGATGTTTCAAGTCCCTCAGTTGCCCTCAGTGTGAAAAGATGGATCTCGAAATCATACAGTCATTGTTGGAAAGGGTTCAAATATGCAAAAATTGAAAAACCAAAGAATTTGTGTGACCTGAAATATTTTTCTGAAGAACTGTTCAGAACAAATATGGGACTCATGAGCAGCTACTAAAAAAAAAAAAAAAACACAGCTGTTTATAATTCAGGTAACAACACAGTATTAAGAATCAAGGGTATGCAAACTTTTGAACGGGGTAATTTTTTATAAATTCAGCTATTATTTTCTCTTTTACACTATATGTAAACGTATTTTATGTGAAATGTCTTATTCAGGTCAGTACTAAATAAAAAAATAACATGCATTTTGTAGATCCCTCTTATTGTGGTTAAAATAATTAACCTTTTGCTGATTCTGCAAGGGGTGTGTACACTTTTGACTTCAACTGTACTTAAGAATGGTACATTTTTATTAACTTTGCTTTCACTGTTGTTTGATTTCTGTCTTTTTGTGCAGGCAAAGTGTCTGTTGTTTGATGAACAGAGAAACAGTTCATCTTAATAAAACTGTCTCCTGCAGCTGTCGCCCTGTCTGTTGATAACTACCTAAAATAAGCTATGCAATTGTTGATATTTTTGTTCCATACTATTACCTGTTTTTAATATATTTGTTCAGTAATATATTGTGAACAATTTAAGAAGTGGACTGTGTGAAATAATAGAATTGCCTTTCAATAATACAGTATTACTGTTCTTTGAGGTCAAGAACAGCGCTCAACTGCTTCCAAACGAAATCCAATTATTTATTTCACCATTACATGCTTTTTCATTTGTCAGCAGTGAGATAATTGAGCCTTTCAAGAGTCATGGATTTCTTGTACTTACTGTTCACTGCAGTGCTTATTTTATTCATACTATTATATGCTTGAAATGATGCTAATGCATTATGTGCAATGTTGTCAAATAGCATTAACTAAGGATGAATCAGGAATTTCAAAAATGTATTAAATTGCCTAAAGTTTGCTAGTAATATGAAAAACGTCATTGTTAAAACTGTGTACGTGTGTACAATAAAATTGTTTCAAAGAAAAATTTGAAGGTATAGGTTAAATACACGCACTTGCATGTCTTAAAACACCCATCTTTGCAAATATTATTGTAAACACAGTGATTTAGGTCATAAGTGAAAGCAAACAGCTAACAAAAACAAACAAACAAACAAACAAACAAACAAAAAAAACAAACAAGTACATGTAATGGTATATTGGATCTGGGCAGCTCTTAAAGTTATTCATGTCATTCATGTTAATCAAACAACAAAAGAGAGAAAATTTCTCACTGCTCTTGACTAAATCATTTTTGTAATTTTAATAAGAAGAAATATATAGTACAATTACAAGGCAAAGAATATGCAGTGTTTTTATACATTTGATTACTTTTGTACACGTGTTTTTGTCCTATTGCTTATAATACGTTTCTTATTCTTACTTAATCACTGACTGTTTACTTGTCTTCAGTGAGCTTGTATTAGTTTTTTATAACATTTCTGTGTTATCAAAAATGTTGATATCAAAAAGACCTTATTCAAAGCAAAAATAACTGTTGTGTTACATATTGTTACCATGAAATAAAATGACTTGATGATTAGATTTTGGTCATATCGTCCACCCCAGCTGATAGGTTCATTTCTCAAGCACAAATGTCACGTTTCAGGTGTTATCTGAGGCAGCCAAAACCTGGGTGACTCAAAGTTGCCTCAAGCTGAGAGTTCACACATGGAGCGAATTGTCAACACGGTTGAGTCTAGCAACATCCTAAAGCCAGAAGTATTCATACACCATTGGCTTATGAGGCAAGACAGGATGCCAAAATGATTTTCAGTGGTTTCCTACTTCAGAACAGGACATTAAAAACAGAAACTCCATTCACCATAGAACAGACCTGCAGTACATGCTATTAATATAAGCATTTTAAAACCAAAAATGCATTGATTGGCCAAATACAGGCGAGGTCAAACGTTTACATACATCTTGCAGAATCTGCAAAATGTTAATTATTTTACCAAAATAAAAAAGAAGGATCATAAAAAATGCATGTTATGTTTTATTTAGTACTAACCTGAGTAAGATATTTCACATAAAAGATGTTTACATATATTCCACAAGAGAAAATAATAGTTAAATTTATTAAAATTACCCTGTTCAAAAGTTTACACACACTTGATTCTTAATACTGTGTTGTTACCTGAATGATCCACAGATGTGTTTTTATGTTTAGTGATAGTTGTTCTTAAGTCCTTTGTTTGTCAGCTGTTCTTAAGAAAAAATCCTTCAGGTTTCACAAATTCTTTGGTTTTTCAGCATTTTTGTGTATTTAAACCCTTTCCAACAACGACTATGATTTAGAGATCCATCTTTTCACACTGAGGACAACTGTTTTTTTTTTTTTCATTTAGTACTGTCCTTCAGAAGCTACAGAAGATACTTACATGTTTCCTAGAAGACAAAATAAGTTAAATTTACCCTGATCTTCAAATTCAAAAAGTTTTCACCCCCTGGCTCTTAATGCATTGTTTTTCTTTCTGAAGCATCGGTGAGCGTTAGGACTTTCTGTAATAGTTGCATATGAGTCCCTCAGTTGTCCTCAGTGTAAAAAGATGGATAAAAAGAAGGAAAAAGTGTGGCAGAAAACGCTGCACAACGAGAAGAGGTGACCGGACCCTGAGGAAGATTGTGGAGAAGGACCGATTCCAGACCTTGGGGGACCTGCGGAAGCAGTGGACTGAGTCTGGAGTAGAAACATCCAGAGCCACCGTGTACAGGCGTGTGCAGGAAATGGGCTACAGGTGCCGCATTCCCCAGGTCAAGCCACTTTTGAACCAGAAACAGCGGCAGAAGCGCCTGACCTGGGCTACAGAGAAGCAGCACTGGACTGTTGCTCAGTGGTCCAAAGTACTTTTTTCGGATGAAAGCAAATTTTGCATGTCATTCGGAAATCAAGGTGCCAGAGTCTGGAGGAAGACTGGGGAGAGGGAAATGCCAAAATGCCTGAAGTCCAGTGTCAAGTACCCACAGTCAGTGGTGGTCTGGGGTGCCATGTCAGCTGCTGGTGTTGGTCCACTGTGTTTTATCAAGGGCAGGGTCAATGCAGCTAGCTATCAGGAGATTTTGGAGCACTTCATGCTTCCATCTGCTGAAAAGCTTTATGGAGATGAAGATTTCATTTTTCAGCACGACCTGGCACCTGCTCACAGTGCCAAAACCACTGGTAAATGGTTTACTGACCATGGTATTACTGTGCTCAATTGGCCTGCCAACTCTCCTGACCTGAACCCCATAGAGAATCTGTGGGATATTGTGAAGAGAAAGTTGAGAGACGCAAGACCCAACACTCTGGATGAGCTTAAGGCCGCTATCGAAGCATCCTGGGCCTCCATAACACCTCAGCAGTGCCAAAGGCTGATTGCCTCCATGCCACGCCGCATTGAAGCAGTCATTTCTGCAAGAGGTCTTGATTCCCGACCAAGTATTGAGTGCATAACTGAACATAATTATTTGAAGGTTGACTTTTTTTGTATTAAAAACACTTTTCTTTTATTGGTCGGATGAAATATGCTAATTTTTTGAGAGAGGAATTTTGGGTTTTCATGAGCTGTATGCCAAAATCATCAATATTAAAACAATAAAAGGCTTGAACTACTTCAAGTTGTGTGTAATGAATCTAAAATATATGAAAGTCTAATGTTTATCAGTACATTACAGAAAATAATGAACTTTATCACAATATGCTAATTTTTTGAGAAGGACCTGTATGTTAAACGTCTTTTATGTAAAATATCTTATTTAGGTCAGTGCTAAATAAAAAGCAACATGCATTCAGTAAACTTTTGACCTTAACTGTATGTACATTTGTACATATAATATCTTAATATCTGTCTATATTAAGTATACGTAATATATGCAAAAAGTTTGTATCTCTTTGTCTGGTATCAGCAATAACCAGATTATGACTGTGCTGATGACAATAACATTTTACGTATGCAGTATCAATAGTGCAAAAAATAGTCAACTTAAACTGATGCAAAATCAATATTGAGATGTGCAAGATAGACAACCAGTACTGTCACACGACTAAAACTGAGCTCAAATGATCCTGTTGCCTCTACTACAGCAAGGGTGCAACAGTTATGTCTCACTCAAAAGTGTATTATGGGGACATATGTTAATTTATACATTCTGAGGACACCACTGTCTAAATAAGTCAGGTTATCATTTGGAGTAGGATGAAAAGGATTTTAAAATCCAGGAAAATAAACTGAATTGTGGATGAAGCCTTTGAAGATAACTGAAATTTGAGGTACATTTGCTTTTTACAGCAGGGCTGTGATTAATTATCCTCATGCAAACACTTTGAAGAAAATCACCCATAAATTAGAAGCTTTAAATGCTTTGACCAGACAAACACAGGCCACCTCTTCAGTTCCCTTTACCTTCTACCTGGTGATTTAGGGTTCAATAGTTGCTAAAATATAGTAGTATAAAAATGTCCTTTCACTTGGACTGTGGTGCAATAATTGTCATGCTGGAGCTCTTATTGCTAGCCCTGGTTCAGGCTCTCAATAGGAATGTGTGGCCAAGAGGTGGGGTGCGTAACTGGAAAAATGTTGGCAGCATTTGAGGGACCCATGTGCAGCCATATTTGGATCCCCCAGTCTGTACAAAGCACAGAAACCTTAGTACTTTTTCAAAACACTGTGTACATTTGAATACGAAACTGTTTATGAAGTAGTTTTGCATGTGTGTGAAACGAAACATACTGATACCTGAGTGAGCAATTCACACCAGTTACACCCAGCTGCTACCAAACAAACACCCACATTCACACAAAAGCAAACACTTGTCATGTAATATAAGAACCACATAAATATATAAGAGGGTAACAGGATCTGAAACAGCTACAAAAGTATTTAATGTATTCAACAAATGATAAGTGAAGAGAGGGGTTCTCTAGTCTTTTTTTGTTAGAAAATGTTGATATTCAAACTTTCAATTCAATCTAGCTTTCATGATTGCACAATATTCTAGCTAGCTAGCTAGCTAAATAAATAAATATATTGCCAACAGAATTGATAAACAAACTACCAGCATTAAATTGAACAATTTACAAATTCAAATAAACATAACTTTATTAACTTATTTAAATACTCCAGAATAAGTAACAAGGACTACTACAAGCACTAGCTAGTTTGGGATCAATGTTCATTTGTAGGATACTTAATCATAACATAAATCATAATTTTTTTTTTTTTACCTTTAATTTGCTTGACAAATGCTGTCAACATTTTAGTAATTCAAATTAGTACGTATTTAGTAATATTTTATACAATATGAATTCAACATATCCACATTTGTTGTACGATTTTATTTTGAATTTAGAAACTCGTGAAGCCCTGGAAACAGTTTATTAAACATAGCTGCATTGGATGTCTTTGCTACATCAAACTCAAACCTTCTTTGATCAAACATTTATTATATTATATATATAACATAAACTTGCTAGACTGTAGTTGTGATTGTACAGTAATTGGGCCAATTGAATCGGCGAATGTACCTTATTAATATGACATAAGATGAGTAACCCAATAAATTAATCAAATGTTTAAAACCGACCAATGATTGAGCTCGCTGTCTGACCTCTATATTAATATTCATGAGCTCGTCGCCGCCACGCCTCGCAGTGGTCTTCCTGTGATTGTGTTGTCTCCGTCCTATTGGGCAGACGCATTTTGCGCGTCGTCACACATAACACATTTTTCCACTTTACGCGTGAAAGCTCATTAAAACATGTCGTCTTTGTATAAACCGTTTTCTGTTTCGGACGGGCCGTGCAAAGATGCGATACTAAAGCAAGGATGCACGCCGCTACAGCATCCTGCAACGATGACCCGGATTCCCTCCGCTGGCGGGGGCTCAACGCGTACTTTTACCCCAATTCCTAACATTTATCCAGGCCAAAGGACTCTAGCAGCCGCAGCGATCGGAGGGAGAAAAATAACCCATCCGTGGAAGGCTATTCTTGCAGGTAAATGCGTATTGTGTTTGTGTTACAAGCACACAAGCGCTAATGTTTTGTTATGTGCGAGCCACAACAACAGAGTCATGCGTGATAACGGATCAAATTTCTGGCGTGCGCGTCCCCACCAGTCTGCCATTACTGTGAAACTCACTGTCAGTCCATGACCTGCATGTCTTTGCTTGGTCAGCCAGATGGTAGCTTCCAGAAATCTCATGTATTGACTCAGCTGATATCAGTGTATATAGGGTTGGGCTCTTTAAAAATAGCGTTTTACTAATATAAATGTAAATTGAACTACTTATCATATTCCAGCATTTTTATTTCAACAACAAACACTTGTTTGGTTGCAGTGTTCATACAATAGTGTGTTAAACAACTAAAACAAAATGACCTTGTATGGAACTGACTGTTCTTGATGGAAGTTAAACAGCTGTAAGCTTAAAGGAATCACATAGAGTGCCTCTGATGTCACTGAATGTAATATAGACACACTTTATTTACCAATGATATTATTTTTACCCAGGTGGCATTGCAGGAGGTATTGAGATCTGCATCACATTTCCAACAGAGTATGTGAAGACCCAGCTACAATTAGATGAAAGAGCAAATCCTCCACGGTACCGAGGCATAGGTGAGGACAACTGTTGTTAAAAGAATAGTTCCTGCAAAATTGAAAGGTTTTTTTTTTTTTAAATGTACTTCCCTCAGGCCTTCCAAGATGTAGTTGAGTTTATTTCTTCATTGGAACAGATTTATAAAAACAAATTTATCACCAATATGTTTTGAACTTCAGACCATTGCTTTAGGCTAAAATATGAGTTCTCTATGTATGTTATTGCTTTCTCCAGTGAAAAACTTGTCTTGTCTGAATCAGGAGAGAAATATGCACAGATCAAGCAGTGTTTACAAGTTTTAAACAAATAACAGGAAACTTTTTCACTGGAGGAAGTGTCATTTTAGATTATAGACTGAAATTTTGGCTAGAAGCAGCGGTTTCCAAACAAAATGCTAGATTTGTTTCTTACAAACATGCAGTTTTTCACTTCACAATACATTAATTGATGGACTTGAGTCATGTGGATTGCTTGTGGATTATTGTGATGTTTTTATCAGCGGTTTGGACTCTCATTCTGGTCCCTTTTTGGGTGAACTATTCTGCTATATGAATAAACAAAATGTGTTAATGTTTAAAAATAAAAAAGCATAACCTAGATTTTTTGCGCAGGTGACTGTGTTAAGTTGACGGTGCAGGACCATGGGTTGAGAGGTCTTTACAGAGGACTTAGTTCACTGCTTTATGGATCCATCCCAAAATCTGCAGTACGGTAAGAAACGTTGGTTTTTAAGTGTCTAAGATTAAATAGGACTTTTTTTGCTGATTGTTTTTTTTTTACACAATATGGCAGGTTTGGAATGTTTGAGGTTCTTAGTAACCCGATGAGGGATGCCACGGGTCGTCTTGACAATAAAGCAAGTCTGCTGTGTGGGCTTGGAGCGGGAATTGCAGAAGCGGTGTTAATAGTCTGTCCAATGGAGACAGTCAAGGTAGGACTGGTTGTTTTATTTGTACATCAAGAGAATACATCACCCTAAAGGGATAGTTCACCCAAAACAAAAAAAAAAAGTTGTCATCATTTACTCACCCTCACGTTTTTCCAAGCCAGTTGTTGGTCCCCATTGACTTCCATAGTAGGGAAATAAATATTGTGGAGGTCATTGTGGACCATCAGCTGTTTGATTGTCAGTATTCTTTAAAATATCTTTTATGTTCAACATAAGAAAGAAACTCATGTAAGTTTGGAACAACATAAAGGTGAGTAAATGATGACAAAATGTTCATTTTGGGGTGAACTATCACTTTAAAATATATCTTAAAATATATCCTCTTTGTATTATTTTCAGGTTAAGTTCATTCATGACCAGTGCTCTCTGAGGCCACGCTACCGAGGGTTCTTCCATGGTGTACGGGAAATAATTAGAGATCAAGGTACTACAATGAAACCACTACAAACTTATGTATTTATAGAAATAGTAGGAGGAGATGAATCACTCACATAAAACTAGAATAGCAATAGCATCAATTTTCACCAACAAAAAAAATGGTTTTAAGTCAGTTATTTCTATCTTTTGCTTTAGTGTGTCAGTAGGAAATATCAGTTTAGATTTCTAAACATTCATTTTGCCATTATTTGTAATAATCCAGTGAGATTTTTGTTTGCACAAGGAGTCTGACAACAGCCAGTGCTCCCCACAGAGATATGATCTCATCATCACCCAGTCTGTCTGGAATGACATGAAGAAACAGAACAAACTGAGACAGACTAAATCTAGAAGAATTGTGGCAACATCTCCAAGATTGCTTCAAGAAACCTACCTGAAAAACTATGCGCAAGTGCACCTAGGATGCACCACAAAGGATGGTCACACCAAATGTTGATTTAATTGGGTAATAGTTAATTAAGAAAATCTATTTATGACAGTATTTTTACACAGGTGCCTAAAACTTTTACCAGTAGCTTTGCAGGTAGGTTTCTTAAAGCATCTTGAGAGACATTGCCACAGTTTTTCTGGATTTGGTCTCAGTCTGTTCTGTTTCTTCATGTCATTCCAGACAGATTGGATGATGATGAGATCAGATCTCCGTGGGGAGCACTGGCTGTTGTCAGACTCCTTGTGCAAACAAAGATCTCACTGGATTATTACAATTAATGGCAAAATGAATGTCTGGAAATGTACACTGATATTTTCTACTGCCACACCACAGCAAAGGATATAAATAACTGACTTGAAACCATTTTTAGCTGGTGAAATTACTAGTGGACTAAAACGTTTGCATAGTACTGTATATAAACAGTACATGAAATGGAAAATAAATGAGTTTTTAAAAAACAAAATAACAAATAATATTTAAAATATAAAACAAAAATAAAAAGTAACAAAAAATTTAATAAAGCTAAAATGTAAAGTAAAAGAAAATAAAAATAGTTTTTGAAGAATGTCTCTAATAATATATTCATTTATTATTTGTAGGTGTTCGAGGGACATATCAAGGACTCACTGCTACACTTCTGAAGCAGGGTAGCAACCAGGCTATACGCTTTTATGTTATGAACTTGTTGCGGAATTGGTACAAAGGTGAGGATGAGATCACTGTCCTAACAGTAACACTCTGGAATCATTTTCAATATGGCCGTTCAACAAAAATAATCATCTTCACTTTTTCTTCAGGCGATGACCCCAGTCGTGACATGCACCCGCTGGTTACAGCGTTGTTCGGAGCAACAGCCGGAGCGGCGAGTGTTTTTGGAAACACGCCACTTGATGTGGTAAAGACGCGAATGCAGGTTAGCAGAGACTGATGCTCATTATTTAATAAATAATATGAAAATGTCTTTAAATATCACTCATTGATATATTTTATAACTTTTTTTAGGGTTTAGAGGCTCATCGCTACAAGAGCACGTTGGATTGCGCATTCCAGATTTTGAAGAATGAAGGCCCTCAAGCGTATGTTTATCCTTCATAATCATTTCCTTTTGAACATCCGTTTCTTTTCTTATGCCTTTTCTTATCATTATTACCCAAAAAGGAAAATTCTGTCATCATTTACTTATCCTCAGGTTGTTACAAACCGTTACGAATTTCGAACCAAAGAGTTTCTGTTTTTACGACGCATTCATCAGTCGGCCATTTTGGTGGCACTGAGCATACAATGCTACTGAACCGAACAAAATGCATATGTAGCTAATTATTGCTGCTGAAAATGGTCAAATATCGTTAAGTTTTGGGCTGTACTAATCGGTCCGACAAGGAAAAACATTTGTACAATAGACTTCCAAAAGTTATAACAAATCATAGAGAAAAGTGCAGAAAACTGTCTGAGGAACAAAAGGCGTTTGTGGTTGGCCAAACTGAACAAGGATTTCCAGGGCGAAAATCTTGACAACATGTTTTTCTTATTTCTGGTCAGGTAGGTGAAATATTAGGCTAGTATCTTAATTAATACTGCTCGTATTTATCTTTACCACCTGTTAACTTTAGTTTGTAAAAATATTATGTTGCACACACATTTTTTCCATGGTTTAGACAGCATAAATTAGTACCACACTAACCGTGCAATCCATGCTGTTTTTACATCCGAGTATCACCAGTATGGCCGCGCATCTAGTTAACTGAGCAAATCGTGACGCAAGTTCAAACACTCTAATGACTTGTGTAGTATTTTTTCCATGCTATGGAAGTCAGTGGGGACCAACAACTGTCTGGATTTTCTTCTTTAAAAGATGTGACCCTAGACCACAAAACCAAGTAGTCTTAAGTAGCACTGGTATATTTGTAGCAATAGCAAAAAATACATTGTCCGAGTCAAAATTATTTTCTTTCTTTTCTTTTATGCCCAAAAAAAAAATCATTAGGATATTAATAAGTGAAGATTGTTTCTACCATAAATATATCAAAACTGTGACTAGAAATATGCATTGCTAAGAACTTCATTTGGACAACTTTAAAAGCTATTTTCTCAATATTTTGAATTTTTTGCATCCTCAGATTCCAGATTTATAAAATGGTTGTATCTCGACCAAATATTGGAATTTTCTGAATGAATGATTCAATGATAAATACTTTTTGAATGTGCAGTTTGCCACCACCTGGCGGAAGAGGATAAGTGTTACAATACATACTTTCATTTTGATGATACTACTGTACACAATAAGTGTTTATACCCAAACTATAAACTTTTATGGCAGTACTTCTGTTATTTAAATGTCTGTAACGCAAACATAATGATCATTACGTGGTTGAAAAGACTGTGTTGCTCTTTCTGGATCAGCAGCAGGACGAATGCCGATTTGAATGTTAGTGTAAGCGTCAGTGTGATGTGAAACACTTGTAATAGACACAACTGAATCGTTATCATTCAGGAAAAGCATTGCATTGGTGTTTGAACAGAGATCTTTTAAGGATTAATTGTGCAGCTTTAATGTAAACACTGCAAAATGTTTTGCGAGGATATTGTTACGTTCTCGCCAGACCAGTCAGATCTTGCAAGACAGAACGGATCTCGTGCCACGAGATCTCGTCACAGCCCTACAACAAACTATACAATAATGGAAATTTATTCAGCTTTCAGATGATGTATAAATCTCAATTTAAAAAAAAAAATTACCCTAATGACTGGTTTTGTGGTCCAGGGTGAGTAAATGATGACAGTCTTCATTTTGGTGAATTACAGCTCCCACAGAAGTCACTTTCAAACCAAACATTGTTGGTGAATACACTGACACAAACTGAACTTGATGCGAAATTTGAAAATTTGCTGAACTTTTGTATACGTGACCTCACCTTTACACTTTTCTAACTTTGCATCACAGGTTTTACAAAGGAACAGTTCCACGACTGGGCCGAGTGTGTCTAGACGTGGCCATTGTCTTTGTTCTCTACGAGGAGGTCGTAAAGCTACTGAACAATGTCTGGAGAACCGACTGAAGACGGACCAGGGCACAGAACCGATTCAGACAGACTGAACTATCCAAACACAGTTGGCCATGTCAATCAAGTCTAATGATCCAGACTTGAACTGTGACCTCTGGCCTAGAGGATTTAAACTATCCATCTGTGTCTGTATAGTTGAAGCCAGGAGCTTGAGCCATGAAAAGGAACCTGTAGCTTACGGTATAATTATCAATGCACAAAAATATTGATACATGAGCAAGCGTATCATCAGTTTGCACTCTTCAGTGTCTTCTCACCACCATGCTTTTATAGAGGTCGTCGTGAGAGTCTACTTATGTGGCATGAAACGTAATAGCACACCCAAGTAAGCTGAAATATCAATGTGACGCACATGTTCTTTTGTCCTAGTTTACATGTACAGCTCTGAAAATGTGCTTTTATAAGAAGTCTTGATGTTGTCCTAAGTCTCAAAACTGAGGCTCAGACATTCGGGATACTCGATATGGAACTTGCATGCTGAGTGGCATCATCAAGACCAGGGCCTTTAAATTCAAGCTCAATGTTTTATGTTTTTAAAAAAATGTAAACAGCAGCTTCTTTTTTTATTTGCACAAGCTTTTGTCGTCAAGCGGTTTTCACAAAGGTTGCTTATTCTGTACTAGCTACGCTACTTTTGTTTTTTTGTCCGATATATAAGCAGTGCTTCTTCAAAACCAATTCTAAATACTTCACACAGATTCAATAAACCACATAGGTTCAGTTTCCCGTCCTTGTGACCTTACTGAGTAGTTAATATTGATTAATCGATCCAAACTCTTTGAATTCCATCTCTTAAGACTGTTAACGTCATACACGTGTTGTGCGATAACAAACTGCTTTTGATGCTCTACAGTTGTTCATTCGAGATAAGAAAGCCACACATTCACAAAACGGATCCCATAAAAATCTTTTACTGCTTGTTAAATGCAAAAGCGTCTCTGCTGGCGCAGTACGGTCCATTGTGACGACGCTGGTTATCTCTCGGCGCTGGAACAGACCCAGTTAATGCCGCCTGTATCACGGCATTAGGGATTAAGTTAATTACAAAGAATGTGTGTGAGAAAGATTACACAGATTAGACTGGGTCAGTTCGCCTGCACTTCCACAGGGCAGTTGCTCATTTGAGTGGGGTAGCAGGCAAAAAAAAAACAAAGGCAGCGTTTTATCTGCCCGCTATCTGGCCCGACAACATCAGAGAGCGTTATATGTCAGCTATTGTGATGCTGTCAAAATGGTTTTGTTGGACAAATAGGCTAAGGCTTAATGCTCCCACACTGCTGTCCACTATCCTGTGGGGCGATGTTTCGGGACGCCTGATTGGCTGTTGGGTGCAGAGCCAAGGGCCGCTGATTTCTCTGGGTTACTTCCTCCATCTGAAGGGGAAAAGAAGGTAAGACATGCCAGGTGTTTATACCAGGTGGCGTGACACATTACATTGTGTGTGTGTGTGTGTGTGTGTGTGTGTGTGTATGGAAATAAATAATCTGACAGGATGTAGGGTCACTTACATCCTTAAACACTTGTCTTTTCCACCGCTGGCTACTCTCTGTCCATCAGGACTCCAGTCAACTGCAAAAACCTGAGCAATGAAGAAAAACTAGATCAGAGGTGTTTATTCAGGCAAAAGACAGTGGTATGCTGTTGCTAATGTATTTGGTGACCTGTCAAAATTCATCTTTTAATGTGGTAAGTTACTGTTTAACTATTTCATAAAGATATGGTTTAAAATTGTAAAATATATAAAATAAGCAAAAATGTAGGTTTATTTACTTAAAAAATTTACTTAAAAATATTTTTCCCCCTAATTTGGTCTAAACACAATTTTAAAATGACCTGGTATGTTCAGGTTTTAAAAATGACTGAGAATCCTAATACTTAACTATAAAAAGAACATGATTTTTCATTTTAAAATATATGTAGGTCTGTTGTTGTATTGTTTTACTAAAACTATAAAAGGGTCATTCCTGAGATTCGGTAATTTTTCAGTCCCTAAGAGTTTCTAAAATGGTGGTTCACCAAAATGAATTGTTAGAAGCTTTTCACAAAACTTTGGGATGCCAATTATAATGAATAAAAGTAATTATTGCATTTATTTATTTATTTATTTATAGCATAAAATGTCCCTGAGGCACTTCACTGAGTACTTAAAAAAATATATATTAACTAATGTTCATAGTGTCTGTATTTTTGGCAACAATGAAAGCATTTGTTTGTGTTCCTTTCTTGTAAAAAATATTTTTCTAAAAAATAGCAAAATATTGTATAAAAAAAAACTATCAGAAATTACATCTAGGTCTGTTCAATAATGGTGCAGAAAATGGTTCGTAGAATCATACTTTTTATTCACATTTTTGGAGTATGTTATAGTCAGGGAGGGTACGGTCAAGCTTAACAACTCAACTCGGTCACGTAAAATTAAGATGGAAAATTATTACTTTTTCAACATTTTATTTTAATTCATAAGTATACACAATGTACTTATTTTATTGCTGCTATATGTGGTCTACTCTGTTACACTACATGAGAAGCAGTGGCCATTTTGAGTAAAACCACAACACCGTCACAAATATGTATTTCTTATTGTTACGGGGTTGTAAACTTGTGAAAGGGATGAATTATTTGTTTAATTTATTAATAATTCTAATAATAAAAAAAAATAGTCATGGTTTCAGTAAATGTATATACACTTCAAAATCATGACAACGCATATTTTGCATTAAATAGAATTTTCAATGTAATATGCCTACTTCAATGTTGACAAGCATCATACAACAGAAATTGCACACACATTTGCAGCAGAAAGGCACTTTTGGCCATGCAGATATTATGGCCCAGAAACAAGGGGATAATTTGAGAGAGAAACGAAACGAAAAAAAAATTAATTTAAGGCAATCTATCCCTCCAAATGTGTTACAGTCTTCGACCCTGCTACACCTTGTCATATTAATATTTTTCGAAAAATATAGGGAAGAAAATTAAGAACAAAATTATTTCTTGCTGATTACCGTCTGACATGTTAAGGGCTAAAACAATACAAATGTGGTTTTAGTTAACATTTTAAATTAAAATATTTTTACAAAAATAAAGAGACTGTAGGCACATTTTTTTAGCTTCAGTCCTATAAAAATGTGAAAATAATGTTTGTTGGTTTTTTTATCATTAAATTGTTATCAGGGACAGCAGTATGTACATGTTTGTTTTATAACAATTTTTGTGTAAAATCCTTTTTAAACCAAACCCATTTTGTCTGTTATGGGGTTGAGGAAAAGAAGGGTGTCTAAAGCTGAAAACAACTGAAAATAATAAAAGGTCTTTAATGCCTGAGGTGGGAAAATATGATATTTTTTAGGGTTGATGTGTGTCTAATGATGTGGGATATTTAGAAGTTGAATCAAATGTAGTTGAAAAACATGTATATTTCAAGTTGGAAATAAACCGAATCCCAGTAATGACCTAAAGAAGTTTTTAGTAAAACTTCAAATAAAATTAAAATAAAAGGTGTTATAAAATATTCATTTTATAAGAAGACATTTTATTTAAACAGAAGAAATAGGGGGGAAAGTAAAAATGTTGCATTGGCAACAATATGAAATAAATGCATCTAAAAATAAAATGGAAATAAATTAAAGCTACGCGGGGGAAAAATGATAAAAATGGCAACTGAACTTCAAATAAAGCATATATAAAAAGTACTTAATTTAAGATTGAAAAATTAAGTTTACAAATTGTAAACAAAAACTAGAAATGTTTGCTTGGCAACAAAATTAAATAAATTTGTTAAAGCTGAATAATTAAAATTCCTAAAATTTAAATGACGATATATATAAATATAAAAATTAATAAAAATGACAAAAGCACATAAAATAAGTAAGACTTAAAATTAAATTGAAATAAAGCTATTATACAACAACATATTAATTTAAGATGGAGGAAAATAAAGCTATTATACAACAACATATTAATTTAAGATGGAGGAAAACAAACAAACAAACAAACAAAAAAAAATACAGTAGAAATGGGTAAAAAAAAAAAAAAAAAAGAAATTATGCCTTGGCAACAGTATGAAGTGAATATATCTTAGTTGAAGTACTACCATTCCTAAAACTAAAACAGAAATAAATTAAAGCTATACAGAAAAAAACGAATAAAAATGTCAAAAGACCATAACAGAAATATTATACATTTAAATAAAGCTGATATCATTTAGATTGAAAATACAAAACAAAATTAGAAATGTTATCTTGGCAACAAAATTAAATAAATCTCTTCAAGTTGAATAGCTAAAATAAATTAAAGCTACATAAAAAAAAAAAAAACTAATAAAAATGGCAAAACCAAATAATTAGTAAAACTTAAGATTAAACTGAAATAAAGCTGTTATAAAATAAAATATTAATTTTGGATGAAAAAGATTTAAAACTAGTAGAAATGGGGGGAAAAAAATTAAATGTTGCCTTGGAAGCAATATGAAGTGAATGCATCCAAGTACAGCAATTCTTAAAGCTAAAACAAAAATAAATTATAGCTATACAGAAAAAAACCCATAACAAAAATATTAGAACTGAAAATTAAATAAAGCTGATAGTGAAGAAAATCATTTTAGATTGAAAAAATAAGTAAATAAAATGAAATGTTACCTTGGCAACCATATGAAATAAATGTTAACATGCTAAAATTAAAATAAATTAAAGCTATATATATATATATATATATATATATATATATATATATATATATATATAGCTGTTATAAAATGAAATATTAATTTTAGATGGGGGAAAAAAAGAAATGTGGAAAGTAGTAGAAATAGGGGGAAAAATGTTGCCTTGGCAACAATATGAAGTAAACAGATCTAATTTGAAGTACTACAATTCCTAAAACAGAAATGAATTAAAGTTATACGGAACAAAAAAAATAAAATGTCAAAAGCCCTTATCAAAAATATTATAACTGAAATTGAAATAAAACCTTGGCAACAAAATGTATTAAATGTTAAAGTTGAATAACTACAAAAATCTAAAAAGAAAATAAATTAAAGCTATATAAAAATGACAAAAGTTCATACTTGCATTAATTAGAATAATAAATTAGATGATTTTTTGAAAGAGTAGAAATATGGGGGTGGGGGGGGGGGTTGCCTTGGAAACAATATGAAGTACATAAATTTAAGTTGAAGTACAACTACAAAGTAAATAGTAAATAAAGTAACTATTATAATTATAATAATATAATAAATGCTACTAAAATAACTGATGTAGATGTCCTGAATAAAAGCTGTTCTAAAACCCTGCCCCTCGTGTAAGACTCCAACCTCTGAACTAAATCCATTCAGTGTCTCACCTCATCAGCGTGGCCAGGCAGATCTGCATTCAGTTTGCCTTTCTTGATGTCCCACACCTTCAGAGTGCTGTCACTACTACCACTGACCAACAGACGGCTGTCTGCCGACCACGCCACCTGGTACACTGGCCCGACATGACCGCGAAGTGAGGTCAGGTACCTGGAAAAGCAAAAAAAAGAATCTTACAGTTTTTATAAAACTTTCACAAGGTCAGAGAAAACATATTGACGTGTTTGACACGTTATATTTCAAGAAAAACTGTGGGTTGTTGCCATGTGCAGAAGTACATAAATAAGTACAAGCAAAATGTGGCAGCGCTGATGTGCCCTCTAGTGTACACTACTGGAAGTACACTATGGGTCTGTCCATATGAAGCCATTAAAGGCTGTTTGGAATGAAATACTGGGGTAAGGCATACCATATTGTGAAATGGTACTTGATATGCAACAATAGCAAAGATTTTAATCACCTGACTTCACAATGTTGCATGTGTATGTGGCATCCAACTTTCATACTATTATTTAAAGGAATAGTTCACACAAAAATGACAATTCTGTCATCTTTTACACACCCTCAAGTTTTTCCAAACATGTATGAGTTTTGTTCTTCTGTTGAGCACAAAAGAACATATTTTGAAAAATGCCAAACAAAGTAACCAAACAGTTGACCGTATCCATTGACTTCTATAGTATTTTTTTCGATACTATGGAAATTAATGGCTACTGTCAGCTTTGTTACAGCTTGAGGGTGATTCAATGATGACTGAATTTAATTATTCCTTTACGTTTGTATAATGATTTATTTATACTACCAGTCAAAAATGTTTTAAAGAAGTCTCTTCTGCTCACTAAGCCTGCATTTATTTCATACAAAATACAGCAAAAGCAGTAATATTGTGAAATATTTTTAAAATTTAAAATGATTTTAAAATGAATTTTCAGCATCATTACTACAGTCGTCGGTGTCACATAATCCTTCAGAAATCATTGTCGGAATATTAATTCTGATTTGCTGTTCAAGATTTTTTAATTATTATTATCATCATCATCAATATTTAAATATATTTTCAGGATTCTTTGATGAATAGAAAGATCCAAAGATCAGCATTTATCTGAAATAAAAAGCTTTTGTAATATTATACACTACACAATTTAAAAGTTTGGAGTCAGTATAATTTTTTACTTTATACTTTTATGTAGCAAGGATGCTTTAAATTGATTAAAAGGGACGATAAAGACATTTATAACATTACAAAAGATTTATTTTACAGATAAATGCAGTTTATCTCAACTTTCTATTTACCTACTCAGCTATAATAATAATAATAAATGTTATCTGAGCAGCAAATCAGAATATTAGAATGATTTCTGAAGGATCATGTGGCTGGAGTAATGATGCTAAAAACTCAGCTTTGAAATCATAAGAATAAATTACATTTTAAAATATATTCAAACACAACAGTTATTTTAAATAGTAAAAATATTTCAAAATGTGACTGTTTTTGCTGTACTATGGATCAAATAAATGCAGGCTTGATGAGCAGACTTCTTAAAAAAAACACAAAAAAATCATACTGTTCAGAATCTTTTGATTGGTAGTGTACTTTCAATAATGCTTTATAGAAATATGATAGCATGCTAATCTAAACATAACCAAATTAATCAAGCATCTGTGAGGACCCTACTTACTTTCCCGTCTTTCCGTCCCAGATCTTTATAGACTTATCGAAGGAAGCGCTGGCGATCAGACGCGTGTCCGGTGAGAATAGCACCTCATTGACCAGCGCTTGGTGACCCGTCATACGAGCCACTGGCTTCTTCTCCTCTGCTGGATTCCATAAAAACATTGTGAAATCGTCTGATCCTGACACCAGCCTCTCATGACCTTCACCCTTAAGAAGATCAGATGTTCAGGTTTATACATAAACTTCTTCGCTTACAGGTCGATACTGTATATAGACTGGTCCCACTCACTCTAACATCGTTATAGCGCTTCACAGCCTTTTCTTTGATCTCCTCCACTGTGGAAAGCAGAAACATTTGCATTTATGAAATTATCCATACTACATCTATAGTTCACAAGTTTGGGTTGGTGTTGAAACATACATGATCCAGTGAGATCCTGAGGGTTTATGGTTGCAGTAGCTGGCTCAAATGCTCCTGTACGCAGAACATAGTCGGTGCTGAGGGCCAGCGTGTTGACCCAGTGAGCGTGACCTTGCAGTGTACGACACTGAACCCCCTATTGCACAGACGAGAACAGATATTCACACCATAATTCAGTCAAACACCCTAGTAAATATTGTTTCAAGTTATATTTGACTCTATCAAGAGTGGACACATCTTACATCTTTGGCTCTCCAGACTTTAATGGTTCTGTCCTGAGATGAGGTGTACAAGAGACCATCACCTCCCCATTTGACACACGTCACAGAGTGTGTGTGGCCGGTCAAGATCTTTTCACAGCGGCCCAAAACTGTATCCCAGATTCGAATTGAACAGTCTTTACTGGTGCTAGCCAAATACCGACACTCTGGGTTCCTGTGATAAATCATCATGTTATTTTAAAATGTTCAGAATTACAGTTGAATTAAAGGTAACACTTTTCAATAAGGTTCATTTATTAACATGAACTAACAATGAAAAATTATCCTAAAGCATTTATTAATTAACATTTTAATAACAATACCAAAGATTAATAAACACTGTAACAAATGAATTGATCATTGTTAGTTTATTTTAATAATAATTATTGATTTGTGTTACTGAATTAAAGTATTAAATAATTAATTATATATTATTAATTATTAAAATAATTACACTACTACAAATGTTTGTGAACAGCAAGATTTTTAATGTTTTTTAAAGTCTCTTCTGCTCACCAAGCCTGCATTTATTTAATCCAGTACAGCAATAACAGTTACATGAAATACTGTTTTTTTATTTGAATATATTTAAACATTTATTCCTGTGATTTCAAAGCTGATTTTTGCATCATTACTCCAGTCATATTCCTTCAGAAATCATTCTAATATTCTGATTTTCTGCAGAATACAACAACATTTATGTTGAAAACTGCTAGGTTTCTTTAATGAATACAAAGTTCAGAAGAACAGCATTTATCTGAAACAGAAAACTTTTGTAACATTATAAATGTCTTTATGATCACTTTTGATCAATTTAAAGCATCCTTGCTAAATAACTTTTGAATGATATAATGTATAATGTTACAAAAGCTTTTTATTTCAGATAAATGCTAATCTTTGGATCTTTCTATTCGTCAAAGAATCCTGAAAAAATATTACAATTAGAATGGTTTCTGAAGGATCATGTGACACTAAAGATGGGAGTGATGACGCTATAAATTTAGCTTTGATCACAGGAATAATTTACATTTTAAAATATATTCAAATAAAAAGTTATTTTAAATAGTAAAAATATTACAAAATTTAACTGATTTTGCTGTATAATAATGTATATAATGCTAATCTTTTGATCATTCTATTCAAAGAATCCTGAAACAAA
Source organism: Cirrhinus molitorella (assembly GCA_033026305.1). Taxonomy (NCBI): domain Eukaryota; kingdom Metazoa; phylum Chordata; class Actinopteri; order Cypriniformes; family Cyprinidae; genus Cirrhinus; species Cirrhinus molitorella. The sequence continues at coordinate 22,504,596 of CM065139.1, read as the reverse complement.
ATGTATTAAAATGATTTCTGAAGGATAATGACTGAAGATGGGAGTAATGATGCTAATAATTTAGCTTTGATCACAGGAATGAATTGCATTTTGAAATATATTCAAATAGAAAGCAGTTATTTTAAATAGTAAAAATATTACAACATTTTACTGTTTTTGCTGTTTTGGATCAAATAACTGCAGAGAATTCTTAAAAAAAAAACATTCAAAAATTTACTGTTCAAAAACATTTGAGTGGTAGTGTATATTACAATAATATTAAATACAAAAACATTATTTCAATTAATAATACATTTGATCACAGTTTCACTGTAGAGCTAAAATAAAATGAACACATGCAACATACTTACAGGTGGAGAGGTTCCCAGCACAGCCAGGTGATCCACTTCGTATGTCCCGTCAAGGTCTTTCCGATCTGACTTCCTGTGATCGGATCCCACAAGAAGATCTGCAAAAATCACAACAGATATAAACCAACATGTAAGACCTAAAAAACATACACTGTGACTTAAAATAAACATGATATGCTCACCTGACTGTTTTTGCACCCTGATGCTAGTTTCTTACCATCTGGAGACCAGGCAATGGATAAAACCCAATGTGTGTGTCCTTAAAACATGATGGACAAAATGTCAGATGCATGGTGTAACTCACAGATGCTCTGTATTTTATCTCACTGAGTGAAAAACGTACCCCTAGCAGTGTGGTGTGGCGTTTCTGTGCTCAGATCCCAAAACCTCACTGTTGTATCCCCAGATCCACTGGCAAGATATCTGAGTAACATCCACAAAGTGATAAAGTAAGCTTTATTTGAATGTACGCAGCCTGATATGGTATATATTTATGTGTCTGTAATGTTACTGTTTAATCCACTTACTTTCCTGTAGGGCTAAAAGCCACAGAAATGACGGCCTCTGTGTGGCCCTCCAAAGAGCTGGTGCATCGAGCCACGGCGCGCACACGAAACACGGCCTGCGGCTGGTACACAACCGGCAGCACCTGCTCAGTCTCCAGGCCCAACGTCTGCACACAGGAGCCCAGGGACGACACCACCTCTGCATCTTTCACAAAGAATAGGAAGGGGACAGGCTCCTCCTGTAGAAAGACAAAAAGCTAGGGGTTATGAAATAATAAAATCTTCCTTAAATCATAACCTGACTCATTTATAACTGGCATTTTTATGCAAATCTATTGTACAGTAAACACAGTATTAAACAGGCTTGTTGAAGTAATGGGTAATTGACAAATAACAAGAACATTAGCATTTTTTTCAACATCAAGACTATAGATTAAATGTAGGATAAACATAAATATATATTTTAGGTACTGGTCATCATTCCTTTTACGTTTTTGAAATTTTTCTGCAATGTACTCAAAAAGGTCTAAGAAATTGCACTACTAATCAAAAGAGTTTGAACAGTAAGATTTTTTTTTGTGTGTTTGTGTTTTTAAAGAAGTCTCTTTTGCTCACCAAGCCTGTATTTATTTGATTAAAATTTTTTTTACAGAAATATTTAACTGCTTTTTATTTTAAATATATATTTTAAAATGTAATTTATTCCTATGATCAAAGCTAAATTTTCAGCATCACTACTCCAGTTTTTAGTGTCACATCATCCTTCAGAAATCAATCTAATATGCTGATTTGCTGTTTAAGAAACATTTTTTATTATTATCAATATTTAAAACAGTTGAGACTTTTTTTTTCCCAGGATGCTTTGATGAATAGAAAATTCCAAATATCAGCATTTATTTGAAATAAAAAGCTTTTGTAACATTATACACTATACCATTCAAAAATGATGATAAGGACATTTATGATGTTACTAAAGATTTCTTTTTCAGATAAATGCTGTTCTTCTGAACTTTCTATTCAAAGAAACTAGCTGTTTTCATAATAATAATAATAATAATAATAATAATAAATGTTTTTGAGCAGCAAATCAGAATATTTGAATTATTTCTGAAGGATTATGTGACTGGAGTAATGATGCCAAAAAATTTTTCAGCTTTGAAATCACAGGAATAAATTACATTTTAAAATATATTCAAATAGAAAACAGTTATTACTGTTTTTGCTGTACTTTGGATCATATAAATGCAGGCTTGGTGAGTAGAAGAGACTTCTTTAAAAAACATTCAGATTCTCACTGTTCAAAATCCTGACTAGTAGTGTGCAAAAATATAAAAAAACTAATGAAAACTGAATATTAACTGTATAACACTTGAGGATATGAGAGAGTTTTTATATGTAAATTAAGCATACGTTACTGTTTGGGGTCAGAAAGATGTTTTGTTTTAAAGAATTTACTACTTTTATTCAGAACAGGTGCATTATGCAGGTCAAGTCAATATGACATTTATAATGTCGCAAAAAAATTAAATTCAGATAAAGGCTATCTGAAAGTCCTGAAAAACTGTTATAATAATCAGAAATGTTTCTTGAGCACCAAATCATCATATAAGAATGATTTCTGAATTATGTGACGGTGAAGACTGGAGTGAGTAGTGATGCTGATGCTGAAAATTCAGCTTTGCATCACAGGAATAAATTAGATTTTAAAATATATTAAAATAGAAAACAATTATTGTTAAAACAGTAATAACATTTTACAATATCACTGTTTTACACTATTCATTATTAAATAAACAAAACCTTAGAGAGCACTGAGAGACCAAAAAAAAAAAAAAACTACTCCAAATGTGACCCTGGATCACAAAACCAGTCATAAGTATGTTTGTATCAATAGCCAAAAATGCATTGTATGGGTCAAAAATTATACATTTTTCTTTTAAGCCAAAAATCATTAGGATATTAAGTAAAGATCATGTTCAGTGAAGATATTTTGTCAATTCACAACCTTAAATATATCAAAACGTAATTTTTGATTAGTAATATGCACTGCTAAGAACATTTGGACAACTTTAAAGAAATACATTTCAGATTATCAAATGTACATCTCGGGCAATTGTCCCATCCCAACAAACCATACATCAATGAAACTTATTTATTCAGCCTTCAGATGATGTATAATCTCAATTATACAATAATCTCGACCTTTATGACTGGTTTTGTGGTCCAGGCTCAAAAATGTTTGAACTGTATTACAGATTTCTAATACATGTTTTCAAATCGATCATAAACGTTAGTGTAGTCTACTAACGTTATACAATGGACTCTGACAGCTGAATGAAGTACATACTCCCGTCCATCGTTCCTACCTTCTGTAACAGTGCGTTGCAGACCAGCTGCAGTTTATCCGGACTGATGTCCAGCGGCACATCGAAGGGGGATCCAAGCACCTCACCACTCTCATCCTGGAGCTGGATCAACACACGCTCCACGTCTACGCTCATCCTTTCCTTTAAATGAGAAACACACTGAAGTATACACTATCAGCACGTGAGGCACCATAGTGCAGAACAAGCTATTTTGATCAAATATCTCTCAACAAGATATTCTAAATCAAAGAAATAAACAAGAATTCCATATAAATATAGAATACGAGAATGTCCGCATAGTAAAAGAAGAAATACCTCTCGTTATTGATCACAGCACACTCCACGCGTGTAACGTAAAGTATTTTGGACGCACGCAAACGCGTCAGCGTGACATCATAACCGAGCGCCTAGTGTGACTGTACTGAAGTCGGGAAAGACGCTTAGCCGACACAAAAATGGGTGGCAAAAATAAACAGAGAACGAAAGGAAACGTTCGGGTGAGGCAAATGAAAGTTATTGGATTCTAAAAATTTTCGAGCTACAAGACAAATCGGTGAAATAATGGCAAAAGTCTGTGTAGTCTGTGTTGTAAACTATGACAGCTCACATTGATAGCTCACTGAAACAAATAGCTAGTATTTACTTTCTGTCACTTATTGTATAAAAGTAAAGCGTTTATGAAACATTTGATATGACAAGTTTTTTGTTTTTAAATTTCTCGTGACCGTTATGTAAACCAGAGTTCTTGGAGTCTTGACGTCACGTGTTCGCGGTGTAATCAGACAGAAGTGCATTAGTTGAGCAACTATATATGATAGTGATGTAACCTGACTATAATCGTCTAGATATGAAACTGGTGAATGTGTGATGACAGCCCTGCGTTTTCTGTCTTTCAGCCATCCAGCAGTGGCAGAGCTGCTGATCTGTTGGCCAGGGAGAGTGGAATTGTACCTGGGTTTGTGGGATTCGGTGTCTCCACCTCCAATGATCCAGGATATGTACCTGCAGTGCAGGGGGCAGAGGAGATCGACAATCTAGTTGATGCAGACTTCCGCATGGTTCTACGGAAGCTGTCCAAAAGAGATGCAGTCACAAAATTGAAGGTATTATTTGTTATTGATGGCTCATTGTTGGCTAGTGGGCAAACGTTTGAAAAGGGATGAATAAAATTAAAAAAATGTGGATCACTAAGCACTATCACAGTCATTCTTGATCTCCACACATATTTTCTTAAAGAGATCAGCCAATATTCAGCCAAAAATTAAAATTCTGTCATTAATTACTCACCCTAATGTCATTCTGAACCCTGAACAAGACCTTTGTTCATCTTTGGAATACAAGTTAAGATATTATTGATGAAAACAGAGAGCTTTCTGACTCTCCATAGAAAGCAAAGCAACTGACATGTTCAAGGCCCGGAAAGGTAGTAAGGACATTGTTAAAATAGTTCATGTGACATCAGTAGTTCAGCTGTTATTTTATGAAAGTATGAGAGTACTTTTTGTGTGCAAAAAAACAAACAAAAACAACAACTTTATTCAATAATTACTTATCTTCCATGTCAGTCAATGCATGTTTACAAGAGTACCATGGCACACAATATTACCGTTGAACCACAGATGTCACATTAACTAATTTATTTCAGTTAAACTTGAACAGAAATGTGTATAAATGCTGGTTAATGTGTATTTCAGGCAGTGCAAGAGTTTGGAGCAATGTGTCAAGAGCGACAGCCTAATGTTGTAACAGGTGTCCTCCCATACTGGCCTCGAATATACTGCCGAATATCAGTGGTAAGAAAAGAATGATAGCCCTATAATTATTTGTATTTTTTTTTTTTGTGTAAATGTGCATTTTTCAGTTAACATTTTATTCAAACTGTAATATTGATTATATAATTTTAATGAAATATTTTGTATTAAATTAAAAACTCTAGTGGTCCCAGATATGGTCCCACTTTATATAGAGGCAGCAAGAAAATATAAATGTTTGAATTTGAATGTGTTTAATTTAGTTGTGTATTTGTGTAAATTAAAGGTTGGCTAAACAATTGTATTTAATATATAATAAATTTTTATCAGGACCATGATCGCCGCGTGCGAGAGGCCACACAGCAGGCCTTCGAGCAGCTAGTTTTAAAAGTGAAGAGGAATCTGGCTCCTTACCTGAAGAGCATCATGGGCCACTGGCTCATCTCTCAGTGTGACACATACTCTCCTGCTGCCTCGGCTGCCAGCGCTGCTTTCCAGGCCGCATTTCCCCTGAATAAACAGTCAGAGGCTATCAGCTTCTGCAAAGATGAAGTATTGACTGTAAGATAAAGTTTATCCTATGCTCAAAATACATTCTGCAGATTTTTTTGATTGAATGTTATCAATGCTCAGCTAAAGTTTTACATATATCCTCTGTGGTCTCAGGTTCTCCAAGACAATTTGCTGAAAGAAACAGCTGATACCCTCAGTGACCCTCAGTAAGTGTATGATATGTAAAAAAATGACCTGATGGTGATTGTTTTATTTTAAGATAATATGCAGTGTGATTAATAGTAGTAGTTTATGTGTAGAATATATTTTATTTTGTTTAAATTTTGTGCAGGAGTGTGCCAGAGGAGGAACGAGAAGCTAAGTACATCCGTCTGTTGACCAGCTCTTTGCTGGCTCTGAAAAGACTGCTGACCATTTTACCTGAGCAGGACAGAGAGGTGCTAAAGGAGAGACTGACCCAACTCATCACACAGGGCAAATTCTGGAAGTACAGCAAACACAAGACCCCACAGGTGAGCTTGTGTATCCTAAAAAGATATTACCATGACAAGCAACTCTCTCTTTGTAGTTTTTATTTATGATAATTAAAACACCCACTGGAAAAAAATTTCACTGGCTTAAAATCTCCTTCAACCTACAGTGGGGAAAATAATTATTTGATCCCCTGCTGATTTTGTATGTTTGCCCACTGACAAAGAAATTATCAGTCTATAATTTTAATGGTAGGTTTATTTGAACCGTGAGAGACAGAATAACGACAAAAAAATCCAGAAAAACGCATTTCAAAAAATGTTATAAATTGATTTGCATTTTAATGAGTGAAATAAGTATTTGATCAGTTAGCAAGATTTCTGGCTCTCACGTGCCTTTTAAACAAATAACAAGCTGAGATTAGGAGCACTCTCCTAAAGTTAGTGCTATAAAAGACACTTGTCCACAGAAGCAGTCAATTAATCGAGATTCCAAACTCTCCACCATGACCAAGACCAAAGAGCTGTCTGAGTATGTCGGGGATAAGATTATAGACCTACACAAGGCTGGAATGCGCTACAAGACCATCGCCAAGCAGCTTGGTGAGAAGGTAGCAACAGTTGGTGCGATTATTCGCAAATGGAAGAAATACAAAATAACTGTCAATCTCTCTCGGTCTGGGGCTCCATGCAAGATCTCACCTAGTGGAGTTTTAGTGATAATGAGAACGGTGAGGAATCAGTCCAGAACTACACTGGAGGATCTTGTCAATGATCTAAAGGCAGCTGGGACCATACTCACCAAGAAAACAATTGGTAACACGCTACGCCGTAAAGGACCCCTGCTCAAAAAAGCACATGTACAGGCCCGTCTAACGTTTGCCAATGATGCGGAAAACATGGACGGAATCCAATCATAAAAATGGAATGTATTATTTAATGCGGAATGTCATGGAATTTGTCAAAGTTTGGAGTAATTAATCAAAAGTATGTCATCAAATTGAATCAAATCGCGATGTGAACTAGTATGTGTAAATATTAAGCCGCAAAAAGACTATTTAAATATGAATCCTGGATTTTCTGCGTGTCTCTTTTTATGAATGGCGCAGACGCTCGTTTGTTTACTACACAAACTGACGCATGCATGAAACCTGTGGTGATTTCAGCATCTGGCGTCTCAATAAATGAGGACATAAATACATGAACAACATATCCAGAACTGCTCTGAGAGTCACTTAATTCGCATTTGACCGTTCCATTTGAGTAAAATATATTGTTAGCTTCCAGCCGCAGCTGTATCCAATCTAGCCACAACCAACGTCAGTTACCGGTATTCACGGCAACCCGTGAAAATAAAAGCTTAACTTAAAGATGACAGGAATATGTTTTTAATATTTAGAATGTACGTAATAATACTACTACTACTACTGTTGAAAAAATTAATAAACTTTCTTTTAAAAAAAAAATAATTGCACAATATTTTTCATGTTTTAATTTTAATAAGAAATCTCCTTTACTTGCCAAAAAAAAAAAGAAAATTAAAAAATAAATTAATTTTTTTTTTTTATGCCTTCTGTTAATATAAATACACAACACAGAATTTGGCTATTGTAAGAATAAATAAAAGTTGTTATGCATTCAAATGATCAGACATGCTAAAACCAGAATGTGGTAACAATAAAATACAATATTTCATAGGGCCTTAAACATGTCATTTTTGTTAAAGCTTTAATAAATTTATGTTAAATTGTAGAAGTTTCACGATTTTAATTAATTAGACATGCTTTTTTTGATTAATAAGATATTATGTAACCTTTGAAAAGGAGTCCAGAAAAATTAAAATGGAAAAAAATAAAACAGAATTTGGGAAAAATTGAAATAGATTTCATAGGGCCCTACAATGAACATTTGAATGATTAAGAGGAGAACGGGGTGAAAGTGTTGTGGTCAGGTGAGACCAAAATCAAGCTCTTTCATCAACTCAACTCGCTGTGTTTTAGAGGAGAAGAATGCTGCCTATGACCCCAAGAGCACTATCCCCACCGGTGGAAACATAAAATGTTAATAAAATGTATTTATTAAAGTTGATATACTAGTCTATTTTGCTTTTATTGAAAACAGAAAAATGATTTGATTTAAACGTGTAATGCTTGAATAGGTTTTGGTGTAAGATGTCACTGTCATCTGCAGTGTTATTAAAAAACTGGTAGATGTACTTTAGTCAGCATTTGAAGTGGATCAAAACCTTCCATCCAAGTTGTCCTAAAACCAAAACAATACCCGTTCTTGTCTTAGAACAACTTATAGATTTCAGATACTGTTTTAATATGGTTCAGAGATGTCTTGCTTTATTTTCTAGATTCGAGGGGCATTCTTTGAGCTGATTGCCACCCTGTGTGAGCGCACACCCCAGCTGATCCAGGCAGAAGCTGCCCGAGCGTGTTCCGCTGTGCTGCTGTCAATCGACGACACAGACCCGGTGGTGCTGCCCCCTCTGTGGGAGGCAGTCCTCCATATTCTGTCCTGCGTTGATGTAAGACTGTTTATTTTTTTATACAGATAAAATAAAAAATACATTACCATTTAATAGCTTGGGGTTCGTAAGTTTTTTTTTTTTTTTTTTTTTTTTTTTTTTTTTTTTTGAGTAGCATATTACAATGAAGGACCATGTGACACTGAAGACTGGAGTAATGATGCTGAAAATTCATAAATTGTATCACAAAAATAAATTACATTTTATGATATAATAAAATTGAAAACAGTTAGTGTAAATTATGATAAATGGTAGTGTAAAATAATATTTATATAAAAATTATGAACAACAACAAAATTCACATTTTCCAGCTCTTCCGCAACTATTTCTTATTCGAAAAATTAAAGTGTTAATCTTATGCCGTCTAATAGAAATGTTATTGCACCTTATTGTTGATGATGTCAAATCACTGTCGTCGTGTGTTCTCTGTGCAGAACTGCTGGACACATGTCAGTGCCAGGAAAGGTGTGATGCCAAAGCTCTGGGTGCTGCTTAAGGAAGGAGGTCGAGGTCTTGCAACATCTCTGCATCCAAACCTGCTCCCGTTTATAAGCAAACTTCCAGCAGAGGTCACACAGCCGAACCTGGAGTTCTCTAGGATTTTCCTCACATCTGTCATACAGGGGTAAACAATGTCATATTCTCATTCATATAATCATTCATCCTGTAGTCAGAATTGCCTTTTTAAATTTGCTTACTTATTACTTCTACTAATTTTATATATATATTTTTTACCTCAATAATAATATTTATATATGAGGGAAAACATTTATATATTATTATATTATATTATTATACATTATTTATTAGGGGTGTGACGAGACGAGACACGAGACTGGGTTCACGAGAATGAGACGAGACGAGATTTTGTAACTTTTTTTTTTTTAAAGAAATCCCTAATAATGAAATGCATAGGAAATTTTTTTTATCTTATTCAACTGACAAACCAAAAAATATAGGTGCATTTTTATATGAGCTTGTACTTTATAAAATTAAACTTCTATTTTAATGAATTATATGCAGTAATAAACATGTAAACTTGTGCTACATGATTCTGGATAAATTAAAAAACACAATTTAAAAAAAAAATTGGAGATCATGATTCCCTCATGATTCTGAAGAAAAAAAGATTAGATTAGAATTCTAAACAAAATAACAATTTACTGGTGATTCAATGACACAATATTCATTGCTCAAGTCTTTTTTTTTTTTTTAAATATATTAGATCAAATTAATTTCGCAATTAATAAAGACTTAATTTGCCATTGGAATTTAAATGTCTGTAACACAGAAATATAGATTTTTATGTGGTTGAAAGACTAGAATAAGACTGCATTGGCTTTCGAACAGAGATCACAATCTTTTTAAGATTAATCGTGCAGCTCTAATGTAAACACTGCAGATACTATCACGTTCTCGTGAGACCAGACAGATCTTGCGAGACACGTCGGATCTCGCGAGATCTCGTGCCACGACTCGTGCCATAACCGTTTTACATTTAATATAAATTTTTTTTTAATAATTTGGAATGATTGCTTTAATGTGTTTGAAAGAAGTCTCTTATGCTCACCAAGTCTGCATGTATTTGATCAAAAATGCAGTGATTTTATGTTTTCCTTTTATACTGTTATGTTTGGTCCAGATTATCGAGTGATCGTGCCACATCCAGTCCCTCAGAGAGTGCAGCCATTATTTTTGCCACAATGGAGTGCCTTCGGTTTATCATCCTGCAGAATGCCGGAGACGAGCAGGAGCAGAGAGACATCCAGAACATGTTGATCTCAGAACAGGTCTGTGGACCACAAGGAAAAGGTCTCTCTCTAAATCTGCTAATGTCTCATGCATTGAACTCTCTTTCCACAGCTCCTGCCGTTGATTGACAGAGCTCTGGGAAGCCCATCGCTGCAGACTGGTCCTCTGTTCCCTCAGGTCTCAGATATGCTGCTGTCCTGGGAAAAGCGGGTGGCTGGGAAAGAGGCTCCCACCTTTCAAAGACTTCTGTCAGACTTTTGGGAGGGTCTGGGCCGCCTGTGCACAACTTACGTAGACTGTGAAGAAGCCAAGCAAACCACCCTGGAGGGCGTTGCATTGCTCCTGCAGATTATGCATAACCCGAACAGTGCCAGTAAACATACTAAGAAGAAAAAAACTGTGAAAGTTTGCTTCACGGACAGGGAAGAAAGAGGCCAAGGGGAGGAACCTCCTAGGGAAATTCCAGCAGTGGAAGAGCAGCACTGTCCCTTGAGAAATGGACACCTGCTGGATTTGGTGTGTCAGCTGGCGGAGCTCAACATGGTGTACGTGAGCGAACGCGAATCGGAAAGGCACCTGCGGTTTTTGTCTCAGCTGCTCGGGGCGTTCCCGAGTCCTCAGGTGTTCCAGGTGCTGCTGAAGCCGGAGGAAATGAAGCCTGAAATGGGGCCGGAGCTCAGGCCCCTCGCTGAGAACGCAGCTGTCCACTTTCTCCTGCAAAGAGTGGCTGTATGGTTAAAACAAGATGACAGGAAGGACACTGACTTCCTTGTGGACATGGTTTTCAGTTCCCTGCAGTGCTGTAGCTCAAGTGATGAGAAGACACTGATCCTCAGTCACATCAGTGTAAGAGACCCACATGATTATATTAAAGTGATAACCCACAATATGCTGTATTTCAGTAGATTTACCACATTTAAAAGGGTAGTTTACACTAAAATGAACATTCTGTCATTGATTACTCACCCTCATGTTGTTTCAAACCTGTAAAACATTCTTTCATCTTCTGAGCACAAAGTAAGCTATTTTTGATGAAATCCAAGAGCTTTCTGACCCTGCATAGACAGCAGTGCAATTGATAGTTGTTTATGAGTCCCGTGTTTGTCCTGAACAGTTAAACTGTTCTTCAGAATTATCCTTCAGGTCCCACAAATTCTTTTTTTTTTCTTTTTTTTTTCCCAGCATTTTTGTGTATTTGAACCCTTTTTAACAATGACTGTTTGATTTTGAGATCCATCTACATACAAAGAATGTACATCTTCTTTCAGTTTAAAAGTTGTCACCCCCTAACTTTTTAAGCATTCTGTTTCCTCTTGGAGCATCAGTGAGCATTTGAACCTTCTGTAATAGTTGCATAGTCCCCTCAGTTGTCATCAGTGTGATAAAGATGGATCTCAAAATCATAGTCATTGTTAGAAAGGGTTCAAATACACAAAAATGCTGTAAAACCAAATAATTTGTGGAACCTGAAGGATTTTTCTGAAGAACAGAAGGATAACTATCACTAAAAAAAAAAAAAAAAAACGGCTAGGGATCATTCAGGATTTCAAGAATCAAAGGGATGTAAACTTTTGAACTCTTGAGTCATGTTTGTAAATTCAACTATTTTCTCTTGTGGGCTATATGTAAACGTATTTTACATATACGTTATGTTATTCATGTCAATACTAAATACACAATAACATGCATTTTGTATGACCCTTCATATTTTGGAAAAATAATTAACATTTTGCAGATTCTGAAAAGGGGATGTAAGCTTTTGACCTCAACTGTAGTCTATTAAATAAAGGCATTATTTTTGTTTTCTTTTTGCACAAAAAGTACTTTTGTAGCTTCATAACATTACATTTGAACCACTGATGTCACATGGATTTTAACAATGTCCTTACTACCTTTCTGGCCCTTGAACATAGACACTTTCTCTCATTTACAAACATGAATTATCAGTAATCCATTTTTTTTTTTTTATGTAACAGAGGGATTTGAACTGGAGTGTGACTCTTCAGCTTATTGAAAAGGTACCCGTTTTTATTAAGAGTGATTTTCAGATGAAGTTAGCTTTACATTTTACAATGTTTTGTATTGAAGAAATATGAATTAACTAAATCTTCTCCTGTCATTTTAATGACACCAGGCATGTGCAGATCCCGTCCGTTTGGAGGTGTGTATTGGCTGGCTGAGGGGTGCGGTGTTGGGGGAGAGGTTGGTCGATCTGGCTGGAGATCTGTGTGTGAAGGGTCTGCGTGGATCCCCTTCTTCTTCATCCCATCATGCACATGGCTGGCCTCTCATCAGCCTCGCTCTGTCACAGCAGCACAGTAATGGTAAGTCTTCATGTCATCACTACTCAGAAACTACCACCTCATCTCTCGCATATTACAGTTAAAGACAAAACTGACCTTATTCACTTTCTTAATAGAAGTTTCTGGATCTCAAATTAGAAAGAATAAAATACCAGAATCATTGACGCGTCAATGATGCTTTATAAACATTTCCTTTTATTATCAATGTTGAAAACGGTTATACTGCTTAACAATTTTTTTTTGTAAGCTGATCTTTTTTTTAAGAATCCTGTTCTCAGAATGAATAGAAAGTACATTTTCTTTGTAACATTACAAATGTCTTTGCTGTCACTTTTGATTCATTTAATGCATTCTTACTGAAAAAGTATTAATTTATTTTAACAAAATAAATCTTACTGACCCTAAACTTTTGAAGGGTAGTTTACTGTATATCTTATTATGGGAGTAAAAGGGATAGTTCACAGAAAAAAAAATCTCATTAATTGCTCACCCTCATGTCGTTCCAAACCCGTAAGACCTTAATTCATCTTCAGAACACAAATTAAGATATTTATATCTTAGATATATCCTAGAGCTTTCTGACCCTGCATAGACAGCAACAGTACTACCACATTCAAGGCCATTGTTAAAATAATCCATGTAAAATCAGTGGTTCAACCTTAAGTTTTTACGGGTTTGAAAAAACATGTTAAAGCTATTTCACCTTTTCTTCTCTCTGCAGAGCCTCTCATTGGCAAGGCGTATGTCGAGCAGATCATTGACAAGCTTCACGCCACCCTGTCGGAAGCAAAGGGCATGTCAGATGCTGGGAACATGGAGCCGCTGGTCACTTTCATCTCTGATGTGGCTGCCACCTTCTTTTCTTCGGTTAAGGGCTGCCTGCTGCTGGCGTCTGCCGAGGAGTTGCTTATGACTGTTTTCCAGCTTTGTGCACAGGACCAAACCATCACTCACCTCTCAGGTGCAGAAAGTTCAAAAATTTGCCTCCACAGAATGTGGTTCTCAATTTTTCAAAGTTTACAATTGTGTGTATTGCTTTCAAAAGCATGTCTGGTGTTTCTCTGCAGATGCTCTTCTCCTGAAGCTACAGCACGCCTACACTGCTGGCATTCAGTCACTGATCACTCACCTGGGTGCAGGGGTTACCAAGGGCACACTCCTCCACAACATTGCACTCTGGGTTAAAAGTCAGCTACTCACTTCACCACTGACAGTCAAAAGGTAGTGGTCTTTAGATAAATGTGCTTTTTAAAAAAAACAAAAAAAAACAAAACAAGTTTATCTTAAAGAATTGTTTGGGAATTTGTCTCAATCCTGTTATTATTGTCAGTCTGCAGGTTCTGGTACAGGCTGTGGAGAGTCTGGCTCAGACCATCGCCTCAGCCCAGAAAAGCGACTGTCTCCTGTCTCAGTTTATTTGTTGTCTTACTCCTACTGAAGAAGAATGGAGTCGCATTAGACGGTCCCTGCCGCCTCAGGTACTTCAACGGTCACAAATGACATTGACACAGGCCAAAAATGCCAGCAACAGATTTTGTAAGGAACAGTTGGTGCAATATTTTGTTTAAATGGTATATAGAAGGTACTTCCTTAACAGGATAGTTCACCTAAAAATTTAAATTATGTCATTAATTACTCACTCTCTTGTCATTCCAAAACTGTAAGACCTTTGTTCATCTTCAGATCACTAATTAAGATATTTGTGATGAAGTCCAAGGGCTTTCTAAGCCTGCATAGACAGCAATTAATGACAAAATTTTCATTATTGGGTAAACTATCTTTTTAGTATGGCAAAAATATGCTTTTTTAATTAATTATCTTTGTCCATCTCTGCAGTGGGTGAGACACCCTCTACTGTGTGGTCGTCTCAGAATCACGGGTGAATACCCCTGCATGGATGCGTGGAAGTTCAAGGCGACTAACCGGCTGCCAGCTCACCTGTGTGTAAGTGCATTACTGGGCAGAATCATCTTCTCTGCAGCTTCACCTGATGACCAGCAGATGGAAGCAGACTTCTCTGAAATTCCTGATCTCAAACACATAGGTGAGACTCATTAATTCATCTAGCTTTGGGTAGAAGTGATTTCGTAAAATAACAGTCATTTTTGCTAATGCATTACACGTTCTGAAAGGATAATTTGGACAGTTTTTCAGCTAAAACACCTAAAGGAAAAAAAACATAAGTAAAGCATACAGTTTTATAAAAGAGTACCACTTTCATCAGTGTTTTACTCTGTATCGCCCAGTATGTCTCCTTAAAGGGTTAGCTCACCCAAAAATTTAATTTCTGTCAGCAATTACTCACTGTCATGTCGTTCCAAACTCATAAGACCTTTGTTTATCTCCGGAACACAAATTAAGATATTTTTGATGAAATCCAAGAGCTTTCTGACCCTGCATAGACAGCAACGGAACTGACACGTTCAAGGCCCAGAAAGATAGTAAGGACATTAGTAAGTGACATCAGTGGTTCAACCTTAATTTTATGAAGTTACGAGAATACTTTCTTGTGCACAAAGAAATAAAAAAAAAACTTTATTTAGCAATTTCTTTTCTTTTCGTTTACGCTATTGAATTTTATTAGTCGTTTAGTCACAAAAAAAAACACCTACATTTACAAGAACTGACAAAGTCACGCAGTCCATTACAGACAGGTCGTTAACGGCTGGTCTATGTGGTAATACAGTACATCGGGTAGGACATCCCAACGCTTGCCTCTTTGAATGCTCATTCATCGACCTCAAAAATGGCTTATCATCTATAATAGTAAGTAGTAACTAGCAACTTTACATGGCCATTCAATCTAATTTTAACTTAGGAAAATGCACGCTATTCAAGTGTCTGTGTGGAGTGTGGAAGCTGAATAGTAGCGCACTTATACTGCATGACAGATGGAGGCGCTAGTGCAGTCACTTGCTCTTAAAATACAAATTTTTGGTCATATAGATAAGAGTAATACAATTTATTTGTGTGCACTCAGAATAACATTGAAATGTTGTGCCTTTGTAAAATAATAATATATATTTCTCCCATCTTGGTCTCTGTAAAAAAACAAAACAAAAAAAAAACCTCTGTGTATACTTGCCTTACAGACATGAAAAGTATATCTATAGAGAGTGAAATGTCTGCTTTAAAATGAACCAGTTCAAATAGAAAACAAATTTCTCCGATTTTTTTTTTTTTTTTTCCTCTTAGGCTGAAAACAAAGAGAGCGCTAGTTTATCAATAAATTATTAAGTTAATGCAGTTTTTGCTTACTGTTTTTCATGACACATTCATAATCATTACTTTTGCCGGTGTGCTGTGGCAAGCTTTATGCATTTGTTGAGTCCTTATTAGGCTGTGAAGGCAATTAAAGGCTCATTATTATGATTTAAATGGTTTATTAATAAACACATGCGATTAGTCGACTAATTGCTTAAATTGAACAACTACAAGGCGTCTAGAAATATCTTTAGTCGAGGGCAGCCCTATAAAATGTATGAACTATTAATCAAAGATTAAGATTTTTTTTTTCAACGTTTTATCATGTTGATTTAGAGGACTTATCAAATGTGTATCAAATATGATACAGTAGGCTTTACAGAGTTAGAATAAAGTGTCACCAATGTTTGCTTTAATGTAGTTTCAGAGATTTTCTATGGACTTCAGTGGTGTGAAGAAATGGAGCTGTCACCCCTCATGGTGTCTGAATATCACAAACTGCTGCAGTCTTGGAGTTTAGAGCAGGGAATCCACAACAACAGCCTGATCAAAACCACGCTGTTAGACACGCTTTTCACAAGGTCAGATCATTTATGTGTATTATTTTTTTTTTCCGAAATGTGCATTTTCATTAGTAATGGCTTAGTGTATGTATAAAAAGCCTTTATTTTGTTTTTAATATGCATAAATCAAAGACTCTTTTATCCTTTTTAATCACAGGTCACAAGAAGAAGGCTCCCTCTGGCCACTAGCTCTGGCAAAATACATGCAGAACAGCAACATGGAACCAAGCCACATTAAGACATTATACGGCAATGTAGAAAGGTAAGACATCCCCAAAATACACCATCATTTGGGGTCAGTAAGATTTTCATAATTTGAAAGAAGCCTCTTATGCTCACAGAGGCTGCATTTATTTAGATTTAAAATATAGTAAAACATAAAATTGTGATTATAATAATTTGAATTACTTGTTTTCTATTTAAATATATTTCAGAAATATATTTTAAATATATTTTTAAAAATATATGTTTTTTCAGCATCATTACTCCAGTCTTCAGTGTCACATGATCCTTGAGAAATCATTCTAATAAACTGATTTGGTGCTCAAGAAACATTTCTTATTGTTATAGATGTTGATTAATATTTTTTTATGACATTTCTGTTCATTCTGTTGCTCTTGTGTCTGTCAGTTTCTTTCCCCTCTCAGAGTACAGTGTGAACACGGTGCAGGTGCTGTGTCCATTTCTAGCCAGTGAAGACAGAGAATCCCTCATCGCCTTGTGTGTCGCAGAGCTTCTTAACTGGCAGGACAGAGAGCAGGACTGCATCGATGGTGAGATTCAAATCATAAACGCACACCACGCATCATGAGTCATATAGGCTGAGCAACAGCAATCTCACTCACTTAAGCGATGTGAAAGAATAATGTTGTGTGTGTAGGTGTGCGGGGCTGTCTGGCCGTGCTGCTCTGCTGTCTACAGGTCGACACAGCTGTGGAGGATGAGATCTTGTTGGCTGTCGTTGCCACGATTGCCGAATGGAGGAACAGTAGAGAGGAGTGGTTCCTCTTCAACAGGTGAGACTGTGTCTCAGCTATGCGCATCTCTGTAATGAGGAAGACGGTGATGGCAGTTGTGTTTATTATGTCAGCCGTGGCCAAGATGCTCAAGTGGGTGCAAGTTTCAAGTCTCAGTCCTGTGTTGCACTTCTGCCACATTTTTTTTTGCCCTTTTTATAATCTTTTCAATAGAATATATTACAAATATATATTTTTTTCATTACAATAATTCAAATATTTCAGGATTTTATATATATATATATATATATATATATATATTCATATATATGAAGAGATTGCAGATGCAAAACCCCCTAAAAGCCATCTCGGTCAAAAATGAGATAATGATACTCTCGACTCATATTATACGTCCATCAAATACTTTTACTTTAAACTCGCTAAAATCCCACCCTAAGCCCAATCAGAAGTACCGTTCCTTAGGTAGAAACCTAGACATCGGTGCCTGATTAAAAATGCTTTTTTTAAAAGAAAGACATCAGATGGATTTAAAAGCTTTTGCATCTGAACAGTAGTCAACATTTGAAGGGGATCAGAATATATATATATATATATATATATATATATATATATATACACCAGTTAAAAGTTTTTGAACAGTAAGATATTTTTTTTGTTTTTTAAAAAAAGTCTCTTCTGCTCACCAAGCCTGTATTCATTTGATCCAAAGTTTTGAAAGATTTTTACTTTTTAAAATAGCTGCTTTCTATTTGAATATATCTTAAAATGTAAATTATTCCTGTGATCAAATATGAATTTTTAGCATCATTACAGTGTCACATGATCCTTTAGAAATCATTGTAATATGCTGATTTGCTGTTCAAGAAACATTTTTTTATTATTCCTTAATTAATAAAAAGATCTAAAGGTCAGCATTTATTTGAAATAAAAAGTTTGTATATATAACAAAATTCCATTCGAAAGCTTGGAGTTGGTAAATGTTTTTTTTTTTTTTTTATGTAGCAAAGATGCTTTAAATTGATCAAAAGTGATGATAAAGACATAATGTAATGTCACAAAAGATTTCTATTTCAGATAAATGCTGTTCTTCTAAACTTTCTATCCATCAAAGAATCCTGAAAAAAAAAATTACTCGGTTGTTTTTAACAACTTTTTGAGCAGCAAATCAGAATATTAGAATGATTTCTGAATAATCATGTGACTAAAGTAATGATGCTAAAAATTGAGCTTTGAAATCACATGAATAAATTACAGTTTAAAATATATTTAAATAGAAAACAGTTATTTTAAATAGTAAAAATATTTCAAAATGTTACTGTTCTTGCTGCACTTTGGATCAAATAAATGCATGCTTGGTGAGCAGAAGAGACTTCTTTAAAAACAAAAAATCTTACTGTTCAAAAACTTTTGACTGGTTGTGTGTGTGTGTGTATATATATATATATATATATATATATATATATATATATATACACATACAATAAAATCAACAAACAAAATTTCCCTCATAACTGTAATTTTCATATAAAACATGTAAATTATAGAATAATTATAATGAGTTAATAATATAATGATATAGAATAATTAGAATGAGTTATAATAAAAATAATAGCTATCATAACAATGTTACACGCATCAAGAATGTTTAGTTACAAAATAACTGTCATAATAGCAATCATAAAAAGGGTAAATGTATCAAGATTGTTAATTTCAAGTAATATATAATAATAAACCCCCTCTTTACTATACCATGCAAATAAAAATATAAAATATAAATTCATAATAAGTAATAATAAATATAATTAATATCATAACACACCTTAAATGGAACAAGAATGTGAAGGAATTTTAAATGATACATAAAAATATGTAATTTTTTTTTAAATGCTTTCAGAAAAATTGTGTAAAAAATTTGTGTTAAAAGCAAGCAAAGCAAAAATAAATAAATAATAAAATTAACATTTTCTTCTTATTTTCTCTTTACTACTCTTTGATATAGTAAAGAAAGTAAATAAACATATATAATATAGTTAATTTTTTGGAATTCATTCGGGTAATACAGGGCTTAATAATCTGCCCTTTTTTCTTTGTCCATTTGCAGTGACCTTGGAAAAGCTTCTTCCTCAGGGCTCTTATTGGCTGTAGAAATTATGCATTTCCTGTGCTGGATGGTGGATCATTCTCCCATAGTCTTGGGAAACACTCATTGGGATCTCCTGCTCTGCTCCATGTTGGCATGGCTAGAGGTGAGATTTCCCTCTCTGTCTTCATTCATAGTTTGTATGCAGCAGACAGGCTCACAGCGACACTTTCCCTGCCCCTTCCAGAAATTTCCACCCCAGTGCACAATCAAATCTGCATTTTGAACAGATCTTATTTTAACACCAGGTGTAAATGAGATCTGAGATGCTTTACACATATGGCTGATCTTATAAATAATCACACCTACTCTGAGAACCGTGCCGCATACAGACGACGATTTGAGCAAATGTCATTTTTAATCAGCACAGCAACTTGTAATTGTGTGTTTTTCACAGACTGCCAGTGAGAACACCAGCATGTTCTGGAATCCTTTGGTGCAGCTGTTTGTGTGTGCAAACTGTGAGCTGATTGTGAGGCTCAGTGAGTTTTTCACATCGCCCCCTGCTGCTGTGGAGGAACAGCTTCCTCCAGAGCTGAAATCAGAGTGGAAGGAGTTCTTTTTAGAAGGAATTCACAACCTTCTGCTTCCATTGCTTATTAGGATACCTGGTAAGTTGCCTTAACAAGAACCTTCATGTTTGGTTTGTGGTTTAATGATTTTTTTTTTTACACTACCAGTCAAACGTTTTTGAACAGAAAGATTTTGTTTTTTAAAGTCCTTCTGCTCACCAAGCCGGCATTTATTTGATCCAAAGTACAGCAAAAATAATAACATTTTTAAAATATGTTTACTATTTATAAAAATATTTTTTTATTTAAATATATTTTAAAATGTAATTTTATTCCTGTGATTTCAAAGCTGCATTTTTAGCATCATTACTTCAGTCATATGATCCTTCAGAAATAATTTTAATATTCTGATTATTATAATAATAAATTTTTTATTATTATGTTGAAAACAGCTGAGTAGAATTTCTTTCAGGTTTCTTTGATGAATAGAAAGTTCAGAAGAACAGCATTTATCTGAAATTATTTGTAACATTATAAATGTCTTTATTATCCCTTTTTTTTTTTGATTATCGTAATTATACAGTTACATAATGTCATTCAGTGATTTCTGGAAATGTTTTTTTACTGTTTTTAACCATAAATTGTAATGTATGCATAGTTTATACAGTTGAAAAAACTGAAAAAAACTCAGTTTTTGTTGTGTAGAGTAAAGTTGCATATAATTTGTTTAAACAGTATTTTTTTAAGCAGTAGTATTTGACATTTTTTTTGTAAAAAATCGCAAACATTTTAAACATTTTTTATAATTAAAGCTCAGCTTCTAAACACAACAACCAAAAAATCTATATGTAGAAACTATTCAAACTTAGTAATCGTCTGTTTGCTCAATAAGCGTTGTGACTCATCTCTTGCTTTAACCTTAACTCTAGCCTTAAGTCATTTTTATACTTGTTCTATCATTTATACTTCTGATATTTAATAGAAACATGATAGCTGGTGGTTAACAGACTGCTGAAATGTCAATCTTTTGTCTCAGTGGACTTTACAGAACCAGATGACCCTTTGTTCCCCCTGCCGGTATTGAGGTCGGTGGGGGAGGCTCTTACCTACATCCCTGTGGAGCTGCTCACACAGAATAAACTCCCTCCTCGGTTTGTAGCCGACCAGAGGAGCAGTCTGCCAGAGCCCCTCCAGACCCTGCTCAATACCCTCTCACCCCTGCTGCTCTTCAAAGCCCGGCCGTTACAGCTCGCAGTCTACCACATCCTACACAAGTACAGACTTTCTTAACTTCTTTAACACCTACATCACTCTGACTCCACACGATAGACATTTAACTGTCATAGAATAGAAAACTTACTGTTTTTAAGGAAAGATTACCCAAAAATGAAAATCTGCTGAAATTTACATCACTCGCTCGCCAATTAATCCTCTTAAAATAGTGCTGGGCAACAATTAATCGTGATTAATTGCATCCAAAAAGTTTGTTTACATATTTATATATATGTTGCTGAAATGTGAGGGGTGTGCTCACTTTTATGAGATGCTGTACTGTATATTATATATAAATATGTTTAATATATAAACATAAAATGTTTGTCCTAAGTATATACATGCATGTACGTGTATTTATACAGTATCTCACAAAAGTGAGTACACCCCTCACATTTTAGCAACCATTTTAGTATATCTTCTCAAGGGACAATACTATAGAAATGAAACTTGGATATATTTTAATAGATAGTAATAGTGTGCAGTGTGCAGCTTGTATAGCAGTACATATTTACTGTCCTCTGAAAATAACTCAACTACAGCCATTATTATCAAAATAGCTGGCAACAAAGGTGAGTTTGTCTGCTTGACAGGACAATACAAAGTTGTGTATCTTGTATTAGAGCAGTTAAAATTTGGTGGTTTAAGTACAATTCTCTCATACTGATCACTGGATGTTCAACATGGCACCTCATGGCAAAGATCTATCTGAGGATTTCAGAATTAGAATTGTTGCCCTCTACAAAGAGCCAAGGCTATTAGAGGTTCAGTAACACCCTGAAATTGAGTTGCACTACAGTGGTCAGGGTCATGCAGAGTTTTTCGATGAGTTCCATTCAGAACAAGGGTTGATCAACGCCGCACACTGCAACAAGTCGGTTTGCATGGGCGCCATCCCAGAAGGAAGCCTCTTCTGAAGCTGGCTCACAAGAAAACAGTTTGCTGAAGACAACCTGTCAAAGAGCATGATTTACTGGAACCATGTCCTCTGGTTTGATGAGACTAAGATAAACTTGTTTGGCTCAGATGGTGTCCATCATGTGTGGTGATGCCATGGTGAGGAGTAGCAAGAAAATTGTGTCTTGCCTACAGTCAAGCATGGTGCTGGTAGGATAATGGTCTGGGGCTGCATGAGTGCTGCTGGTACTGTGGAGCTACAGTTAATTGAGGGAAACATGGATTCCATTATGTACTGTACATTCTGAAGCAGAACATGATGCCTTTCCTCAAGAAACAAGCCCGAACGGCAGTTTCCAACATGATAATGACCCCAAACACACCACCAAGATGACAAATGCCTTGCTGAGGAAGCTGAAGGTGATGGGGTGGCCAAGAATGTCTCCAGACCTGAACCCTATTAAACACCTGTGGGGCATCCTCAAGCAGAAAGTGGAAGAGAAGCACCATGTGTCTAACATCCAGCAGCTCCGTGATGTCATTATAGAGGAGTGGAAGAGCATCCCAACAGCCTGGTCAATTCCATGCCCAGGATGATTAAGGCAGATAACAATGGTGCTAACACAAAATATTGACACTCTGGACAAAGTTTTGACTAGTTCACTTAGGGTGTACTCACTTTTGTTGCCAGCTGTTTTGACAATAATGGCTGTATGTCGAGTTATTTTCAGACAACAGTAAATATAGACAGTAATATTCTGCTATACAAGCTGCCCATTGACTAATCTAAAATATATCCAAGTTTTATTTCTATAGTATTGTCCCTTGAGAAGATCTACTAAAATGGTTGCTGAAATGTGAGGGGTGCACTCACTTTTGTGAGATACTGTATATACAGAATAAATATACACAGTACACAACTTTTATTTTGGATGCGATTAATCGTTGTCCAGCACTAGTTTAGAGTTGAAAAACGTCTTAATGATGGATTTGTTTCTTACAAACATGCAGCTTTTCACTTCACAAGACCTTAAATGATGGGGATTACTTGTGGATTATTGTGATTTTTTTATTTTTATTTTTTTTTATTATTATTATTTTTTTTTTTATCCGCTGTTTGGACTTTCTTTCTGATGGCATTCATTCAACCATTGGTGAGCAAGTGATGTATTACTAAATTTCTCAAAATGTGTTGTTATGAAGAAATAAACTCTTCTATGTCTTGGATAACCTAAAGGTGAGTACATTTTCAGCAAATTTTTGTTTTTTGGATGAACTTTTCCCAAAGTTCTACATGATGTAAACCATGTATGATCAAAGTTTTAAAGGAACAGTAGCAAAAACAACCTGTTTAATACTAAAGAGTCAATGAAAGGGGAAAAAATGGTCATGCTAAACTAAATTACAGGAAATCACAGGTGCAGGAAAACTTATTTACCATTATAATTAGACTTGTGGGGGAAAACAAAATGCGAAGCGCGGAATACCGCATTAAGGAGTCAGCATGTGTCTTACCACCTAGACATTATCTTTGTTTTCTACCTGTTCTGCAGCGTCTGCAGAAACGCTATAATGGACTTTCCTGTAAGTTGCTTTGGTGGGAAAGTATCTGTCTAGAACATAATTGTAAATGTAATTGAAATGAATACTCCAAGGGACGGCCGGTTTTTGCATAGCCTTAAGGTCATATTGTACGGAAGAAGTTTAATCCACAATGCGTTCCGCTTTGGGTTTAATTAAATATGCTTCATTGAGAGCCCAAGCCTCTGGGAGAGAAACAGTTTTTATATTCCACGGGGTTAGCTGAGATCTCCTCTGTGCTGTTGCTGTAATGCTATGTCCATTACAAGCCTTTGAATGAGCCTCAGTGCTGACGTTGAATCGTCTCAGGAGAAATGTGAGTGATGTGATCGTGTATTACAGGGTGATGCCTTTGTTGCCGGAAAGTGACAGCGAGAGTGCCAAAGCTAAATCTGACGATGAAGATGGAGAGGAACCATGCTTGTAAGACACACAAAGACACTCTTTCACACACACTGGCCATTAAAAGTCTTCGGATAACTACTGCAGAACAGATCCTATTTGGTTAGATTTTTAAAAAAATATGTCTATCCATCTTTTTAGGGCTGTCACTAACGATTAACCGAGTAATCGGTCGATTATTCTAGCGATTAATCTAATACTTTTAATACTTTTTTTTTGAGGTGTTGAAAAATTGACATAAGCGAATAATAGCAATAATAATTTGTTCAATAAATTGTCAAACGCAAGTACTCATATGGTTTTATTGAACAAAAATGTAAAAATGTATGTATTATGAACAATGTATAATGTATATTGTGCATTAATGACAGAAATGCTACAGCCATTGTAATTTATTGAATATGTGCACATCAAAACGTAAACTTAGAGTGAGGGTTTGAGCTTTTATTTTGAAGTCGCGATGAACAGTTAGAGAACAATAAACATTATCGCAATAACACAAAACGCCCTGAAGTATATTAATGATAAAAAAAAGTAGAAAATAAGTTATTGATACAAAATATTATTATATGTGATGTAACACTTTGACTTCTGGGAATGTCCTTTTACTTTTTTCACCATTAATGTATATGGTTCATTTATATTTATTAGTTATATATTTATGTTTATGTGTTATATATTGTTTATTTATAGGACTGTTATTTATCCATTTATTTTATGATTTTAAATATGTTTTTAATTTTTTAATTTTCTGTTTTATTTTATTTTATATTATATTATTTAGTTTTAATTAATTTAGTTTTTCTTTTATTGTATTTTTATGATTTTTTTTTTATTTTATTCATTTTCCATTTTATTTTATTTAGTTTAATTTGTTTAATTTTATTTATTTCATTTCTTTTATTTTATTTTGTTTTGTTTAGTTCTTTTGTTTTATTTCATTTTTACTTTTTCATTTTATTTCATTCCTTTTAATTTAATTGAATTTAGTTTTGTTTTATTTTAATTTTATTTTTTTAATTATTTTGTTTTGTTTTATTTTATTTCATTTTGTTTTTTTTTTTATTTCGTTTTCATTTTATTTCATTCCTTTTGTATTTAATTTACTTTAATTTAGGTTTATTTTATTTTGTGTTTTATTTTGTTTTGTTATTTTATTTTATTTCATTTTGTTTTTTATTTTATTTAGTTTTACTTTCATTTTATTTTATTTCATTATTTTATTTTATTCTGTTTTCATTTTAGTTTCGTTTTATTTCATTTATTTGTATTTCATTTTTTATTTTATTTAGTTTTGTTAGTTTTTGTTTCATTTTATTTTTTATTTTATTTCATTTAGTTTTATTTTATTTTAATTCATATCCTTTCATTTTATTTAGTTTTTGTATTTTATTTAATTTTTTGTCATTTCACTTTTTGTTTTATTTTGCTTAATTCAACTTTATTTCATTTTGTTTTTTTATTTTATTTAATTTTGTTTTCTTTTGCTTTATTTTATTTGTTTTCGTTTTATTTTATTTTATTTTATTTTATTTTGCACAACTTTAATAGTATCTTGGCAACTTCCTGTAGGTCTCCTCCGGCAGCACTGATGAGCATCCTTTCTGCCACAGAAGAGCTCTTGGAGAATATTCTAGGTGGCATGCAAGTGGGTGAGTTTGCAGTGGTGCAGCCCCTTAGTATGGAGCACTGCTGCATTCTAGGATATCTTCTAGCCTGGAAACTTCTCTTCACCTTCTTCAAGGCTTCTTCATCTCATGTAAGCAAGAAAAAAACCCCATAATGCTCTGGAAAGCTGTCAATCATTGTCTTATCCTTTTTAAAACACTTCTAACAGAGACATTCTTGAGGTTAAATGATCTGTCACATATGTCCGTCTCATTGTGACAGAAATATTGAGTGATAATGTCACAGCTTTCATCTCCCCAGCTCTTCATGATTTTGAGTGAACGTGAAAAAAAGGCCACAGTACTTATTTTGGAATGCAAACAACATGACATTTCTTTTACGTAGTGAAAATGTCTGTTTTTGTTTTTCAGCTGCGAGCTCAATACTCTCTGCATTTGAAAAAGACTCGTTCTCTTCATAAACTCCTGCTTCACTTGTTCTGTCTGATGCCAGAGAACCCATTAGTGCCTGGACAGCCAGCAGAACCCTCAAGCAAAGAACCGAAAACCTTCTTCACTGAGAATTTGTCTCTCTCCCCCCGAAGTATGTTGCAGATCATTTATAACTGTGATTCTCAACTGATTTTACCACAAGATTCAACACACTAAATAAAAATATGGCTAAAATCAGGTATTAAAGGGTTAGTTCACCCAAAAATGAAAATTCTGTCATTAATTACTTAACCAAATGACCTTCATTCATCTTCAGAACACAAATTAAGATATTTTTGATGAAATCGAGAGCTTTCTGACCCTGCATGTTTTCTAGAAACTGAAGGTCTGCAGTTTGAGGTTCCCCATCTGGCCTGCTCTGTGTACTATGGTGCGTTGAAGGACTTGCCTGCAATGGTGCGTCTGTGGTGGAACAGCCAAGAGAAACGTGTCTTCAGCACGGTGGATAAATTCACCAGCAAGTATGTCAGTGGAGTTTTGTCTGCGCAGGAGATCGCCTCTGTGCAGTCCAGCACCCAGACGTTTGAGAACATGACGGTTAGCCATAGTGGAAATTTTTAGGTGAACGAAAATTATCTGTGCTTAAGTGGTTTTATACATTGTGATCTTACATGTTTTGCATTCTCAGGTGAAAGCACGGTCTACCACGCGGGAGGTGATTGCGACATACTCCGTCGACGAAATCTTCATAGAACTGGTGATTCAGCTGCCTCAGAATTATCCACTCGGCTCTATTTCAGTGGAGAGTGGGCGGAGAGTAGGTGTAGCCGTTCAGCAGTGGCGCAATTGGATGCTTCAGCTCAGCACTTACCTCACACACCAGGTACAGGAAGTAGAAATGTTCTCAGTCTAAAACTTTTCAAATAAATGCATGTAGATGAATAAAAAAAAAAGCTTAAAGAAAAATATTTATACACTACTGTTTCAGAAGTTTGGGGTCTGTAAGCTTGAACGTTTCAATTTAAAAAAAAATTGTTCTCCGATTCAACATATTTTCAAATGTATTCCTGTGATGGCAAAATTGTGATGGCACATGATCCTTCAGAAATCGTAATATGCACCAATGAGTTTCTGCTCAAGAAACATTACTTATTATTATCAATGTTGAAAACAGTTGTACTGATTCATAGTTCTTTGATGAATAAGAACCTTAAAAGAATAAAATAATTGTAATACAATTTCTGATAAATTTAATTTATCCTTGCTGAATAAAAGTATGAAATTCTTTAAAAAAAAAAAATGTTGCTGAACATTTAAGCAGCAGTGTAATTTAAAATTTAAATAGCAGAATATTATGATTTTATTTTTCTTTAAATATTCTTCTTTTTTTTGCAAAATGATGCCTTTGGTTTCCTAATTTTACAACTTGATTTTAAAAGTATGTCATAATACAATGTAATGCTGTTAAAAAGAAACTAAATATAATTTATTTGGACACTTAAGCAACATATAAAAATGAATTTTATTGCATTAGATAGCAAAATATCAAATCAAGTGCCTTCTGCAAATCATAAAGCAAATGATGCAAGACTTCACTTTTTGGGCTGTTGTTGCTTTAATCAAAGTCTCACAATTATTTTTTTTTAGTGGATTTAGGATACTTAGAGTGGAATTAGGATATTTTGAAATACGAAATGTTTTGATCTCTGTTGTTATAAAGAGTTCAGATGCAAAAGCCTCTAAGTGCCGTTTGAAATGTTCTTCTAAAATTAGCATTTTTATCAGGCTTCTATGAGTAGGTTCATTAATTTCACTTTAATGGCAATGAATAGGTTCTTATAAGTGAAATAACTGAATATAAATGTAGGAACCTGATAAAAATGCTGATTGTAGAAGAAAATTAGAGGTTTTTGCATCTGAACTCTTCAGGTGTTTTTTTTTTTTTTTTTATCTAATAGAGTGGTATTAATTTTTTTGTTTTGTTTTGGGGCTGCTGTTGGGGATTAGTTCACTCCTGAATTTAAATTTCCTGATAATCTACTCGCCCCCATGTCATCCAAGATGTTCATGTCTTCTTTTTCGTCAGTCAAAAAGTGATTAAAGTTTTTGAGGAAAACATTCCGGAATTTTTCTCCATTTAGTGAACTTCAATGTAGAGACCTGCGCAGGACGGATTTTTCAATTCCGCTCCCGCCCGCTCCCGCAGAAATATATGTAATCTGGTTCCGCTCCCGCCCGCGGCATTCATGTTTTGTCCCGCTCCCGCCCGCAAAACCCCGCAAAAATGCGTCCGTTATAAAAATTGACCAACGTACACCTGCTTGAATACACACCACCTTTTAATCAGAGCGTAAGCCTGTATGTCATTATAAGCAGAACATATATAACGATAAGAACAGCATTATGAGCAAGACGGCCACACCGCACATCTGAAAGACGCAAAAACTCCATCATGTCACAAAGCACCGGCAAAAGTAATTACAATGAATGTGTCGGGAGAAGCAGTAAGGATATATTTGAATGATTCTGAAAGTGTGTCGCAAAGGCCCTGACTCGCAATCTCCTCTTTGGACGCACCAGAGAAAAATGCATCTTTACGAATTACATAATGAAAGAGTTTTTCTTGATTTGTTTTATTTCATTAAGTAATAATTTAAAGCTTTTTATCTATATATTTATCATGTTTGTGAGGCATGTATGCGCTGAATTTTCGTAAGTTTTTGTGAAGCGCTGCTCTTTAAGTACAAGAAGGCAGAAAGCGCATGTTTGTTTTCTTTATTTTATAAAACCACTGTTTGTAGCATTTAAAAAAGGTAGACCCTTAACATTTCTGAATGATACTTGCCTTTGTACGCAAAAATGACGGATAATTTTAAATTGTTTTCTGCTGGAAAAAATAGGAGTGATTGCGCTCCTCCATGTCCTGCAAAGCGGCTTCAGCATCTTTTGGATATGCGCCTAATAGCACACATTTATCTGTTTAACGTTTAAAGTAACATTGTTTTTTAGCTACTTGAACTGTTTTACATCTATAGATTGTATTTTAGACAAGTTGTAATGATTTGAGATGGTAAATTGATCAGTCTGTTGTTCGTTCGCGGTTCGTTACTTAAAAAAAAACAAAAAACTTATATTTAACGAATACAGTTAGTTTTTCTAAATTAACTTAATAAAAAAATATATATATAATCACTTTGGCATTGCATACAAAATGTAACTTTCAATAGCTGAAACAGTAACTTAATCGAAACTGCCTATTATTTGCTTGCTAATAATTTTTATGCTATATTGGTTGTTCTTGTTGCTTTTGTGCAATAGATCAATAAAAAAAAAAAATGTGTTTTTAGATATTTAATGTTCACATATTTCTATTTTGCGGGAGTCCCGCGAATCATTTTATTTTCCCGCATCCCGCGCACACACAAGTCTACCCGCCCGCACCCGCACTCGCCCATCAAGTTTTGTCCCGCACCGCACTCTGTAGTGTCGGGTCCCGCAAGTCCCACAGTACTCCCGCGAGAGTGCAGGTCTCTACTTCAGTGGGAGCCAAAGGGTTGGAGGTCCAAATTGCTCTAAACAATCCCAGCAGGCGAATAAGGGTCCTACCTAGCGAAGCGCTTTTTCTAAGAAAAATTCAAATGTATATACTTTTTAACCTCAAATGCTCGTCTTGCACTGGCTCTGCGATGTGTGTACTTTGGTTCAGTCTCATTTTCTCCTCCTTGTTTTACCTTTTTTTTGGTGAAGAGCATTTGACTTTTTTGCAGTTTGCATTGTAAACACTGGGTCAGTATTTCCGCTTAAGCCACCTTCCAACGTGACTACGTAATGCCTGAAGTCGTGGACACACAGCTATTGAAAAATGAGCATTTGAGGTTAAAAAGTATATAGAAATTTATTTTTTTAGAAAATGACAGATCGCTTTGCTAGATAAGATCCTTATTCCTCAGCTAGGATCGTGTAGAGCCCTTTGAAGCTGCATTGAAACTGCAATTTGGCTCCCATTGAAGTCCACTATATGAAAGAAAGAAAGACATAAACATCTAGGATGTCATGGGCGTTAGTAAATTATCAGGAAATTTTAATTCTGGAGTGAACTAATCCATTAATGTTGCCTTATCTACTTAGATAAGGATTGGCATAGTTTGGCTGTTTTGTAAAAGTAACAGTTAAATGCCCAGAGTGTTTTTTTTTTAATAAGAATAACTGAAAATGGCCAGACTAATTTAAAAGATGTGCTTGTGTATGGTAGAATGGCAGTATTCTGGAAGGTCTGTCGCTGTGGAAGAACAATGTTGACAAGCGTTTTGAGGGGGTGGAGGACTGTATGATCTGCTTCTCTGTCATTCACGGATCCAATTACTCGCTGCCAAAGAAAGCCTGCCGTACCTGCAAAAAGAAGTTCCACTCCGCCTGTCTGGTGAGTGCCACATACACCATCTTTTGCTCTTCCATCATAGTTATTTTTAGATGGATGTTTTTAAAACCCTGAGAGTTGTAAGTGTAGTTTTGAGCATTTATGTTATTTTACAAATTTACATCACTATATATAATATAACAGCAGTTTAAAGTTAACATGACACCCATTTTACTTCTGTAATCTGACATGTTTGTGTGAAACAGGATATTCAGTGGTATTTAAAAGCTCAGTTTTGATTTCATGTTGAGTTTTAAAGGATTAGTTCACTTACAGAATAAACATTTTCTGATAATTTACTCATTCAATCATCCAAGATGTTCATGTCTTTCTTTTTTCAGCCGAAGAGAAATGAAGGGTTTTGAGGAAAACATTCCAGGATTTTTCTCCTTATAGTGGACTTCAATAGGGATCAGCAGGTTGAAGGTCCAAATTGCAGTTTCAAAGCAGCTTCAAAGGGCTCTACACGATCCCAGCCGAGGAATAAGGGTCTAAAAATGTATATACTTTCTAACCACAAATGCTCATCTTGCACTTGCTCTGCAAAGCTGCAGTTTGGACCTTCAGCCTATTGGCCACCACTGAAGTCC
The DNA here is from genome assembly GCA_033026305.1 of Cirrhinus molitorella. Classification (NCBI taxonomy): domain Eukaryota; kingdom Metazoa; phylum Chordata; class Actinopteri; order Cypriniformes; family Cyprinidae; genus Cirrhinus; species Cirrhinus molitorella. The sequence continues at coordinate 22,473,437 of CM065139.1, read as the reverse complement.
ACTATATGGAGAAAAATCCTGGAATGTTTTCCTCAAAAATCATAATTTCTTTTCGGCTGAGGAAAAAAATACATGACCAACTTGAACATGAACATTTAAAACCCTATAGAAGGTCACCCGTGCACTTTTGAAAACTGAAATTGAAAATGTAATCATTTCCCATCCGCAGTGAAGTTCTCAATCTGTCACCATTTATTATTCCAATTGTGCAGATATTTCAGAATCAGCTAAATGTGCAGCCTTGAATGATTTTGAACGCTTCCCGTTCCTCACTGACCGGTTGTTTCCATTTCCTTTCATTCCACAGTATAAATGGTTCACATCTAGCAACAAATCCACGTGTCCTCTGTGCCGAGAGACTTTCTTCTAAGCTCTGTCTCCATGGACACAAATAATAGGTGAATGACGTCCTCGGCAAACAGCTGACTCAGAAAGAAATGTTCTGTTGGTTTGTTTGTACATACGATTTTTGCAGTGCTGCAAATTACCATGGCCTTTTCGTTTCTGACTCTGACGATGCACCCAACAACACCTGTCACAAACAACGAAACAAGCAAACAGTCGGAATTCCAGAAAACAAAATACCCGGACGGATTAAAGACAGCTTGACAGGACAGTGAAGGCTGAGCAAGCCTGCGCATTCATGGCCTTAAAGGAATAGTTTACCAGAAATCAACATTTTGTCATTATTTGCACATACCCATGTCATTCCAAACCTGTTTCGTGTTGTTTTTTTTCTGTGGAACACAGGATTTTTGAGGGATCTTGGCACTTTTTTCCTTTAACACATTTGTCAAGCCCAAAAAAGGTATAGTACAAGATGCTATAAATACAAGTCATATGGTAGCTGCATACAGGTTTGAAATGACTCGGGTAAATAATCACAAAATGTGATTTATTTGTGTGTACTATTTCTTTAAATTACGTTTTAAAGTCCAAGGTAGCAAGATGGTTCGTCATATATAAGGTTGCATAAATTTGCCATAGTTCATAGTTTCTACTGATTGCTCTGATAAATGTGGGACCATATGGATGACCTGTATAAAAATATCGGACCAAGTTTTGGCTTTTAATCTCAGCTTGATGATATTTTGTAAAATGACACATAATGCTGTATGCAGCAGAAATTTCTGTTTGCTTTGATCTTCGGTTGTCATGGATTGTGTGACATGACACAATCTGTGGTCCTGAAATACAGATGTTTATCATACTTTCAGACTCGCTGTTTATCATATGTCATTTCGCATAATCTGCTTCTGTCAATCACAGTGTGTCACACTATCTGTGCCTTTGTGTCTGTTTCTCAGAGTCACGGTAGCTTATCTATTGAAGCTGCAAGGTAAGCTGCACTTTGCATTTACGCAAGGAAGACATGCATTGAAGAATAATTTTAGAGGCAAAAAAAGGTTGGTGATCAAAGCACATCTAAATCCATCTGTTGCTCGGCTATTAATATTTAATAGGTGTTCCCATTGAAGACTCACATGTATTGCATGATGCAGAACACTACCTGAAACAAATATGAACAAAACCATGTGTCTCCTCTAGCCATGTTTAAATTTTAAACTCGTTCATGTTATTGAAGCTATTGTAAATCGTGAGACATGAAATGCCTTTGATCTTCAATCCCATATGGCTGTGAGTTTCTTCAACACAAGCAGTGTGACCAAGTGGTTTACACATTATGTTGTCAAATCACCTCATGACTACAGAGATGGCTTTACTAGCATAGTAAAGCCATCAAGCTTAATACATGTGTATTACTATGTAATTACACAGTTATTACATTGTAATAGCAAATTTTCAGAAAAATAATAGTGCATCATGTATATGTAACATTATATCCAGTAACACAAGTATTCCCATGTGTGTCTCAAATGCAAAGCATGCACTGACTCCTATCAGTCATCCTCATTCTGTATTGTTGCCTGTATCTTTTGCCCTATACGGTGTGACTGAGGCTTATCTCCTGAGAGAGGATAGAGCAGAGGTCCCCCCACACCAGAAAGAAAAGATCATTTTCTGTTGCATGCGGAGGAAGCTAATGCTTCTGGGTGAAGAGAGGACGGATTTAGAGCTCTTGGGGAGATTTAGCTGCCTTATCTATGATAAAAATCAATAGCGGTAAAGACTACAATGAGCACCGGAGAGACGGGATTGTCGGAAGGCTCAGGATATATTACGAGAGGAAACGCATACGTTTTCGGCTCTCTCCCGCGCTAATAGGACTGCCTTAATAGTTAACGATGTGTCAGAGAGAAATCAGCAGGAAAAAAGAGGGAATGAGAGGAAGAAGAGAAAAGGTCAACATTCTAGAATTCGCATGGAAAGTTTTGCAGAGTTCACACATATAATGAGCTCTGTCACAACAAGCTCCCCTGATTTCCTATTGCAGAAGCCTTTTATCGGATTTATTATGCCCAGGATGCCAATAGCAATTTCAGTGTTACTGTAAAATGCTAACCCCGCAGCTGCTAGTTCTTGGAAACAGGACCAATTAGACGGCGGCTGCTGGCGCCAAAATGGCAGTGGTTCTCAGGTCTCAGGTCTGTTTTGTTGGCGTTTGAGTCATTTATTGTTGTAATGGAGGCTTTGTTTCCATTACACGCTGGTTTGGAAGTCATTAGGTAATTAAACATGACATGCATTCACTGGAGTGGTCTGAGCCGATGCTGTGTTTTTGAAACCTTGATACTTTAAAACTAGCCCATCATTGTTCATAAGCTTCAAATGTTGATTTTCCACAAGGCAGCTACGGATGAATGTAACCCACTAGGTGGCAGCATTGGATGGTGTCAGTGCATGTTTGACATGGGATTTGATGCTTTTTAAAATCCATCTTCAGAGATGTTTTATTAAATTCGCTCAGTGTCAAGAGAGGGTTATAGCTCTTAAAAAGTATCAAACCAAAGCCATCAGGGAAATTTATTTAGGGCTGATATTTGTAGATATTGGTATTGGTAGATGGATAGAATTACAGAATAATAGAAGAATGGATATAGGTAGGTAGATATTGGGATAGATGGACGGACAGATGGATGATAGAAAGAAAATGAGAGAGAGAGAGAGAGAGAGAGAGAGAGAGAGAGATAATAGAAGGATGGATATAGGTAGGTATATTTTGGGATAGATGGATAGAAAAATGGATAGATGATGAATGGATGGATGGATGGATGGATGATATATAGAGAGAGATCTGTCTGTCTCATCTATCTATTATTTGATCTATCGTATTTTATATCATCCATCCATCCGTCGATCTATTGTTCTGTTGTTCTATCATTGTCGCATTTTCTTTTTCTGTCCATCTGTCTATCGTATGGACTGATAGACGGATGGACGGATAAATGGATGATAGAAAGAAATGTGATAGAATAATAGAACAATAGAAAAATAAAAAGAAAAAATTATAGATAGATATAGACATAGATAGACAGATGGATAGATAGATAGATAGATAGATAGATAGATAGAATGTTCTTTAGTGAATTATGCATCAACAAACTGACTTTGGTAAAGCTGCAAGGTCTCTGGACGTTGTCTCTGTCTTACAGCAAATTCTTATAATCTTAATGCAATCAGTGTTCTTCCTGCCATTTCAGAATGTGTGTGTGTGTGTTACAGAAAGCGTAGGCAGGGCCAGAGCTGCATGTTCAATTTTCAGCATAATGCTGCTGCGAGAACTAGTGTGCAGGGCCTAGTTAATATTCAGTCCATCCTGACCCATTTGAGGACTGCTGGTACTTCCAGAGTTGTCACGCCTCAGTTCAGTGCTGTAGGCTTCTTTTCAGCTCTCTAAATAGCAGCATGTCACTGCTGCTCTGCCAGCACAATGAAACCAGGCCAGCTCTCCTCCGCCTTCTTTCCACTTTCATTATTACCATTAAAGTAGCCAATTTGCATGGCCAGTGGTTTGGCTGACCCCTAGTGGAGACGGACTCCGCTCTTCTGGCTTTAATTTTTGTGTGTGTGTGTGTGTGTGTGTGTGTGTGTGACTAGTTCTACACTTTGCTATATTAGAAAATGCCCTTGTTTGACGAGGAGGTCACTTCTCTACTCTCATGTTTTTTCTTTCTACCCACTGGCAGAAAAAAATGAGGATTTATCCAATCTCATCTAGGAGTTTGGCTATTGAATGGACAAGAATTAGTCAGTTGGAAAACAGTCACTTCACTTTTTGTCTTACTTGATTTTTATTGCATAATAAATATTGTAGTTTAGCAAATCTGTGTGTGTGTGTGTGTGTGTGTGTGTGTGTGTGTGTGTGTGTGTGTATTTTGAGGAGGCATGATAGGCATTGCCTCCTCAAAATGTTGGCTGCCTCTTGTTTTCGTGCACGTTCCCGCATTGTGAATCAGTCTGAATAAACAATATGATGGGGTTAATGAAAATGTAATTTTAAAACTCACCCACACTTAGATATAACTTTGTTACGTCAAAATAGAACTTAAAATGACATAACATGATCTGTGGGAGTTTTTAGTAAGTAATCAGCTTGGTATAATTTAATCTGGTTTCATTTAATCTGTATGTGACCAGTATTTACCAAACTTTTAAGACAATAGTTAAAAGTTAACTATTAAAAGTTGAATAACAGTTGATGACATTCATACTTGGCTTTAATAAATAGAATATTAATTACATTGGTAATGTAAAAATATAAAATATAATTATTATTACCTTTATTTATTTTTCTGGTAATGTAAGCAATGTTTATTTAACCAAGAAAATGTGACTAGGATTTGAATTACATTTGATTTAAATTCATTAAATTCATAAAATGAGTGTTTCAGCATGAGGTTGCAGGGGTCAGGTGGTATTTGTTGGAGCTTCTATAGAAAATTCCAAGTTTACAAAGTGTAATTATGAGTTCTACTAATTATGAATGCTTTTTACATGTCAGAATCTCAAAATTGCAGTAATTCCGGCATGTCTTTAAGGGTGTGTTCACACTTGCAGTTCAGTTTGTTTGGTTCATTTGGTCTGGACAAATAAGGAAAATTATACATTTGGTCCTGGTCCGCTTAGCATTCAAACTGGCATTTTTGACAGTGAACCTAAAGATACTGAAACTAAATGCATAGTGATACGTTCACAACCTGATTTGGTCAGGTTGAATGACATATACTTTAAGTAAAAAACAAAGTCTCAGCTTAAAATTGTCTATTTTTTTTTAGGAAATCCAAACATTAAATACCGTTTTGTGGCTCTTTAATGTGTCGTGACAGATCATAGTAGTGCCTCAGTTGAAGCGGCATGTGAACCAATCATCTCTTCTTCTTTACTAGTTATAGTGTGAAATAAGCATGAATGACCATCAGAAGGTATCTTGTTTCAACCGTGGAAAGATGTCAATACTCACGACATTAATCTACTATCTGAATTGTTTGTCAGACAAAAATGTCAGATTCTACATTATGAAACTCTATGCAAAGGGTCAATTGCGTTTAAAAATAATGTACCATCTAAACTAAATCCTACCTTAAACCTAACTGATAATATTATATATATATATATATATCAGTATATGGGTACGGAAAGTATTAAATTTTTTACTCTTTGTTATATTGCAGCCATTTGCTAAAAGTTCTTTTTTTTCCCCATTAATGTACACACAGCACCCCATATTGACAGAAAAACACAGAATTGTTGACATTTTTGCATATTTATTAAAAAAGAAAAACTGAAATATCACATGGTCCTAAGTATTCAGATCCTTTGCTCAGTATTTAGTAGAAGCACACTTTTGATCTAATACAGCCATGAGTCTTTTTGGGAAAGATGCAACAAGTTTTTCACACCTGGATTTGGGGATCCTCTGCCATTCCTCCTTGCAGATCCTCTCCAGTTCTGTCAGGTTGGATGCTAAACGTTGGTGGACAGCCATTTTCAGGTCTCTCCAGAGATGCTTAATTGGGTTTAAGTCAGGGCTCTGGCTGGGCCATTCAAGAACAGTCACAGAGTTGTTGTGAAGCCACTCCTTCGTTATTTTAGCTGTGTGCTTAGGGTCATTGTCTTGTTGGAAGGTGAACCTTCGGCCCAGTCTGAGGTCCTGAGCACTCTGGAGAAGGTTTTCGTCCAGGATATCCCTGTACTTGGCCGCATTCATCTTTCCCTCGATTGCAACCAGTCATCCTGTCCCTGCAGCTGAAAAACACCCCCACAGCATGATTGCCACCACCATGCTTCACTGCTGAGACTGTATTGGACAGGTGATGAGCAGTGCCTGGTTTTCTCCACACATAACGCTTAGAATTAAGGCCAAAAAGTTCTATTTTGGTCTCATCAGACCAGAGAATCTTATTTCTCACCATCTTGGAGTCCTTCAGGTGTTTTTTAGCAAATTCCATGCAGGCTTTCATGTGTCTTGCACTGAGGAGAGGCTTCCGTCGGGCCACTCTGCCATAAATCCCTGACTGGTGGAGGGCTGCAGTGATTGTTGACTTTCTACAACTTTCTCCCATCTCCCGATTGCATCTCTGGAGCTCAGCCACAGTGATCTTTGGGTTCTTCTTTACCTCTCTCACCAAGGCTCTTCTCCCCTGATAGCTCAGTTTGGCCGGACGGCCAGCTCTAGGAAGGGTTCTGGTCATCCCAAACGTCTTCCATTTAAGGATTATGGAGGCCACTGTGCTCTTAGGAACCTTAAGTGCAGCAGAATTTTTTTTGTAACCTTGGCCAGATCTGTGCCTTGCCACAATTCTGTCTCTGAGCTCTTCAGGCAGTTCCTTTGACCTCATGATTCTCATTTGCTCTGACATGCACTGTGAGCTGTAAGGTCTTATATAGACAGGTGTGTGGCTTTCCTAATCAAGTCCAACCATTTTAACTTCCTTTTTTTTACTAACTCTTGTTTCACAGGACCAGTACCCCAGTACTTCGCATACTTCGCATCACAAGTGGGGTTTGGAGAAAAAATAGATTCTCCAATGCATCGCGATTCTCTCTTCAACAATTCTAAATTGATTCTGAATATTACAAAATCAATCCTGAGCTTGTTTTTTTTTCTGCATATGCCATGTGCACGCTAGAGATGTGCCGTTTAGAATGCAGTAGGTGCACAAAACTAGTGCACTGACACACTTTCACGTGCGCTTTGTGTTTGTTTGTCCCAAAGCTTGATTGCGGCTATGGTTAAATGCACTTGCATTTTCGAATACTTTTATATGAAATTGATGTACACACAGTGAGTTATGTTTTCAGAGCAGGACAAAACATCTAATATGAGGGTTATTCTTCAATTGGGGTGGCAAATAAGAGGCAGAATTTGTAAAAATGCATGTTTTGTCTTTTTTTAATAAAATGTATTGCTATGTATTTTAAATTAGTTTAATATGCTATATCCATTAAAATAGAAGCTTAATTTAGATTTTTAAATTATTATGATTTATGTCTATGGTGCCAACAGTAAAGACAGTAACACCACAGACAAATTAGCCTAAATTCAGACTTTTCTAAAATGGAGGCTGTCATTATGATGATTTCAAGATCAGGGGATGTTTTGGAAATATTAATTCAAGTATGTATTTATCAAAATTTTGATTAAAATATGTCAGATCTGCAAGTTATCAACATAACACCACAGACACTGTTGAAGTGCGACACATGAAATTGTCAGAAATGTAACTAACTTTAAGAAAATTTATAACAAAGAATGTACTCAACATGCACCCCTCAGATCAATCAGCACCTACAATGACTTTCACACACAGAAAGTAGTCCAAATAGATTTCCCCCTTTTCTAAAAAGGGTTGACAGCCATTGCTGTAACACCACAGACATGATTTTGGGGGACACAACTTTTTGTTTAATAATTTAATCAAATTGTACATGTTAAATAAAATCTATATTTACAGTATAACCACTTTATTTGTGTTAAAAATGTTACATTGTTGCAAGTACATTCCATGATACCTCTCTGAGGTAGGTTGGGAATATGCATATTTTGTTACAAATGCAATCTCTCAAACTCAATTAAATATGTATTTTAAAACAAAAGTGTAACTAGTAACAATTAACTATTAAAAACTCATAACTATTGTCTATTTCGGATACTTAAAGAACACTAATTTTAAATAAGTAATTGTTGTAAAAAGTAGCCTGTTTGTATCATTAAAAAATTAAGTAAATTTTACACAAAATAAATTTGATATAAAATGTATATGAAAATGTAGCCATGTGCAGCAATATTGAAAACTGAGAATGTGACGCATTGTGATATTGAGTTGATTATGAAATCGTAATTGAATAAAACAAGTGAAGATTCTGCAATTTTGGTTTAAATGTAAAGTTGTAAAGATGTATTTGCACAGCAGAAGAATAATTGGGAAAAAAATGTAGATCAAAAATCATTTTTGAATTGGATTGCGAAGTGCCTTGAGATTCCCACCCCTAATCACAAGTGCAGTGCTGTACCGGGTGCACAACTGAGCAAGTTTACTACATCAGAAAAAAACCTTTAAATCATGTGCTAAAGTATTTTGAGGTCAAAACATAGGATTTTGTGAGGAACTGTGCAAAAATAACTCTTTATTAATCACTAACCTGCCCGTTTAATCATAATTTGTATGAAAAGAAATAAAACTTGGTGTTTTACTGCAAACTAAATGCAGTGAATTGTATGTATATAGGTATATTTTTGTAGGTTTGCCAAAATTTAGGTAAAAGCACATTTTCCCAGTGAGCCTAGGTCGATTTTCTGTTAAGCTGCTGTATATCCATTGTGTCTTCCAAACCCCTTTAGCTGTGATAACACTCCGTGTCTTATTGCTTTATTAGAGCTGTCTTTAAATTCTACATGCATTCTGCCAGACTCACCTCTCATCGCAGACGTCTTTGTCAGCACATGCGGCTCGTCTCCTTTCTGATTGGAGGGCGGGAGGAAGCGGGGTGGAGAGGCTGTGATATGTACCCAGATGGCTTCTCGCTGTGGCTGTAGGCCGACTCCCATGCGCCACGCTCTTTAATCTCCCTCAGCTGTGAAGCCGGGATATCTAAATTAGAGAGGAGAGGAGAGCGGAGCTGCCATTCTCCATGCTTCAGGTTGTTTATTTGCCGTGACTGGGTTGCAGAGGTAGAACAAATGGAGAGCCCTGGGAGAGGCTCAGGACTGCGACTCAGCTAAGAGCCTTTTAAGAGAGGGGCCATTAACGCCGGTCCTCAGCTACACGGCCCGCCACGTGAAGGAACAGCCACGGGCGGGAGAGGATCGGCTGTAACGATGCATCCGAGGCAAATGCGCCGCTACTTACCCTAGCGGATTTGTAAACAGAGAACCAACTCCAGACCGTCCGCAGTCCCCTAAATCGAAACTCTATTCATTACGAGCGAAACCTCTCGTTCAGCGGGTGAGGACGACCTCTGCCCGCATCATCCGTTGTTCGCGCGGAGCGAGGCTGTTGTTTACGGAAAGCGTAGTCTGTTTACGGGAGTATGCTAATGAGGTCATAGCCTCTAGGTCTTGAGATCAGAGAGACTCAGCGTGGAGCAGGAGCCTGAGGCGGCCGCCTCACGGGGAGCTGAAGGGAGAGAGTGTCTTACATGACAGTAATGCTGAAAACAATTTTTATAAGGCCCTGTTTATGGCATGCTCGGTGGCAGAAAGGCTGTTTGCTGTCGAGAAGGCTGAAATACTTATGAGATGCTACAATCAAAGTCAGCGACACAGCTGGGGTGAAGGGCTGCTCTTTTATTCTGAAATGAGAATTATTAGGGTAATCTAAGGAACTTTGTTTTTGTTCTATACCATTAAGCAAATCCTAATTGCCAATTACCTTGATTTATAATCTAAAATGCTCCTCAAGAGTTCATTTAATGCTGCATTGGTAATTGAAGATGGTAATTGCTTTCTTAAAAAAAGGATGAGGTGTCTTTTTGGTTTGGTATGTTTTTTTGTTGGTGTTAAGCACCAAGAAATAGGATATAATAGTAGATGCTGTGTTTTGGTGTAAATGCATTTATCTGAGAAGATCCTGCTGTACACTCTTAAAAATTAAGGTTCCTTATTGGGATCTTTTGGTCTTTCAAGGTTTTTTATGCTGAAAAAATGTTTTTAGATCATTAATATGTTCATCACAGTAAGAAAATTGTTCTTTTAAAGGGATAGTTCACCCAAAAATGAAAATTCTGTCATTAGTTACTCACGTCATGTCGTTCCAAACAAGTAAAAGCTTTCTTCATCTTCAAAACACAAATTAAGATATTTTTGATGAAATCTGAGAGCTTTCTGACTTACGGGTTTGGAACGACATGAGGGCGAGAAATTAATGACAGAATTTTCATTTTTGGGTGTACTATCTCTTTGTCTCTTCGTTGGGGATTCCAAAATGGTTCTTCTATGGCATCACTGCAGTGGAAATAAATAAATAATTGTAACCTTTATTTTCAGGAGTGTAATGGCAAGGCTCTGGGGTGGCGGATGCAATTCCCTGTCAGTATCAAATAGATGCTGATTACATTTCACACAGAATAATTATGCCTAATGTCTTATTAGCGCAAACTGAATTGCTTGACTCAACCGTGAACTTGTCATGAAGATCTTTGAACTTCAGGTGAATCCTTTGTAATTTTATTGCCATCATTAAATGAAGAAAAACAACAAAATCTTCTATGATAGTTTGAGATTGGTTTCATTTTTCTGTATATATATGTCTCTCTTCAAGGGTAGAACTAGTGGGGAAAAAAATTTAATAAGACTTTGCAGTTTTTACGACTTGAAAATGGATGTCTCACTTATAGATTCTAACAAGGTCACAGTTGTCAACAAGTGGCAAGGCCGTAGAGTGATATACTGTCGCCTGAAGCAAACAACATTTCTCATCATCCTATTGGAATGCTTAGTGTACGAGCAGCCCAGGAAATCTGGACGCCCATCGTTGGGTCGAGATCCAAGGTGCTCCGAGCTCTGTCACAGGCCAACTCATTCTGCTGATATATGACTGGCTCAAAACAACCTTCAAGCTGTAAGATATCCAACAATTTCTCTCTCTTAAAGTCTCTATACCTTTTTTCATCACTTAAAAAAGTAAATAAAAAAGTAAAAGGTAACTTTTAAAAAAAAAAAAATTTTAATCTGATTCTGGATCTGGGCAGATCTCAGTGGTGCGGTAGTGTGCTGAAATAAGAGCGCAAAGTCCACAAAATTGTATTTTTTAAATCGACTGTAAATTCATGTCCCAGTTACATTTTCTTGGTTAAATATACATTACTTACAATATTAGAAAAAGAAAAAAAATCTATTTTGATGAATCTCACCGAGTTAGTGTTTTAAGCATTTTACACAAATAATAGTCAAGGCAGTAACAATTTAAGCAATATATATATATATATATTTTTTTTTTTGTGAACTTATGTTCAGCTATTCTTTTAAATAGTTAACTTTTAACTAATTTTGCATTTTTCAGATCAGTCATCAAAGCTTGGTAAATATTGGTCACAGACATGGAGATTTACTTTAATTTTCATCAAGCTGATTACTCACTAAAAACTCCCACAGATCATGTTTTCAGGCCAATTTAAGTCTTATGTTGATGTAACAAGCTAATAATACTAAGTGTGTGAGTTGTTTACTTTTTAAAATGAGTCTTTCCATTAACGCCATTATATTGTTCATTTAAACTGATTCGTAGAACACGCACAAACACAAGAGGTGGCATTTATCGCATGAACCAATAACAAATGATCATAACTAGTCATATCCAATCATAACATGATTGAGGCATTGCCTCCTCTCACGTGACTTTCCCTCATTCATTCTCAATTACCCCCCACCAAACTCATGGCATGCTTTAGGGGGTCTGTTAAAACTCCATGGGCTCAGGGGACGGTAGAGACGCGGACTCTCGTTGTAACTTTAACTGCTAGTTAAATTAGTGATTTATACACTTTTTAATGTTATATCATGTATAATAACACTGCCTCCCTTTTCTCCTTGGAGGAAACACCCATATATGTATCTGACTTGTATACAGTTATGCAATTAGCAAAAAGTCCATGCAGGACCTGCATACTTGGGCACACACCTGAACATGATGTCTCAACAGTTGTTTCCTTGCCCAGGTACGTCCCTCTCCCCAGGTCCTAATTAGTTTTAATGGAAAGCCATTATGCCATGGCAGCGTGGACTCACCTGCAGGTGGTTGGAATCACACACTAATTGAAAAACAGTAATTAAAACCCCAGGTAGCTGGCCACAGCGTTCACCAAGAAAGCCAGAGTGACACAAAAAGTTGTGAAGTTGGCATGAGTGTCACAAGTCGCTTCCTAAAAGAGAAACCTGTCCATAAAAGTCTCACTTTTACAGCCAGTCCGCTATTACTTTGTGTAATCGCCTCCAGCTCAGCAAACCCGGCTGTTTTCAGAAAAAGGGATCAGATGGAGGGCGAACTGGTAACTTCGAGATTGATAGGCGCCAGACACAGGCACAGGACGAATGAGAAAGTGTCAGTCAGCCTGTTTATTGGTGGTCATTATTGAAAAGGGAGTCGCTCTTCTGCATTGATTTACAGTTGACACCAGCAAATCAGCTCTAGTCACTTCCAGTCTAGCAGGGCATCAGCTGCCATGCGAAATCATGGCTTTGCAGCTAATGTTTCACATCTCTCGTAGACCATCTGATCGCAGTAAGTTCATTGTGCCGTCTTTAGTTGTATGATGTCAATGGCAGACACTGTTCTCGCATGGCTGTGCTGTCAAGCATCTAAAGTCTATAAACCTCAGGGACTGGGCCTTAAATTCGCAGCCCATATGGTGTGAACGCAGTAAATAATTTGCTCAGTCGAGTGAAAAAGTATCATCGGAGCAATCTGTTGTTATGAAAGTGTGAGCACAGGGTAGAACAGGTATTGCTGTCAGAACTGTTTGGAGCTATTGAACAAAACATGATGTGCTTATTTCAAATCTGACACCTAATTGCTAAAGCCAGAGGGGGAAGTGAAACAATGAACAACACACTGTGCGATGATTGGTTCTTTCAGATATTTCACTGGTGGCCAGACCAATCCCAGCCAATTGAATTCTGCTGCTATGACTCTATAAGAAACAGTAGCTGTGTTCCAAATATCATGTTAACATACTACTCATGATGTTTCAGCAGTATGTCGTTTGCAGAGCATGTTCATTTATGGCCAAATTAGCAACTCTTTTAGCAACTCTTTGAGCTTTTTAATGGCAGTGAATGGATGAATCCATCCATCATAAAAAGTATTCCACATTGCTCTGGGGGTTTAATAAAGCCCTTCTGAAGTAAATTGATGCATTTGTTTAAGAAAAATATCCATATTTAAATCTTTAGAAACTGTAATCTCTAGCCTCCGCTAACTGTCGTACACGAGAGTAGGACGTAGGCTTAGCGTCTACTCTGGTGAGAAATGACGAATGTGGAAGTGCAGAGGAGACAGCAAAACAAACACGGTCACAAATTAGAAGTACAAAACAAGGATTTGTAAAGAAAAATGTCCGAGAATTTCAATATAAGACAAGAGGAGACTGCTTTTCCTTTGCTGTAAACTGTTAATTTCATTGGCAATTTTTTTCACCAATAAAAACAAGGCGATAACAAGCTAAAACTCTGGATATCTATTGACATTTTCATCAGCGAATAAAACCTTGATGAAAATGTTGGGGAGGGACAATTTGGGAAGACAAAGTTCAAGCTCGGTGAACACTGACCTGCGGATTCACATCACATGATACTGTGTGACCAACAGCAGATCAATACATCACAGCATGACCTCACAGCTGAATGAAAAGAACATAAATTTAAAACTGTAACGCTGGGGGAAAGTGTAGTAAAGTGTATGTTTTTACATTTTGGATGTATTATTATTTGTCATGCGTTGAATTGAACTTTTTACTCGTATGCGCATACAACAGATTATGCCTTTATAAGGTTTTAAATATGAATATTTTTCTTATTTAAATGCAACGGTTTACTTCAGGAGGCCTTTATTAACCTCTGGAGATGCGCAGAGAACTTTTTATGATGGATGGATGCATCTTATTGGACTGCAAAATCTTAGCTGGGTCGGATGCAATGTTCGCTTTTGCATAATAAATGTGTGTTGGCAGTGTGTGTACACATCTGCCCTATAATGATAAAAACCCAGTAGTTTTTAATTAATCTGTAATAATAATTTTAATTCAAATCAAGCCATTCTTAGCTTCTTGTGGCGTCACACTGACAGATGCCACTCCCAACGACAGATTGATTGACACAGGCATCTTATCTCAGAGTGAGCTGTAACATTTCGATCGCCATTGTTTTGATGCCAGAACAGGGACGAAGACAAGAATGGCTCCTAAGCAATTGAGGTTTTCTTTTGTTGGATGTAATAATGAACATAGTAGTCCTCATTTACTCCCGACGTTTGAGCCGCTGAAGACACTGGATGACTTGTGAATGGAATGCGCCACTTGATCTACATAAATTGCGCAAATCATCTGTGATCCATCTTCACTTGCAGCAGAACCGAGTATGTTTTTTTTAAGAATCTTTGCAGTCGCCTTTCCTAATAACGTGCTAGTTTCGCGGCTAAACGCACTAATGTAAAAAAGACTCTTCACTCCACAGAGAGAAGAAAGGGGTGGCTGAGCGGAGCTTATTTGCATTTAAAGGAACATGCAATAGAATCAGTTGATTTTTTGCAGAGCTGATTTTGACAAGGTGTTTTTTACACTACTGTTGAGAATTTTTAATCAAAATATATTATAGACTTTTTATTAAGACCCTAAAGAATCATATCAACTTGTGGAAAATGGGCATCCCATGATCCCTTTAAAACCCATTCACTGCTATTATGAAGCTTGTAAGAGACATTTTTAATATAATTCAGATTGTAGTTGTCTGAAAGAAGAAAGTTATATACACATAGCCTGAGGGTGAGTAAATCATGGGGCAATTAAAATTTTGGGGTGAACTATCCATTGGATAGGTATTTACTTTGTGATCATTGCAAAAAAAAATGCTCTGTGTAGTATAAATGTAATCCCGGCATATTACTCTCCTGGGCCTAATGGGATAGTAAATATTAATTGATTAATTAATTTACCTGGGTTTTTTGTCTATGCTTAGCTCCCCTCACCTCTTATCTGACAAGTTTTCGGTTTTGAGTTGTTCGTTCATCACGTGACAGCCCCATAAGATTAACCTATGCAGTCTGAGCCGGAAAAAGAGAATTGATTAGTTCATCTTTCGAGTCTGGGTTTGAGTCGTTCGTTCATCACGTGACAGCCCCATAAGATGAACGAACGACTAATAGGTGAACGAATCACTACCAGAGACGACTCGTTCTTCCAGAGTCACATAAAAAAATTCATTCAAAATGAATGAATCGTTCAAGAATGACCCATCACTACTCCCGGGGCGTAATGGGATAGTAAAGTCTCTATCAGATGCGCATGTCAAAATTTAACTTGACATAGTAGGTAATCTGGGTACTTTTTGTCTATTGTTTTAAAAATACCAGCAGGGCCTAAAACTAACTTTTTGCCATACCTGCCAATGGCTGGTGACATGATCAAATTTACTGGCCTTTTTTTTTAACCAGCCATGAAACTCTTTTTGCAAAAACAGGTAGTTTTTATTACTACAATAACTACAATTAATTTGTCCTGCTACTGGTGTCTCTTTTAAATGCACTTCTCTCAATTTTACTATTCAACATTACAGTATAATTGAAAACTATTACTTCTCATTTTTAGGCTCTGAAATATCAAATGTTTTTTTGATTTACATCAATGGCAGATTTCAGCAGGTTCCACTTTAAAAGCAGCGCGGTCTCTTTAAAACCTGATGCACATGACGCGGATCTCACAAATCCGATTTTCTCCTAACTCTTTACGGTCGTTGAAACGTTATAACTCATTTAAGACTACGTTTATGAGGTAACTTGCCAAAACCGCGCATTTTAACATAATTTTAGTGTGTCAATTAAAGTGCTACTGTTGTGCTGTCTAAAGCGGCTTAGTGAAAGCCTACAGCCAAACGCGCAACCTTTCAAACTGTACTTCACTGCGTTTAGGCGACGTAACCCAAAATATGTGCCGCCGCATTCTCGGGTTATAAAGAAGGGAAAATTTAATCTTCCGAAATGAAGCAGCAATATCTTCTCAGGTAAAAGTTATTAGAAACGTGTCTAGGGACAAGCTGTCCATCACGCTGCTCTGACCTTATCAGCTCATTTGTATTGCATTATTTGATTGGATCTTGTCACTAATGACAAAACAGCTAATCACAATGAGCTTGTGTTCGAAAAAGATTTTATTCGCTTACGTCTGAAACAGCCAATTCATCCAAAGGACTTGAGGGTGAGTAATTAATGACAGAATTTTTATTTTGGGGTGGACTATCTCTTAAAAAAAAGAACTAATATGCTAAGCTAATAAGCTAACAGTTAACTAACAAATGTGGATGTTTAATTAAATGAACATCTTTCCATGATTAAGAATAAATAAACCAGTCGTTTCCTAACATTTCTAATCAGGCCCTGTACGGAGCACCCATAAAACGTTGTAGCCTATTACTTTATAGAAAAGGTATTTATGAGGCAAAAATTATTATTTTTTTCTCTCAGTATTTCTGGTGCCAAAAATAAAAGATTTACAAGTTGTGTCAGGTGAGCAACTTTTGAATCTTTCATTTTTGGCACATTTTACAAAGGCACGGTTATTTATTTTTGCAGCAATACATGTCCAGTATTTTTGTCCTGCCCCTGTGGTGATCTCATTTATCTTTGAGTGAAAGATGTTTTTAATAAAAGTCCTACCGTTTTCCTGAGCTCTCCTGCTCCGTTTGAGTTTCCAAGTTCTCGTTCTATGAGGCCCTCCGAGCAATAATGCTACCGTTGACAGGTGATTTACGGAGACTTTTTCCAGAAAGCAGGATTAAGTAAGGACACATATTCAGCTGCCGGACACAGATAGCAGCCTCTGCTGTGTTTATGAATTCTGCTTAAGCAGTGGCTCAGGAATAGTCAGAGGCTCTCAGCTTCACAAGTGCACAAACACAGCACTGAAGTGTAAGCCATCATGTCCTGCTGTGTTACACAGAAATAAAAGGTCTCTGTGCGCCACAGATTACAGAATTTAGAACGAGCCAGGAAAGTGTTATGGATAGGGATGAGAAGCGCAAGGAATTTAACGATTCTGGGATCATTTCAGATTCCTATTAACAACTCTATTTTGTTCATGATTACGGTAATGATTCTTTTAGAACTTTTGAGGAAGAAATGTACTTGTGACCATAAGGAGCCATTTCTACCTCATCTGACCCATAACAAGCACTTTTGTTGGTGTAACCTAATGTAGACATGTTGGTTTAGTGACATTTAATATAATTATTAATTATAGTAAATACAAGTTAAATGTGAAATACAATGTTAATCTTTTTTTTGTACAAGAATTGTGCTTTGCTAAAATGATTAAAGGTGAAATTACGCATTATGCAAACAATATGCATTCAAAATTAAATTTCAGATTGTTAAAAAAAAATTCTTGTAGTACTTTTGAGGATAAAATACATGGAAAGGACACTGAAGGTCAAAAATTGGTGATTGTAAGGAGCAATGTCTATTTAATCTGACCCACTACAAGCACTTTTGATAGTTTAACATGTTCAGCAAATCAGTGGCATTATTATTAATATTTTTAATTAAGATAATTAAGATAATATTTTATTGAACATTTTATATACTTTATACATTTTATCATTTTAAAATTATTAAATATTTTTTTAATTATTTCATTCTATTTTATAGTGTACAATCAATTTATAGATAATTTATATACTGACTTTTAAACTTTTTATAACTTTTTTTAAACTTGAACAAAACAGTTCTTTTGTTTTAAACAATCAATTTTAGAACATTTTATACACTTACTAATAATTTTATATAATTTAAAAATGAATAAAAATGAAAGATTTTTTATTTTATTTAATTTTATAGAATATATTCCATAGAACATTTTATATACTTAATTATACATTATATATAATTTTAAAATTATTAAATATTACAACTTTTTTTAACTTGAACAAAACTGTTTTTTAGATGCTCATTTATTTTATTTTATTTTATTTTATATAATCAGTTTTATAGAACATTTTATATACATTTTATATAATTTTAAAATGATTAAATGTTAACTTTTTAACTTCAACAGAAGTTACTTTATTTTATTTTATTTTATTTTGTTTAACACAGTCAATTTTAAAACATTTTATATACTTAATTATACATTTTATATAATTTACAAATTATTAAATATTAACTTTTTTAACATGAACAAAACTGTTCATTTAGATGTTCCATTATATTTTATGTTATACCATATTTTAATAATTATACATTGTACATCATTTTAAAATTATGAAATATTAAAACTATTTATTTAGATGCTTGATTTTTTGTTATTTTATTTTTTATACAATGGATTTTATATAAAATTTTATATGCTTAATTATACATTTTATATAATTTTAAAATTATTAAAATATTAAAACTTTTTTTTAACTTGAACAAAAGTTATTTTATTTTGTTTAAAAAGTACATTTTAGAACATTTTATATACTTAATTATATAAAACATTTAGATGCTTGATTTTATTTTATTTTGTTTTATACAGTCGGTTTTATATAAAATTGTATATACTTTATACATTTTATATAATTAAAATTATTAAATATTAAAGCTTTTGTTTTATTTTATACAATCCAGTTCATTGAACATTTTATATAATTTGACCTTTTCATTTAGAGATGCTCCGTTTATTTTATTGTATTTTATTTTATTTTGTATAATCTCACTTCTTAGTTTCAGGCCCGTTTCATCTCCAGGGCTTGGAATACAAATCACTTTAACGTCAACATGAACCATCAACAGTCTTCATTCCTGATTGACTGTGATGGCAACATTTTGAACTTCTGCTTCAGCTCTTGTTTCAGGTCAATGACGTTTGATTATTTGACTACATGTTGAAGAAGAATCGAGTCTGGAGATGGTTGGCTGGCAGGTGGTCTCTTGACTAAAGATCTTAACTACTTTGATTGTTCCATATGCCAGGTGGTACTTGTGCCTGTACCCGGAACAGTCATACTAATTTGGCTGAGAATTTGGAGTGGGTAATGGTTAGACCCTCGTGGGGCAACTGCGTCTGCGCATCTGCAGACCATCGTCCGCACCTGCTACGATTCCCACCGAGTATTATTCTCCCAACGCGTGCAGATGTGATTAACCATATTATGATGAATCCACATCCTTATCCATGGCAAACTAGGCCGTGCAAATGTCATTTCCCAAATTTTCCAAGCATTTGATTTCTTTAGGCAAGGTTCGAATGCACGTGGGGCTAAACCACAGGTGTCATGAACCTTAAAACACTTTCACTAAGCGATTTACAAAAGCCATCTCTTTTTTTTTTTTGAGGTCTGAAGGACTGGGAAGTCATACAGAAAGACATTGGCTAGAAGGAGCAAACGGCCTAGTTCTCTGTGGTTCTGTCAACCGAGCAGTAAATGTGGACCCCGCTCCGCCTGGGGGGCCTTTAGCCGTACCTGCGCCTGCATGGACCAGGGTGGCCACGCTTCTCCCCTTAGCCACTGTGGAAAATGCACATTTTAATTGAGTCCCTGCTGAGTCTCGGGAAAGATATTCAGACTCTCTTGCTTTAACAGATGGTGCACTATTTTTACCCCCACCTGCTGTTACGCTCGGTGGGGAGAAAGGCTGCAGCTTAATGGTCTCCCATGGGCTTCCTTTCCCTGACACGCTCCGTGGCAGGTTTGAGCACACCTGGAGGGAGAGGCTTCAGTAGCAACACAGCCCGCTCAGTAACCCAGAAAAGAGAACATGAATCACAGAGTGTGCTTTAATTGTTCGAGAAAATTGTCGACAGTCAGCGGAAGAACTGGTTATTGTACTTGTCGTGGCAGTGATGGCCGCGGTGGTTAAGTCAAACCCGTTCGCCCATCCGCATCAGATTGGGGACAGAGTTGAGACTTTGTGAAAGCTGAGCGGTGCATGTTCGGAGAGCATTGCTGGAACTTCCTTGACAGCTTAACTGCAAGAGTTGGATTAGATTTTTATACTTTCTCCTGATTTTGAACTCATTTGACTCTTTCTTAAGCTTTTAAAGTGATGATTATGTAAGAAAAGTCTAATGCTGCTTCCATCAGCTTTCATCAGATTTTTGCCCATTTGTGGGCTCTTTTTCACATCTGCCTTTTCTTGCTTCCCAAGGACGCTCTTAAAATCTGTGCTCTGCTTGAAGGCTAAAAAATGACAAAAGTGATATTTTTATTATTCATTTTTTATGCTTTCACACTGCATGTACAAGCAAAGAGCTGTATGGCTGTACTTTTTTGATATTTCTTTGAGCAGCTGCTTTGAGAAATAACACACTTGGTCATCATGAAATTTAATTTCAAACTAATTTTTGATGCCTATTTTTCTAAATTTTGATTTATAATGCTTTTATAAAAGTTGGGGTCTTTTTTTTTGCATGAAATTGATACTTTTATTCGGCACGGATGCATTCAATTAATCAAGAGTAACAATAAAGACATTTATATTGTAACAAAAATGTATATTTCAAATAACGTGTCATAATGTTTCAACAAAACCATTAAGTAGCACATTGATAATAATAAGATATGTTTCTTGAGCAGAAAATGAGCATATTAGAAGGATTTCTGAAGGATCATGTGCCTCTCATGACTGGAGTAATGGCTGTTAAAAATTTAGCTTTGACACCATATAAATAAATTGCTTTAGAAAATAGAAACCAGTGTTAATTTTGACAGCACATTTAGATTTAGTCTTAGTCATAGTCTTTAATGACAACTAAAATGCCATTTAGGTTATTCATATTTTAGTCTAAATCTAATGGGTTTAGTTACTCAGAGATACTGACATTTTTTAAGTTTTAAGAGACGTGCAGGAAATATTGTTAGCTTATGTCCCGCCGGATAGACTAACATTTTTGTATCATTTTTATTAGTTGTCAATAGATTTTCGACATAGTTTTTGTCATTTCAAATGAGTTTTTGTTTCGTTATCATCTCGTTTTGGTTGGTGAAAAAATGTTGTTGGGAATTATGAAATTATAAAATTATGTCAACGAAATTAACACTGTCCTTGAGCTGAAAATTTGCATATTAGAATGATTTCTGAAAATCATGTGACCCTGAAGACTGGAGTAATGACTGCTGAAAATTTGGCTTTGACACCACATAAATTGCATTAGAAAATAGAAACCATAGAATAATAAAAAATAGAATAGTATTTTACAATGTAATACTTTTTTTTTTTTTTTTTTTACCTAATATCATGGCGAAATGCAAATGCGCCATGATACCTGGGGAACCCCACCAAAAAATGTGTATTTTATTTTTTATGTGACGTTGGTTTTTTACATGTCACCGCAGTTCTGACTTGAAATGTCTGTTGAGTGGCTATTAGGATGACCACCGTCCCGCTTTGCATTGTATTGGACAGCATTTTCATCCCTTGTCCTGCACACCTCATATTGAGAAAATGTCCCACATTTTTAACTGTCTGTTGGTTTTTGTAAGTCATATTAAGAAACATTCATGCGTTCTTTTGCCTTTTTAAAAAAGCTTTTTCTTTTTTCTTTTTTGTGGCATAGTTTCTGCGCAAAAGATGTGCGTACCTCATCAAGTGTATCTAGCACCATTGACAGAACTGGTCAAGGAAAAACACAATATTCTCCATTCATTTTAACCAATTAAAAAAATAAGCTTTCGCACACAATTTTCTTCTTATTTTAATAGTTTGTTTTAGGTGGTTTCTCTGGCATTATTTTAATGACAGATGTCCAGAGCGCATTATTGTAATGCGATGGCGCATCTCTTCTCTCGCAGGTGGATTCTCTTCACTTTTACACAAAACAGACGTGCTTTCTCTCGCTTGCATGTGTGTGCTCAGAAACATTAATAAGCGCATATGACAACGGATGTAAATCAGTATTAGTCTCGCACATGTCCCGCAAAATCACATCTACTGTCACACAACAGATTTATTGCCAGGTGGTCACCCTAGTGGCGCTATAACTCTAATGCTCTGTGATGTTTTAAAATGGCAAACCATCTGTACTACACCTAAACCTACCCGATAGTATAAACAAACCCGAATGTGATGTAAAAACGCAATCACAAGCATGCTGTTTTAGCTTGTTTTTCGATCTTTCAGCTCTTTCATTGTGAGTCATGTTTTTACGGGATTCGTACCCAAGGATTCCGCATCCTAAGACCAATTTTGTGCCGGCTGGGCTACTGAACAAGCTTGTTACATCTGGAAATATATGGAGCTTTATTCATAACTGTGTACGAAAACGATTCCAAGTGCTCGCTGTTTTACCACCTCTAGTGTTTATTTCTTGGAAACTGCAGTGATATGTACTTATTGGTACATATTTCACAACTTGTGATAATGTTTCCAAAGGTAAGTTTTCATCATGAGATCAAGTAGGTATTTTTTGACCCCATACTATTACACAGAAAAGTATTAAAAATTGATTTTTTCTTTCCCCAAATATCCCCAAAACCTCAAAAAAAAAAAAAAATAAATAAATAAATAAATGGCTAGAAGTGGCTAGCAATTATTTTCTTAGATACCTTTATTGTTATATGCACCTCATTTATATTGTCCTAATTTCTTTAATAACTTCTTTGGCATGCATTAGGATCTTTAATTTATATTGCAGCAGCAGGCTATAAACGATCGTCATTTAAACATTTAATAATGCAGTGTATTCAGAAAAAAAGGTGAGTAGAAAAAAGACATCATCTCCTTTTTAATATTACAAGGTATGAGCAACAGATGAGAAGACTGGTGACTGGTTAATTTTTTTCAATCTTTGCAAGACATCCAAGAGCCCAATTCTGTCTTGGAGCTCTGGATGGATCAATACATTGCATCAAGAACGTCCATCAGCATTCAGGAAGTTCAGTGGCACTTGAAATTAATAAAGCTGTAGCAATAAATCAGCAACATGGGAACGCGATGTTGAAAGATGATGAATTCAAGCTTGGCACGATGGAGACCATCAGCATAACAATCAAACTGTAAAAAATTCAGTGGAGTTGGAATAAGCTCTTGTGACTTTCAGAAAACCACCATCAGCTGATATTTGATGGGGCACTTCAGAGAAAATAATCTAGATTTTGATTAAATCAGATGTAATAAAACAGAATTGATTGGTCCATGAAGAGATTCGTGAACCAGATCTCAGATTGACTAGTTACACTCCGGCCTCTTAGGCTTTACCTGCGAAACCAAATTACTAAGGTTAAACACGAGCTGTTTGCAGATTATCTGGGGTCTGGGTCCTCTATACATGATCTTAATAGGACATCTTCTATAAATATTTACAAAGGCCATTGGGAGGCTATTATCAAAGCATTACTTTCGCATGACTTCAGTGCCCTTTGAAAATCCCTCTTGATATGGATCTGAATAGTTAGTAGACCGTGAAAAATAATGGACATTTGTTGGTCAGTGCACATTAGCGTGACGACATGATTGATTTGTGTTTGGCTGGTCTTTATGCTGGCAAAACCATATAAATCACATTTATTTTATTTCACTTAGTTCCCATGAACGAAGATTCTGCTAATGCCAGCCAAGCGACTGCCATTGAGATGAATGGAAATGCTAATGGATGGCTTTCTCCAGGTATTATAGGCCTTTTTGGATTGATGTGGGCAGCCAAGCATTTTTTAAAAGTTTCCAGATGACCACTTCCACCGGAGATCTTTTATTCTCCGTTCCTGCTCCAAATGCATCATTTGGAGAATCATCCTGGCTTCCCGTTTTCCTGGACAAGCTGCATACTTCACGCAACACAGCAGACGTCAATGGCGAATTATTTTAACTAAGCAGCCAACTCGTTTGCATTCCAGACCTCATGTCGAGCAGTGCGCTCTTCAGTCAATAAAACTTAATATCGGAGACATTTCCTTCATTCTCATCTCTCCTCCTCTTCCTCCACCTTCCTCCCTTTGTTGAACGGATCACACAGTCATTAATCAGCCAGTATCAACAGAAGCTCAGTGAAGTTTGCTGAGGCTAAATTTGGGCCATCCATCACCCCGCTGGGTTGTCTCATAATAAAAGACTGCATACATTTTTCTTGTGTTCAGTGTGGCAGGCCCTGATAGGATCTCTTTGTAGAGTTTGGTCCACCCCTGATTCATTAGCTTGCAGAGTGGTAGCGACAGAATAAACGCCTGCTGGATGTAGATGCTATCAGAGTGTGATAGATACCCCTGCCTCTGAAATTAGGCAGGTGGACACAGAGAATTTAGAATGGAGCGGATCTCAATTGTGTGCCAGTCATTCTAATTCAGATAACTGTTGCGGACACATGAGAAGGGGGAAAATATGACAAAACGTACAAAAAACCAACCTAGATTTAGAACATGTGTTGCAACATTAAAAGTTTCTCTATCCACCTTGTTTTTTCCTGTAAGAACGGATGCGGTCATTTGTAAAATTTTTGGGTCTGGCTTCCGGTCTCATCCACGTCCAGTTATTTTTAGCTTTACAAAACAGCTTGATTTGCTGCTTGATATCGTAAATTGGTGTGTCTTACCATATTATTTTAATGTATTATTTTAATAATTAACACACTGGTTAGTTGTGCAAACAGTTTTATTGTTTACTGCGAGTTGTTATTTCCCTATAGCGGCTAATGAACCAGAAATCTCATCCATAGGCTTACTTCTGTTGAAGAATAAGGTGGATAGAATCTGCCGTATAGATGTAGTGTAATATTATGGTTTCTCTATATAATCTTCTGTTTATGTGTGATGCAACATTATAGTTTCTCTATAGAATCTACTATAAAGATATGACACAACATTATGATTTCCCTTTAGAATCTACTTTATAAATGTGGTGCAACATTATGTTTTTTTTTAGAATATATACTTTATAGATGTGGTGCACCATTATGGTTTCTTTTAGAATCTACTTTATAGATGTGGTGCAACATTATGGTTTCTTTTAGAATCTACTTTATAGATGTGGTGCAACATTATGGTTACATTATAGAAACTACTATAACGATGTGCAAAACATGATTTCTCTTTAGAATCTGCTTTATAGATGTGATGCAACATTATAGTTTCCCTATAGAATCTACTTTATAGGTGTGGTGAAACATTAAGATTTCTCTTTAGAATCTTCTGTTTATATGTGACCCTGGACCACAAAACCAGTCGTAAGTAGCACTGGTATATTTGTAGCAATAGCCAACAATACATTGTATGTGTCAAAATTATAGATTTTTCTTTTATGCCAAGGATATTAGAATATTTAGTAAAGTTCATGTTCCATGAATATATTTTGTATTTTCTACTATAAATATATCAAAAGTTTTTTAATTAGTAATATGCATTGCTAGGAACTTCATTTGTACAACTTTAAAGGCGACTTTTTTTTTTTTTTTTTTTTTTGTGCATCCTTAGATTCCAGATTTTCAAATAGTTTTATCTTGCCAAATATTGTCATATCCTAACAAACCATACATCTATGGAAAGCCTATTTATTTAGCTTTCAGATATAAATCCCAATAAAAAAAAAATGTACCCTTATGATTGGTTTTGTGGTCCAGGGTCACATATGTGATGCAACATTATGGTTTCTCTATAGAATCCACTGTGTAGATGTGAGGCAACATTATGGTTTCTATTAGAATCTACTTTATACCTATGGTGCAACATTGTAGTTTCTCTATAGAATCTACTGTATAGATGTGCTGCAAAATGATGGTTTCTCTAAAATATCCTGTCTTTTAGATTTAAAGTGTGCATCTATATTGTGTCTTTTTAAAAGTATGAATCTCATATCTTCACCAGCTATAATCTAAATAATTTACAAGATGTGATCAGCCCATGTACTGTTGAATAAAAGAAAAGGTTTGATTGAAAAGAGCCTTTCAGACCATAGATGGCAGTAACTTACCGCGAGCCTGTGCTGACCTGCAAAAAAAGGAGCCATTCCCTAATGGTTTGTGCAAAAGAGCTATGTTATGTCAAATTAGTCGCTTATTTCTTCTAAAATTGCAGTCCCAGCCCACCACGCATTGCACTGAGGATTCAAAGAGCCGTCATTTAGTGCTACAAGCAATGTAATTACATGCAAGAGGGAAAAGGGTCTTTCCACTTCCAAATGACTTGATTCGTGCAGAATATGATGTTTGTAACCTGAAAATAGTATTCGCATTTTAAATGACCCTTAGACTCTTAAAATGTTTGAATTTCCTCTTATTTTTATATATGTGTATATGTATACGACATATATATTTCTATATTAAAACACACACACGCACACAAATATATATTTATACATATATATGTGTGTTGTTAATTTACAAATCAATGTTTTTGTCTAAAGGATGAAGTGTTTGTATAAATAATGATTTATTGAAATAACTGGCACAACTAATAGATGAAATTCAGCAAAGTGTGAAAGAAATGTGTTACATATCTTCTGGGTTAATTCCATGTGCTACTGTAGCAACTAAAAAAAAAGAATAATTTACACCAGGCCTAACTAACACTCATGGTGGTCTGAAATGAACTAACATGCTCTTTACACAAAGCCATTAGTTCCCAGTGAGGAAGCAGCAAGCACATGATGAATTAGGACGAGCTAGAGAATAGTTTAAATATAGAGATGAGGGGATGGAAGTTCTTCATCTTGTTGACAACACGAATAAGAAATGGAAAATCAAGAGGGAGGATCGATCAAATTGTGTGCTTGTGTAATTCTGGCTGCCCTCTCGTCAGTCCATGGCTGGGTTTGAATGGAATGGTAGTTTACTAATTGAATACTGCACAGTATACATTTAAACAATGTGGAAGTGGTAGACATTTTGCAGTTATTAACTTCCCAAACATCTTTTAACTTCAATTGAGTAAATATGTATATATATTTTAAATGTTAATTTATTTTTGCTTTATTGTTATTTTGACTTCCATAGTAAATGTCTTTTGATGACGATAATAATTAGAGAAACAGTTTGGGACTAGTACTTTAAATTGAGTACATTGACATTGGATGTTTTGCGCAGTGTTGTATACTGCATTTTTTGACCAATACTAAATTATCCAGGTACATTGCCCTCCATTAATATTGGCACCCTTGATAAATATGAGCAAAGGTGGCAATGAAAAAAAACTGCATAAATTATCCTTTTGATCCTTCATTCTAACATATCAGTGAAGTACAATGGGGCAAATAAGTATTTGATACATTGCCGATTTTTCAAGTTTTCTCACTTACAGAGAATGGAGAGATCTGTAATTTTCATCGTAGGTACACCTCAACTGTGAGAGACAGAATCTAAAAAAATAAAAAATAAAATCACATTGTATGATTTTAAATAATTTCCATTTTATTGCATTAAATAAGTATATTATTTAACTTAATATTTGGTACAGAAAGCTTTGTTTACAGTTACAGAGGTCATACATTTCCTGTAGTTCTTGACCAGGTTTGCACACACTGCAGCAGGGATTTTGGCCCACTCCTCCATACAGGTTTTCTCCAGATCTTTCAGGTTTTGGGGCTGTCGTTGGGCAGCTCCCTCCATAGATTTTCTATTGGGTTCAAGTCTGGAGGTTAGGGTTAGGAATTGTACTGTTCCTTCTTCTCCTCCAAACACGGCAACTGGACAAACTAAAAGGTCTGTGAGAGCCAGAATTCTTGCTGGTTGGTAGGTGATCAAATACTTATTTCATGCAATAAAATGGAAATTAATTATAAGGTTAAGGTGTACATACAGTGAAAGTTACAGTAACTGTTTTTCTCTATTTCTCATTATTGCAACGTCCTTTTCCCAAGATAACTTCTCAGAGTTTTCTCCTATAATGTCTGATGAATTTGACCAGACAAGATCAGAGACCATTCCTTCATACAGAAACTTTCCAGATCCTTCAGATTCCCAGCTCCATGTTGGTGCTTCTCCTCTTGAGTTCACCAAACTCATTTTCTTCATTTTGTGCTCAGTGACACATTTTTGTGTTGATTTTGATGTTTGTTTAGGATCAGATTGAAGATCCAAGAGGTAGTAAGGTTTCGATTTTTTATCTGTTGGTATTTGATAGAATTCAAGATTCCATGTATCCAGAATTCAAGATGTCCAGGACCTCAGAAAAATAGGCCCGCAACATTAAAAATCCAGCAGTATATTTAACCATGGATATGGGGTACTTTTTTATCCAGTCCTGTTTGAAGTTCCAGTCGTGTCTGACAACTGAATAAAGGGCTCGCAAAATTTCAAAATCTCTGTTAGCCCTTTGGGCAGGTACTCTTCAGATTTTGGTAGCCCGAAAATTAATTTAACTAGCCCAAATATAAAAGACACACACACACACACACACACACACACATACATACATACATACATACACACATATATATATATATATATAGTTGGACAATGTATGCTAACATGTTAAGCCATAAAATGACATGATTTACAGTTAAAATCCAGGTTTTCACGAAAACAAAAACCTTATACAAAAGCATTCAGCCTTTAGACCATTAAAAGGAATATATCAAGTATACAATTTATTATATTTAATGTATTACTATAATATTAATATTTAATATATAATTAATATATAATATATAATTAATTAAAACATAAATATTACTGTCTTAATTGTTTACATTTTTAGAAGCCACATTAACTTCTTTCACATTTACAACTCTATGTGTTTGCTGCATAAAACATGGGTCGATATTTGCAATATCTGACCATAAACAGCAGAAAAACTTATTGGAAATGCAAAGTCATTATCTGCCACGAGGTGGCGCTTTAGGAGCACTGAAATATTGCAGTTTCCCCGGTAATGGCTGTACACAAAGCAGCACCGCGCTCATTAACGCTGTTTCTGAGGACAGTCGGTTCCCTTGAGATACATTCATATATCGCAAGACATCCATGTTGCGTTTTGACTTTGAAACACGCAGCGTGCATATTTATTCAGTGACATCATTGCCTTTTGAAGTTTGATCCAGCCCTATCGTAATTATTGTCTTTCCGTCTGTATGACCTCTTAAAATTATAATTGAGACTTTTCTTATACTATTTAATGCATTTAACACTTTTTTATGGCCTTAAATTTGATACAACTAAATTGAGGAGTTTTTAAGGAACTGCGCAGGAGCCCTCTACTATAAGATAGCCCATCGGGGAGCGGTAAAACATTTTGGTAGACCGACTGGAAAACACAATAGCCCCGGGATGTCGGGCTAGCGATTTTGCGAGCCCTGGAATATGCTGGAGTTTGTTTTTAGGTGAGTGAGGAGGATTTCTCTTAAGACCCTCCCAAATAACGGGGTGATATAGAGGCTGTTTGATTTTTTTTTTTTCTGACCCCAATTCTCCAGCTGTGATCTCTGGAGAGCCTTTACCATGGATTAAGACAATTTGGCCTCTGTGTTCTTCATATTTATAATCCTGTGGAACAGGAAGTCATGAGTGGACAATTTTATGCCCCTTGTCACCCTGGTGCGATAAAAAAAATATGAATAGAAATACACTTCAGAGATATTTTACACATAAGAATTTCTAGGGGTGCCAATTATTGTGGCCATGTATTGGAGTAAAAAAAAATCATAATGTGAGTTTCCATGACTTTCAAATGTTTTACTTCAATGACAGGTTAGAATTTTGTGAATTATTTAAATGAAAGCCCAAAAAGATAAACAATGCAGATTTATTTTCACAGTCACCTTTGCTCATGTTTACCAAGGGTGCCAATATCAGTAGAGGGCATTGTATGTGGTTTCAACAACCAGATGCATTTACACATGTCTCAAAATCGTTTCGGAAGGCATTTACACAAGGTCTTTTCACAATCGAGAGAAAAAGAGAAAACACATGAAGTGACCAAGTGTAAAACAGGCCCTATACTACCCATGATTCTGCAAAAGAAATCTCCACCAACTCTGGAGTGTCCGCCCACTCCTATGAAACATTTGTATATTTTCAAATCAAAGTGTAATGCTGTGATTCACCTCTTAGCTGGTGGTTTTGTTCATAGCTTATAAAGCTTTAATGAAGGCTTCTTAAAAATCCCTATGGGAAAAATTTATGAAAAACTATCTCCGGAAGCAACACTGCTTAAAAAGTTGGTAAGCACTAATGGACTTTATAATTGAACACATGTGTTTTCTCTTGAATACTGCACATTTTGGCAATCGTAGTATGTAGTATCCAGGCACTATATTCATACTTAAAATTTGCGTACTGTCCACAGTATACACTTACTGCACAAACTGTACAAGTAGTATGTTAATCTGCTATTTTGGTAGCTCTAATAGTAGTTCTCCAATACTGAAGTAGAAAAACACAAGAGGCTTGAAAGAAAAAGCGAGAAAACAAGTCAAAGGATAATGTGTGCTGGGAAGGACGGCCAAAATGAGGCATTTCACATTTTTCCCCTGGGAGGGCAATGACTTCCCAAACGTGTGGCGAGGTTTTCTGGCATGCTTGCGTGTATTGCAGTGCAATGACAGAAAAGAAGATCATAAAAAAGTAAAGGATGAACAGACACAAAAAGACATGGCTTGAGTTTCACATAGTGCATTTTACCAGTACTTCCCCTCCATCAGCAGCTGTTTACTAAAGAACAAAGTGACTTTGCTTGTTACCCTTAGGCGGAAAACTAGTTAGATCGATGTTGAATCAACTGCAGTTATTGGCGTATTATCAATGTGAATAAAACGGGTAGAATGGATGTTGAAATTGCTTTCGATTGAACACCGGTGGTAGGGAAGGTTAACAAGCATTAAAGCACCTCGGTGGTAATTTGATTGAATAAACCCCTGCATGCTAAACCAGCCAGACTGGGAGAGTCTCCATCTCGCATCTTGAAAATGGCAGCACAAGACAGTTGAGAGTTTTGCGCTGAAGGTCATGTCTGGGTTGGGAGTGTCCTACCGAGAGTGGGCTGACACACCTCGGCCTCTGCCAATACTTCCTGCAGGGGGTCTTGTTTCAGGAAGTGATATTCGTCAGGTAAAGGTGTGAGGTGATAAGAAAGGGTGACAAGCCGCCCATATTCATACAGATACCATCTGCTCAAGTCTGACACGCCATACATAAAAATGTAAAATAAGACGCCAGCTCCCTAGACAGGCCCAAGGTGAACGAGGCAGACATACGCTCGATGGAGTTGAACTGTTTTAATATTAATAGTTACATCTCTTGCGTCCTTTCGAGGGTAATGACTGTAACTCTGCCAAAATGGCGTCAGTCAGATGAGAGGATAAACAGAGGGTTATGTTAATGAACTCTTTGCAACCACAAATGGCTCTAGGGACTATATTTATGGAATGAAAAAAGAATATATTACTAATTTATTTTTGAAACCCATCAGATTTTTTTTTCTGTGGAATCAGTATTATTTATTAACTATGTATTATATATTAATATTTTGAATACATTTTTGTTTTTATATTTTCACTTTTCATGTTAACTTCAGTTCAAGTTTTAGTACTTTTGTTGTTTTTGACAATTTTTTTTTAGCTGTAATTTATTTTTATTTCAGTTTTAGTTTTAGGCATTTTCTTTAATAAATAAGGGCAACACTTCTAAGTTTAAATGTTTTTGTCTAATAGTTCATATTTTCTAAAATATATATTTTTCTCATCTCGCAGTTGTTTTTTTTCACCTAAATTTTTGACAACTGACCTCATGCACATGCAAAATTCCGAGGAAAAATTCTGAATTATGAGACGCAAATCCGCATTTCAGAAAAATGTGGAATTATGAGATGTAAACTGGCAATTCTGATTTATGAGACGCAAAATCTCAGTGAACAGAAAAGAACTGATGAAACATAAGCTTGCAATTCTGAGAAAAAAAATCTCAATTATGAGACGAACTAGCAATTCTGTGAAAAATTCTAAATATCGAGACGTAAACTTGCAACATAAGCTTGCAATTCTGAGGCCCAAAATGACGAATTATGAGACGTAAACTTCTGAGAAAAAATTCTAAATTCTATAATGTAAACTTGCAATTCTGAATTACAAGACGTAAACTCACAAATCTGATTTATGAGATGTAAACTTGCAATTCTGAGAAAAATTTCTGAATAATATGACATAAACACTCACAATTCTGAGAAACAATTCAGAATTATGAGACGTAAACAATTCTGAGGGGACAAAAATTCTAATTTAAGAGACAAACTTGCAATTCTGAGAAACAATTCAGAATTATGAGACAAATTTGCATTCTGAGAAAACAAATCTGAATTATATGATGTAAACATGCAATTCTGAGAACAAATTTTGAATTATGAGACAAACTAGCAATTCTGAGAAACAATTGAGAATTATGAGTCATAAAAACACAATTCTGAGAAATATTATGAATTATGAGCCATAAACCTGCAGTTCTGAGAAAAAATTCTAAATTCTGAATCAGAAAATTGCAATTCTGAGAAAAATTATAAGATGTAAACTCATAATTTCAAGCAAAAAAGTCAGAAATGTTGAAATGACCTTTTTAATTTTTATTTTGTGGCAGAAATAAGCTTCCACATATGTCACATAAATTATATCATATGACTTCAGAAGACTGTGAATATATATATATATATCATGAGTTGCATGGACCACTTCTCTAACACTTTTGTGCTGCTTTTTTGGCCTTTTGGAACTTGATAACCCCAGTCCTAATTCACTTCAACTATACTAAAAAGAGTCACCAAGATGTTCTTCAAAAATACACCTCTCCACAGAAGAAAGAAAGTCCTACGGGTTTGCAACGACATGTGGGTGAGTAAATGATGACAGGATTGTCATTTTTGTGTGAACTTTCCCTTTAAAGTATATTTGTGTACGAGGGAAAAGATTTCTGCTGTGCAGCCTGACATGGGGACTCAGTGACGGTTCTTTTTTTAGTGGCGGATGAATATGTATGACATCATCTCTCTGAACGTATACTCCCCATGTGTCTGTGCATGTATGGCTGTGTATGTCTGAGCAGCATCTTGCTTCTAACAAGAAGCTGTCCATCTCCTTTGTTTATTTGTATGGTGCTGGTTGTTGCTTCAAGCTCAGGCCCAGGTGTGGGAGAAATTCTGGCAGATGCACGGCCGCATTAACATAGACTGCAAAGGCAGGCATTTCACAGGAGACACACTACAGTCTCCATCCTGCTGCTGTGGCAAAACACATGCAGGCCAGAGAGAAAAAGAACAGAGCACCGCAAACCACTCCAGTACAGGCGAGAGCATTGGTTTTTATGCATGTTTATGTCTGCATTCTGAATTCAGTGTCGTTCAGTGCATATAAATGTGTTCAATCAAAAGCTGCTCTCACATGATATGGCAGACACATGCCTAGACTACTAAATTAGTGCATACTTCCATACTGAAAGATGCTTTGTGCTGCTCGTGACACCGTATTTAATTTTAGTCAAGTTCAAAAGACCTCGGAGAATGGTGTGGGATGATTGATAGCTTCAGTTACTGAAAAGGGTGGTGAAAGTCTTTTGTGGTTAAGGGGAGGTGACTTCGGTGGGGTCAACTTGTGAATTGGAGCGATATTGAGAGATCTCTATCACCATTGTGCCCTTGAATGAGGCACTTTCCAACAGATTTCTCCAAGGTAAGTACTAGTTATACTGTAAGTTGCCTTGGATAAATGAGAAGTTAGTCAAAGAAAGAAATACATTTACTGTCATTCAAGGCAACTTCTGTAAATTGCCAAAAATGTTATGACATGTTCTAAACGTTCTAAAGAAACATTTATTATTATTATTGTTAAAAACATTTTTAGGATTTTTTGATGAATAGAAAGTTCAAAATAGCATTTATTTGAAAAAGTAAAGGCATTTATAATGTTACAACATTTTTACTATTATATTTGAGCAATTAAAGTTTTATTTATACTTAAATGATTTACTTCTTATATGTTACTCATCTCAGAAGTTTTTTAATAGTGGTGTATATACATTTCTAAACAATTATTTTTACTTATCTTTTACCATTTTCTCTCCAAATCCAATTTAACACCCGCTAATGATCCAATTCCACAGACAGACAGGAAGTCTCTCAGTATATATCTGCTGTCGGCAGCTTCTGCCTCCTGTATTCCAATCCTCTGAAAGATTGTGGGTGTCTTAAACCCCTTTAAAAGGTTTCTCGTCATGAATGGCATTCCCATCACTCCAAAGTACCAGTGGAGAAGGTCACATGTCCGGTCAAGGATTGATGGGAAAGGTGAAACTCTCATACCTTAGACAGTACATCATTCACACCTGACACAAAACACATTCAACTCTGCCTCCATATTTAACAGCATGTGGAAATGTCCCCAGTATAGGGATGAACACATTTAAACTTAAGAGTCCTGCAGGAAGACATCTTATCTGGTATTGAGAGTTAGATGGATTAGGTGTCCTTTAATTCCAGAAATCTTGATGTTATTTAGTTTAGTTTAATTCTACCTTGTCGATTTCAAGGAGCATTATGATTACTCAGCCTCAGAACAATTATTTGAAGCAATTGAGTTCATTCAACTTGCGTAATTAAAAAGTAGTTGATTCTCACTCTGATAATGGTGTTATTAAAGGAATCGTCTGGGTTCAAAACAAGTTAAACTATATCGACGGCACCTGTGGCATTTTGTTTGTTTACCACAGGACACTTCTGGGGAGAAAAAAAAAGCTGTTTTGAAGGGGAAGCAGATTTAAAGCAGAAAAGTGATGCCTTTATATATACTATATATGCTATGTATATATTAGATGGCTGTTCTGTTCAGTCTAAATCTGCCGAGTCATAACAGACCCAAACCATGAGGTTGTTTTGAAATGGCCAAGCTGGTTTTTGTGGTGTTGTTGACCTCGGTGTGTGCGTGTAGGAGTGGAAACACGTCCCCTGTGGTGATTTTACAATGATGGCAGTTTCCTGCCCTGAGGGCTGCTGTCTCACTTCCCCTCAGGTGTCTGCTGCTGTCTTCATCTCTCAGAGTCTGCATCTGTCTCCATGTGTACAGTCCAGAACATTCTGCAGCTCCGACAAACCTATGCTGTGAGTCTGCAAGAACTATATGCTTAATGTTTAAAAGCAAAGAGCTGTTTGTGTTGAAAAAACTTTGGCCGTTATGGGTGGTTGTCAAGGTGTTGCTAGGCAGGTCTAAGTGACGGATTTTATAGTCTTCTTAATGGCTGCTAGGCTTGGGGTGATTCTTGGCTGTTGCTAGGTAGTTCTGGCTGTTTTTGTTGCTAAGGTGTTCTAGGTGGTTGCTAGGGGTGCTATAAGATAGTTATGCGTGCTGGCATGTTGCTAGGATGTTGCTAGGCTGTCCACTGGTTGTTGCTAAAGTGTTCTAAGTAGTTGCTAGGGTGCTGATAGGCAGTTCTGCATGGTGGCTTGTTGCCAGGGTGTTGCTAGACAAGGTGGTTGCTAAGCTGATAAGGAGCTCTGTGTGATGACTTGTTGCTAGGGTGTTCTACGTGGTTGCTAGTGTGCTTGTTGCTAGGGTATTGCTAGGGAAGTCATTACTTAGGTGTTCTAGGTGGTTGCTAGGGAAATCATCGCTAAGGTGTTCTAGATGATTGCTAGGCTGCTTGTTGCTAGGCAGTTCATTGCTTGTTGCTAAGGTGTTCTAAATGGTTGATAGGGTGCATGTTGGTAGGGAAGTCATCACTTAGGTGTTCTATGTGGTTGCTAGTGTGCTTGTTGCTAGAAAAGTAATTGCTTAGGTGTTCTAGGTCAGTGGTTCTCAAACTTTTTACAGTGGTGTACCCCCTGGAGCATTTAACCCTTCTTCTAAGTACCCCCATCAATATTTAAGGGATAAAATTTCCCCCCTTTTTAATTTTTACCTTTTAGAGGCATCTTTTATGTCATATTCTTAACATTCTATTAAAGGTATTAACCATATGTAACCCTGGACCACAAAACCTGTCTTAAGTGTCACGGGTATATTTGTAGCAATAGCCAAAAATACATTGTATGGGTCAAAATGATTTCAAAATCATTTTTCTTTTGTACCAAAAATCATTAGTATATTAAGTAAAGATCATGTTCCATGAATATATTTTGTAAATTTCCTACCGTAAATATATAAAAATATCTGATTAGTAATATGCATTGCTAAGAACTTCATTTTCAACTTTAAAGGTTATTTTCTCAATAGTTAGTTTTTTTTTTTTTTTGCACTCCAAGATTCCAGATTTTCAAATAGTTGTATCTTGGCTAAATATTGTCCTTTCCTAACACACCATACACCAGTGAAATACACCTTTTGTGGTCAAGAGTCACATTTACTTAAAAAAGCAATAAATGATGGAAAAATTAAGTGATTACATTTAAAACTAAAATCGCCAGTATACTGTCTTAATGAGTGAGGCGTTGTGTCTTCATGAACGAAACTGCTGTTGCTTGGAGATGCACACCAGTTCTGTTGCGGATTTCGTTGCAACTATTGTTTTGTTGAAAATATAACAAACAAAATTGACAATATTGTTTAAAATGTAGGCAACATTTAAAATGTAAAATGCTCACTTAATATTACCTTTTTATTTAACTGTTAAACAAAACAGTAACAAAAAAAAAAAAATCTCTCTCTCTCTCTCTCTCTATATATATATATAGGTGTTCTAAGTAGTTGCTAGGGTGCTGATAGACAGTAGTGTGTGGAGGCTTATTACTAGGTGGTTGCTAAGCTAATAAGCAGCTCTGTGTGATGACTTGTTGCTAGGCAGGTCATTGCTTGCTGCTAAGGTGTTTTAAATGGTTGCTAGGGTGCTGATAGGCAGCTGTGTTGTGAATTATTGCCAGGGTGTTCTGGGTTACTGCTTGTTGCTAAGGTGTTCTAAGTGTTTTCCAGGGTGCTAATAAGCAGTTGTGTGTGGAGGCTTATTACTAGGGTTTTGCTAGGCAGTTCATTGCTTGCTGCTAAGGTGTTCTAAGTGGTTGCTAGGGTGAAAACAGGCGGTTATGTGTGGTGACATGTTGCTAGGGTGTTGATAAGCAGGTCATTGCTTGTTGCTAAAGTGTTCTAAGTGGTTGCTAGGGCACTGATAGACAGTAGTGTGTGGTGGGTTATTACTAGGGTGTTGCTAGACAGGTAATTACTTGTCACAAAGGTGCTTTAGGTCATTGCTACGGTGCTGATAGGCAGTTCTGTGTGGTGCCTTGTTACTAGGGGGTTGCTATGCAGGTCGTTGTTAGGTTGTTCTGACTGGATGCTTGTTCTGGTTGGTTGATATTTCTGTGGTTAATGGAAGAAATGAATGGAGAAAATCTAGATAAACTCTGTTGTGTTTAGACAGAAAGAAGAACAGACAAGAAAATTTTGGCATTTATTTATTTAACAATTTCATTCCATACATGTGAATTAGGCTTAAAATCGAATTTTGAACCAAATGAATACACCAAGGAACACATTTAAAAAAAGAAAAGATACCAAATGAGGCGTTTTCATTTCAGCTTGCTACAAGAAGCACAAACCCTTCGTGTTCTGAAGCCACTATCGTTTCAAGAGCTAGGGAGGCCGTTTTGCTTAAAAACCAGGTACTCGATCTACCAGTGCACAGAATGCTACCCACTACATCTGCTTCACTGGCACGCAGAATAGTTGTGCAACGTGAGAGGAACATGGTAAAATTTAAGTAGCGCTTGCCTGTTTATCTTTACATTTGAACTACAGATGTTTCTGGATCTGTGTGCATTGTGGTGTCGTTGGTGCAGCTAATTCTAGCAAGGTCATGCGAAAATCTGTGAAAACAGCGTTTCCTTCAAACTATTTGATCTTGACCTACTTGTAGCGTGTCCTTACTATCACAACTGCCCGCTTTGTGTAACACATTTACAAGCTAAATTAGAGTGCATATTTTTCTGGTCTAAATTTTGCAACGGATCGTTACAGCAACTGGACAGCTTTGCTTTATTATGCGGATATGTTTAAACAATTTACAGCTTGTGTGATATCAGAAACAAGCATATATACACACAATGCCATGGGAAAATAAAAGCATTAAATAAACACTGAGAAATTAGTGTGGTTACAATGATGTTTTAAACGCAGCATGATGAAGAAAACTGTATGCCTTAAAGTAGAAAGAAAAAACGCTTCATACCTGAGATGCAAAATATGTAACAGGGTAACATAAATTAACATTTCTAATTAAGTTACATTTTCTGTTTAAAAAAAAAACGATCTGGTTTGTTAAAAAAAAGACTTTTATTTCAGTGCATGAAATGTACAGAACCCTAAGTGAATGTTTTTAACTATTTCCAAACTTCACTAGCTTTATTGGTATAGTCTATATTTTTATAGTCTGTCAGGAGGAGAAACAAATTTGGACATATGTAACTTTTTACCAGATCATAATGTTCAGTCTGTATCCACAACATACTTGTATAGCAGTTGTAGAACTGTCACATGCAGACTCTCAAAAAGGTTTCTGACAAAATTTGATTTCTGTTCCAAAACCCAGTGAGCTGCCTACATAGGGAGCACCATAACTCTTATGGTATCTCATAAGTAACCAATTTGGAACACTCCACATTGATAGAGTGACATCTATTAATACACCATAATGGATTTCAATATAGCATGTTTTTAATAGGTCTGCATTTTCATAATCACAGTCTTTCCATACCATCTATAGTGTATATATACTGGGGATTAAAATGGCAAATTACAATACTGATTGGCTTTAAAACTTTAAATTTAAGCGTTTTAGGCCATCAGTCACTAGCCGAACAAAAAAAAATCAAACTGGAAATGTGTTCTGGTGCATTAAAAAAGTGAATATGAGGTGACAATAAAACATGCGATGTATAAAGGCGAGTTTGAAGGAAAGAAAACAACCAGGCATTGCTCGACCAGTCTTCAATGAAACAAGAACCCATAAGAGCAGAAACCAAACAGCATGAAGCTCCCACTACAAACACAAAGGCAATTATGGTGATAAAAGAAGCTGATTTATTTGTTCTTAGAAATGCTAAGTATGTCCTGTAACGGGTCAAAATCTGAGCAAGTGGATATACTTTCTTGATAATAGCATGTGATTTACTGACCACAAAGGCAGCGTTAGGTCAGAGTCACAATCAGACAGACAAGTACCAAACATTGTTAGCAGTTATTATGGCAGACAGAAGGCTTTGAGCCAAGAGAGAGAAAAAAGTAGCAGGAAAAGAGAAATAAATTAAAGGTAATCATGGCTTGAGTAGCATGTCAGCGGTTGTTTCATAAGGCTTAAATAGTTTTTTTTTTGTGCACTGATAAACGGTTTGGCCTTGAGAAGTATGTAATCTGACTGATAACAAACAGCGCAGTGACTCCTTTATTCCTAGCCATTAAAATATTCACACATATTAGGGATACATGTGACGAGACAATTACATCTGAGTAACATACTTGTATATGGAAGTGATATGTGTTATTGTGGTGCATCATGAATTAAATGAAAAGACGTATTGAGATATTACCATGAAAAATTAAAGCTTGACCATCTATTGGTTTAATAAGCTTCAGTGATATCTTTCCCATGTGAGAACGGACTGCAAAAGCAAGTATGAACACTAATTGCCAACATTTACAAACAAACATCAGGTAAAAGTGTTTTAAAGTCTCCCATTCAACAAATACCCACCTGATCTCATGTCGAAAACATACCTGTGGGAATGTTTTCTCGAGATGTGAAATACGTACAAATAGTACATTTCACTGCAGTTTGAAACTGAAATGTCCATTATAAAGCCAGCATAAAATTGGATGTGGGATGCGGAATCCTTGGGTACGAATCCCGTGAAAAACATGACTCATGATGAAAGAGCTGAAAGATGATTGAAAAACAAGCTAAAACGGCATGCTTGCCATTGCGTTTTTGTTCATAATATCGGGTAGGTTTAGGTGTAGTGCAGATCTTACTTTATTTTAAAACGTCACAGAGCACTGCAGTTATAGCACCATTCAATGGACATTTCAAGTCAGAACTGCAGTGACACATACAAAACGTCACATAAAATGTACTGGAAAAAAACGAGCACTCTTTTACTCTTTATCTGCAGTGACGTACTTATTGGTACATATTTTGCGTCTCATGAAAACATTCCCACAGGTAAGTTTTTGTCATAAGTCAGTCATAGCGTTTCCGTTTCCACTGCTGTCACAAATGCTGTCAAACTCATTGAGTGATTTTCAGTTAAGCGAAATTAAATAATTTACATTGTGAGTCGAACAAAAACAATCTTTCAAAAATGTTTTACCAAAATGTGAATCTTGTACAGTATATACACGCCTTGAGCTAAAGCAAAGTTGTTGAGAATTTTTTAATGACAAATAAGATGAAAAAATTAACGATTTTTTTCCCCACCAATATTTAGATCAGCTAATATACAAACTTGATGGAATTAGGGATCCCAAAGTCTAACAACAATTTTCACTAGTTACCACATTTAGCAGATATATTATACAGCCTTAGCAAGGTTGTCTATTCATCATAGAAATCAACAAAAGAACAGAAAAAGATACCGTAATTTCAAAAACACTTCCAAACATTAATGTAACCTGTGACTTCAGTGAGCGTAAAGCGTACTGATGTCCAGTTTGGATGGTGAAAATCAAAGTTAGTTATTTTTATTGATTCATGACTGAGTTGATGAGTCATTTGTGCTTCTTTTTTGATGGGTCTAAAGCTCACGCTGTAAAATGAGTGGGACTTGCACATTATTATTATAATGTTTGTGAACTGTTTAGGTTTGCATAAAACGTTTTTAGGGATCTTTTATGGACTGTATATAGATCTGACCAGATGTAAGAGCACTGAAATAGTCGCACACTACTTGTTTTTGTTAAATATCGCTTTCTGTGTTGTGAGATTTCTTGTGTTCGGCACAACGGTTGTGTAAACAGCTGAAAGGATGACATATCAGATGGTTTCCACCTCGACCGTGGATCTGTTGTTATGACAACGCTGCGTAGGGGAGGCTCGCAAACTGGAGGCCGATCAGTGCAGGAATACATAGACTGCTGCAGAAGCAAGCAGTGGAGATGCATCATCATACTACACAAACACACAACTGGGCTTTTTCTTTCTTTCGTTGCCTGGTTGCTAATTCACTAGCCCGCTATGGTTTATTTGGTGACCAGAGTTGGTAAACCTAACTGTTGCAACTAATTTAAAAATACAAGGTGATTTTCGGTGGAACACACAGAGACCTTCTGTGTAGCTATTCATTTACGTACCAATATCTACAGTTCAAGTACAAAATACTGATTTTAGCCATAGTGTGAGAGCTGTCGGTTTCACATCATGTAATGGTAATTTGGAAAATGGAGTGTCTCTACGTACCGATAACATTATTAACACCTAAAAATCTGTAGAATAAAAAGGGAACCTCCCTCACTTCAAGTCTGAGTATATTTTTACTACTGTACATCGTTTTTTTTTTGGGAGAAACATCACGATAAATGGATTCAGCATGAATCACAAACAAAATCAAAGTAGAAATTATTAAAAAAAAAAGCACAAAACATTTTTCTTAAAAATCATAATGCTGAAGATAAAAAGCAAGCAACCAATCAGAGGCCTGACAGACATGAAGGCATTGACTGAAACTCAGCGGACATCTGTATATTTAGGCACTGTGAGAGGATGAAGGGCGAGTCCTTACTGAAAAATGGCTGCTGACTATTTTTTCTTTTTCTTTTTTTTTTTTTTACATATTTGGAGATTTCAACTTTGTACTACTTTGGGGTGTTTTACAGCTATTTAATGATTACAAAAGGTGACATCTTCAGCAAATAAGTTGCTCGTAAAAAGTAGCAGGTGAGCTGTTATTGAAAAAAAAAAAGCGAAAGAAATCCAAACTAAAATGAAAAACAACAAACTGAACAGAAAAGAAGGTTGAGAAGAAGCTTCCGCTGCTGTCTGAAGAAGTTCCTACACGGTGCAGGGAAGGAGGAACGAGAGGAGAGAGAGAGAGGAGTGCAGTGCCACTTGCAGTCTAAATGAAATACTCTTTCTTTTCTTCTGCGTGTGCATGGTTGCCGTCAGCATTGATGATGGCTGTGTCTGCGTCCGGGGCGTCATCCGCTCCTTTGGCCTCGTTTGTCAAATACGTGCCTGGAAAAAACACATAAGGTCTTGATTTGAAGATTTTTTTAATGCCACTTTAACTTTACAATACCTATTTATGTGGACTCTAGTCCAAAAGTCGGAGACCACTTGTGAAAATGCAAATCATTTTTATATACTACCAGTCAAAAGTGTGGAATAATTATGATTTTTTAATGTCTTTGAAAGACGAATCTATGGAAGCCTGTTTCCGCCACTGAATAAAGAATAAAAAAAAGGTAATTGCGACTTTTCATCTCACAATTTCTTTCTAAGAATTGTGACATAAACTGAAAATTTTGATATAAATCTTGCAACTGCAAGTTATAAACTCACAATTCAGACTTTTTTCTCAGAATCTTGAAATATAAACTCGCAATTTGTGTCTTTTTCTCAGAATTTTGTAACTTTCTAACTTTTTCGCAGAATTAAAAATTTTAATTCTGCAATTCAGTTTTTTTTCATGCAATTGTGAGCATGATCTTATGCTCACCAAGCACTGTATTTATTTGATCAAATTAAAACAGCAATATTGTGAAACATTACACTTAAAAGAACTGTTTTCCATTTTAATATATTTTAAAATGTAATAAATATTTTATCATTTGAAAAAAAAATAAAAGAAAATGTATATAAACTTCAAATTATCTCAGTTATCCTTTATTTTGCTTTGATTCCTTTGTTTTAAATTACTTAAAATAATAAAACTGTTTTTTTCATAGTTTATGAATCACAGGTGAAGCCCACTACAGTATATTTGATGATGTATGTTTGAGTATTCCTGTTTCTACATTTTACAGAAAGGTAAGATCTTACCTTTATGCCGTGCCAGGTAGCGTCCCAATACAATAATTAAGCACAAAGTAGCGAAAACAACAACAGCGACAATCCCACCGATCAGAGCGTGGTCTGGCGGGCCTGGCAGGGCATTAGGATCTGTAAAAGAGAGAAAGAAGAGGAGAAAGCATAGTTGGTAACCTTTCTGATTTCGTCATACTTTTACCTTCTAAAACATCAGAAGGTTTACAACAAATAGTTTGGACTAAAGCCTCAGCCCTCTCCTGTCTGCTCAGCCGCAGTTAGGGCTGGTCAAAGAGTTTAAAGTCTCTCTGAACTGACAGGTCGAGCCATATGGTGGTCTGACAGGGATCTATGCATGCCTAGAATGAAAGTAAAGAGCAAGACATGGGCCACAACAAACACTCTGTCGTCAGCTGCTCATAACCAACGAACATACACTATGGTCAAAAGTTGTTTCAGAAGGGTCACAAATTTACAAGAGGAACGTCTTTCCAAAAGCTGCAGAGGAAGGTCAACACCAATGGTTTTTTAGATGTAATGCTCCTCATGTATATATTAATAAGGAATTTGGATATCCATAGAAGAACCATTTTTGGAACCCCAAAGAACCTTTCAGTTCAGTTTTAAAAGAAATTTTTTGAGTGCAAAGAACATTAAAAATCTAAAAAACCTTTTTCCATTATTTGGAATGCAAAGGTATGTTAAAAGTTCTGCAAGGAACTACAGAAGAACCTTTATTTTTAAGAATGTTCAGAGTAGAATAAAGCTCTTGAGTTGTTGGCCAAGCCACTTTGTTATAAATGACAAGACCAGCTGTTCAATTGTGGGTGACTTCATTTCATCTCCAACCAGACAATGCTCTTGAACCTCCAAGCGTATTGTTGATTTATAAGATGGGCTTGTCTCCTTTCTGTCTCTGAGCTGTGGTTCTTTATTATGTCCCTGCTTAGTGCCATTTGGAGTGGTATATTATAATTGACAGCATGCGTTGCATCTGCCACAGCGTGCACGTTTAATCCGGCCCGTGCTTTGTGCTGCGGGAGCTTCCTAATCACTGGCTGCAATTACTGTATCAGCCGCACAAAGCCGGGATAAACTCAGGGCCAGAGAGGCATTCAAACAGTCCATCAGCTCTCATTTCTGTAATGGAGAATCCCAACTCGGATCGACATCGTCCAGGCGCACCAGCTCCATCCCTTCTGATTGACATCTCATAGACTCGCTGTTTTTTTCTCGCTCTCAATAATAGCATTTCTTCTCTTTGTTGTGTTTACAGGAGGAGTATAAAACCTACAAGCTGCATCTGACTTCCCTGTGACAATCAATCACAATAAAAAAACAAAATATGTGCAGATCTCTATCACCCTTTTAGCGGCTCGCTGAAATATGAAATGTGGAACGGCT
The DNA here is from genome assembly GCA_033026305.1 of Cirrhinus molitorella. Classification (NCBI taxonomy): domain Eukaryota; kingdom Metazoa; phylum Chordata; class Actinopteri; order Cypriniformes; family Cyprinidae; genus Cirrhinus; species Cirrhinus molitorella. Next base: position 22,429,109 of record CM065139.1, on the reverse strand, counting down.
ACTCGTATCTGACAGGCGCATGTTTCTGAATTTCCAACGGTGAAAGGCTGTGGTATTAAACTCTCTCAATTTTTATGACATCAATAAATCAAACTTAAGTCTCAAAAAGTATCGCCACTGCAGGTGCATGAGACTTTTAGTTTGGCTATCAAACAGCCTCGCCTTTATGCCTCTTCAACCAAAATGAGAGCGGTTTTACCCCGAACTCTAGTTCTCTAATGTTTAACTAGGAAAAGTAACAAAGCAAATTCTTGGCACTGCCATTCGAAATAGTACTGTGTTCAGACACTTTTGTCCCTGAACATTACACTGTGAATCTCAAGTACATCCCTCAGTGTTGTGATAATTAGCCCTTCTCTGTCCTCGCTCTATTTTTATCAACACACAGTGGGGTTGCCGTGCTGAGTGCCGTCCTAGGCGAGTCCATTGACACTGTGAGGGGCCTGGTAATCTCTAACTATATTAAGGATAATTTTTACAGTTAGAGAGAAGGAGTTACATAGCTCATTTCATTAGTCAAAGCAAAACAAGAGTAGCATGCAGCTCCAGATCTCACACTTTCTCAGTGTGTGAATTACGCAATGACTTTCAGAGGGTCAACTTTTATAGGATTTTATAATACATTTTAAAGTCATATTCAACTTTTTGAGGTCCGTGGAGGTCTTATGCAACCTGTATTGTCTTTATATATACACTTGTAATTACTTATATTTATAATAAAGCAATAAATAATGAAAAAAGGGGAAAATGTCACACATTAAATGTATAATGTTAAGAAAACTCTTTTCCTGCAATAATCGTGCAGCCTAAATGTATTGTCTTGGTTATATAAATCTTAAAAAAAAAAAAAGGTTCAAAAAAGGGTGTTTTTGCAGTGATGTCATAGAACCATTTTTAGTTCCCCAAAGAACCTTTCGGTGAACAGTTCTTTAAAGAACCATTTAGAATTATTTTTTTTTAAATCCCCCCAAAAAAATTTCGACTATAAAGAACCTTTTTTTTTTAAGAGTGTACTGTCAGAACTACTTGTAATAAATAATAATAATAATAATATATATTAAAATATAAAATATAAACATAAAAAATATATATTATAATAAAAATAATATATAATAGAAAATTATATAATATATATACACCAATTTGACCAATTTTATCACCATGTAATTTTAAGGGAAACCTTGGGTATTAGGACTTGTAAGACTTAATATGTAGTGCAAATGATGTCTCGTACTGAAATATGTAGTAGAAAACCTAAAAAAGATTTACGTTATTTACAAAATCCAAATACCATACCATCAAATTTTCCCCACAAGGAGTCTTAGTGAGTAAAATCGGCATCATGACAATCGTCAGCGTGTTTTCATTCTGTTAGGATGCCATCTATAGCTGTTCTTGTCTGTGTCGTTTATAAGCTCTTTCGGTAGCAGTGGTCTACTAAAAGCCTTAAAGGCATTAGGGCATTAGGAAGTTTTATTCATCCACAAGCATCTTTCAGTTCTTCTCTTCTCTTCTTATTGCTAAGAAAGCAGTGAAGACCTACATAGCTTCTCTTGTTGCCCTTCAACTGAAAATTACAACCAAAAGCTGCACAATGTGGCATCTTATCAGTATTTTATTTTCTTGTTGTGTAGCGTTAAAAACAGCAACATGTAGCAGCAGTAGCACACCAGAGTGCAACTATTTCATGTCACTGAAATAATGGCACCCCCAATAGTCCAATATGTATAAACAATGTAGATTTTTTAAAATGACGTACATTTGTCATTGGTTTTCTACTATATATTTCAGTAACAGATATCATTTACGTTATATTAAGCCATACAAGTCCTATTAAACGGGGTTTCCTTTAAGAAAACTCCATATTTTTCCTACGATAATCATGCTACTTAATCATTAAAAATAGCAATTAATTTTTTCAAAATCAGGGTGCAAACTATGTAATGTTTTACAACCCTCTAGTATTAAAAATCTAAGGAAATGTTCCTCATATAAATATGTACAATTTAAACTTTTTGGATATGTACTTTCATCTTTTGTTTTGACTTCCTTTTGGTAGAGTTTAAGATTTAAGTTCCTCCCCAAACCCCTTGCACCTCGCACCCTGCACTTGGCTTTCTTTTCCTCTTTCTTCTGCACCGCACACAGGCTAAACTCATCAGAGCATTTGTCCTTAGACATGCAGTGGGCTTAACGTAGTGGGATCCACCAGCAGAGAAGTGATATGTTTCCTCTCCCCCAGCACACATTATCTTTTAATAAGGCCTGCGACAGTCCTTCCCTTATGATTTAATATTGAAGCACTGCACGCACATTCCTATTTTAATATTCATAATTTCTTCCCCTGGCCCCTGCATTGTGTGGCTCTGGCAAATGTAACAAATTAACGACAGTGAAACAGCACCGCTTCGATGGCGTAGGATATAAACTCGCCAGCGGCGCATCTGAGAAGAGGCTTTCAATCCAGCAGCGGCTAAACAACGCTGAAAACAGCAACAGCACCCAGCGCTAGCGCGAACCCCTGCGGTCACATGAATTCTTAAAGGAAACGGTTTCAGAGGAGAAACATGCAGGAAGCTTTCTTTTAACAAATCCACATGGTAGGGGTTACGAACAGGCCTCAGGGGGCAGGAGCAGCAGGGGCGGCCATGTTGCGCTCTTGTCGGGATGACATTTCAAGGTGAGCGTTACCATTAACTCCACATGCTAATTCAGGAGACTGGCACATGCTGTCTGAGAGATTATTTTTACGGTAATCTCTGAGATATTTGTATAAATGCCTTAAAGGGAGACGGCGAGCGTGGGCTGAGTGTAAATGGATGTAGGAAAGCGAACGTCAACGCTTCGGTGATCTTCTTTACATCGGCAAGCCATTGAAGGACAGTGACAGAGAAAGTGCTGAACTGGAAAGCTTCACCTTCATGGTACAATCGAACACTGGAAATTAACATTTACACGGCGACCGCTGATGTGCTTCCAAATTGAAAGGTGCAGAAAGATGGTTGGCCTACCGAAAGAATTGTAACATATCAAAACATCGTCCTCTATGCAAAAGCCAAATTCAATGGAAACCTCCCAATAAATCACCTTATATGAAAACCCAGCACAGGCTATTCAATGGCATTTATGATTTGATTGCTGTACGCATGATTTGCTCTGACTCTTGGATTCAAATGTTCCACCACAATCAACCAGAAGCAAACCAAATTACGCATAAATTGTCAAATGCAGTGGAATGGAAAGATAGCGTTATTAACCAAATTATGAGTTTAAGTGTGAGCTCATTAGACTTGATTAGAAACTCTGCTGGATATTAAGTTGTTTACCATGAGATACATCAACATTAGTCCTCTGTGTCTGAGAACATCTGCAAACCTCCACATTTAGAAGGGTTATTTGCAAATGTAAGCCTCAGAATAAGGTTTACTTATTTTTGCTCACATATTTTAATAGTTTCACTGCAGCTTCAAAGGGCTAAGAAAGCTAAGAAATAAGGGTCTTGTCTAGCGAAAGATCAGTCATTTTCTTTAAAAAAATAAAGTAAAAATTATATACTTTTCAATCTTTCAAGGCTGGAATGGTCACGCGTCACATAGGTGGAAGTGACCCAGTGTTTAGTGAACCTGTAATGAAACTCAAATGCCCTTTACAAAAAAGGTAAAACAATGAAGTTGGAGGAGAAAATGAGGTGGAGTTTTTCCCTCTACCATTGAAGCACGCATGAGCATGAAGTCATAAACACGCATTGTGCTACTGCAAGAAAATGGCAGATTGTTTTGCTATATGTCCCTTATAGTAGAGTACTTTGAAATTGCACTGAAACTGCAGTCCTTCAACCCGCGGATCCCCTTTGAAGTCCTCTATATGGAGAAAAATCCTGGAATGTTTTCCTCAAAAACCTTAATTTCTGACTGAAGAAAGAAAGACATGAACATATTGGATGCCATGTGGTTGAGTAAATGATTAGAAAATCTGAATTCAGGAGTGAACTAATCCTTTAACATAATATGCAGTAATGACTATAAATAAGCTATTTATTGGTACATTGGATAAACCAGTGGTGCAAGTTTTGGGCAGGACTATCTGTTCAAACAAACAACTGCAGACAGTGGCCGAAGTGTAACAGTAACCTTTTTAACTTCAACTGGTGACGCCACTGGCACAGAAATGACACACCTCACCTTCAAATACATACTAAAGTTTATATTAAAAATGGAATCTAAAATGAAACTAAATTTGGAGGCTTGCAGGTGTTCAGAAACAGTGGATTAATGAGATATCTTAGGTTAAACGTGCCATACTCCAAATGAAAATTTGGATATGATTTTGTGGACAAAAAGCATTTTTCTCCACTAATGACTATTCAAAAAGCTACACCAGCTGAGAAACAGATCCTAACAGATGGCTTTTCCTAGGTATTATAGACCTTCTTAGGATATGCAAGCCCCCAGAAACAGGTTAATAAAACATTCTACAAGTATTTTACAGGCTCTTGAACAATCTAAAAGCATAGCATTGGCTGATTTCCCAGTCAGTGGGCATTATCATGTCAATTCTGTCTAGGAAGAATTCTATTCTGCCTCAGACTCCAGGATCCTGTAGTTGCTTATAGTTTTCTTTCTGCATGTACTGGCTCACTTCTCTTCATGACACACCGGCAGCAGTAAAAGCCGGTCAATTAAATAATATTAGATGTCTCTAGGACTCTGTAAATATATAAATAAAGATAAATAATGGCTTAATGCACTGTTTAATAAGTCAATTATTCCCCATTTTCTGCTGAGAAGGAACATTTGACAATTGTATCTAATGGAAAACTGTTGCCAGGAAGAAAAAGAAGCTGTTATATTTGAGCTTCCACAGGGGCCCAATCTAGGAAATAAACGTTAAACATCCAAATCAACAATTCCATCCACTCTCCATTCATGCAGAAAAGAGAAAAATAGCTAACTGCTTATTGTCTGTCTTTCACATCCCTTTGCCCAGCACAGCAACCTCTTAAATGACCTGTGAGTCTTTAGAGGGCTGATTTACATAGCGGATGCTCTTGAGAGTTGATCTAAAGCCAAACGGGGGCAAAGGCGGACCGCTGAGCTGGTCAGCACAGTTTAATTAGATTTTCAAAACAAATTACTGCCTCTAATTGTGGTTAAAAAAAGTGTGTCTGGAGAGAGACAGACTGATTGAACCCAAATTGGGTGAAAAAAGAAAACAAATACAGGTGTTCTCCACTGAGAGGCACGAGCAGGCAAGTTACTGAATGATTTGGAGACGTTACGCTGTAACAATCATAATTAGGCCATCGTGCTTCAAACTTGATCTGCAGTGAATGCCGGGAAATGGCGAGTGTTCATTTCAGCAAATTAAAGCAGCTCAAGGCTTCCAGAGGATTACTTAAAGTGTCTCCTTTCCACGGAAACAAAATGAATGAAGAGAGTCTTATTCGTAATTCATATTCAGTGGCAGAGTTTAATGATTTTCCTTTTTTCCTTTCCTGTTATATTTTAAATTGTTACCATAAGTCTTCCCTCGACATGACTTAATGTGACAGATCATCAATAAACGTGCTGCGTGACCGAGGGAAAAAGACCTTTGCATTACATTTTAATTCCTCCTGTGTTGTGTCATTTTCAGAAAGGAGAGAGAGGAGGGCGCTCAGGACTCCTTTCTCAATATTTAACTGACCCTCCAGGGACACGGCAGCTGAAACTTTGACTTATCCATTTAAACAGACCCGGTTTCTGCCTGTGTCCTCTGGCAGCCCCTCCGAGGAAATGGTTTTTCATTCTGGAACACACCTTTCTTAGAGTTCAAATCAATAATTCTGAGATGTTCATTGATATGAAGTTTAAAATCATTTTAATCCTTCTATTGAGAATAAGCAGCTGGATGAATGATTTCCAAGACGAAATTCTTTTTCTGCACTTTTTCTGGATATATGTCTCTAAAGTAACTGTCTGTAATGTTTATCGTTAATTCATACAGGATAAGTAATGTCTGTAAAAATCTCAGAGATGGACTGTGCCCAGGGGCACTGCAAATATTATATCACTTTAAAGTGTTTTCCCCTCCACTTTTTTTCTGGAGATAATAATTATATTTTAAGAGCTTTGCTGCTGTGCCAAGAAAGAAAATTGCAGCTGGGTGCAATTTTAAAGACTTTTAGACCAAGCAGACTACTATGGCTAGCGGTCACTTACCCGCCATTTATCAAGGACAAACTGGACAAAAGTTAAGTCACCTAATTAATATTTATGAGCCAATCTGATAAGGTTTATAACTAGTCCCTCCCATATTTCACATCAATCCAAAACCCCAAAGGTGTACTTTGTGCCTTTAAGCTCTGCCGTCACACATAACTGACCTATCACACAATGTATTTCATTGCATGTGCTAATTATGCGGGAAATATTAAACATTAGCATAAATGTAAGAAATAATAGATGACGGACCGTTAAATTACCAGAAAATAATGCACACCTGAGGTGGTGATGCAGTCATGATGCAAAGCATTCAGCAGACCGGATTCAATTACTCCACTTATACGCGGTTACCACACCTCAAGACATTGTTCAGATGTCAGGTTTCAAGACATTCATCAGGTATGTAGCAGACAATATGGTTCCATCCACCTATTTTTATGTGCCTTTTGGGATACTGCATAAAAAATACATGATGCCAAGATGTGCTTAAATTCTAAAAATGCGAATTAAAAACTTACGTGCTCAACTAAGTTGGATACATTTCTTATCCAGTAAGAAAACATGCACATGCACTATGACGGAAACATTTTTACCGAATAAATTTCTTTATGCGCATCCAAAAAGACGTGATTTTGCGATGGGACAGCATAACTGGACCAACTAATGGACCGATCTCAATGCAATGTTTCATCAAAATGCTTCATTATAATTAACTCCTAGAACAGCAGGCTCAGAAAATAAGATAACCCCACCGTGTTTTGTCTGCACATGGTTTTGAAGCTCGTAATTTATTGTATGAAAAAAAAAAGATTATATACAGTGCCAGGAAGTGACAATTTTGTTCTCTTCAACTCATTGAATGGAAACGGTGCTTTTTGCAAATGTTTTATGCGATATTCCAATTTTGTACATACATTTAATTTGTAACATTGGATAGAAACATATTTAGTTATTAATTAAGTTAATAGAGAGAGAGAGAGAGCTATTACAGTACCTCGCTAGCGAGAAATGTCATATAGTTTTTAAGTTGGTAAACTATATTACAGTTAAAATCGCCAGAGCAGCATTGATAACATGTTTCTGTGCACGTATGTTTCCGTGTGGGTGTTTTTGTGGCAAAAAGATGTAAATAATTTGACAATTTTATCCTATTATTTACTATATTTATTTACTAGGTCAGTGTCGATGTGCGTTTTGGTTATTTTGCTGTCAGGGAAACTTTTTAAATAACTGAAATTATTTGGCAAAATGTTATTGAGATGTAATGCGGTCAAGACCTGCCTGGAACTACTTAAAATAATTGCACACTTTTTTCACTCATATATTTAAATGATGGGTAATTTAGCAAAAATGTTCTTATTTTATTTTTTTTTTTCAAAGAAAAACTTTAAAAATGCTGCAATTTCCCTTACTTTGTTTTAACCATAAAATGGCATGCTTGTGTACCCGCTGCACTTTGCCAACCAACAAGAACACAATCCTTTCTATATCTTTCACATGGTGGGTAACAAATGTCAAATGCATTAAGGAACAATATGAAATTCATTTTTAAGTTTTTTTCCTATTTCTCTTAAATAAAGGGTTTAAGGTTGTAACTTTTTTTCAAAAGGCAAAAGACTATCATCATGGCTACTTTGCCATTTTATTCATGCAGAATTGCCCTGTGATTCACACATTCGCAGCTACAAGTGTTCATGTGACACAAAGAAATAACTCAAGAAACTCAAACGTGGCTCTAGACCTCTCGTAAAGCACTAATTGGATGAACAAAGCTTTCCAAGGCGGCACATACTGCTTGCAGACCAGGAACAAAGTGTTGGAACTTGCAAATGACTCTCTGAGGATTGCTCATTTGTTTGCTTCTTACTGGGATTACAGCCCATGAACAAGGCCGTATCCAGGCCACAACTGACAGGCCCACGTCTGCCTATTATGCTCCTGTGGTGTGGCCATGTTGAGTAATTGCTGGATTTCTGGTCGACGCTTCAAGAAACATATGTTCCACGCCGCACTGTGAGACTCCTTGCAGGAGGCTAGTAGTATCCAGCCATGTATAACGTGTCTCTTTTGACAAAGGGTCTTGAAGAAATCCACAGCGACCTACAGTGGAAATAATAGGACATAATTCGAAATAATTGGGTTTTTTCAAGCCAACATATTTCAAAGCTTCAAAAACTTCAGTAGTTCTACGATAGCCCCTTCTCTTCTGTTTATGTCCTGGAGTTAAATCCAATTAAGCCGGGTAATGCTTGGCAGACGCTGGACAAGTTTTAAAAGTTTCGTAACAATTTTGCAAAACTGCTGCGCTTTGTTGTCCTCCCTTTCATTTCTGGCCCTGGCTAATGAACCCAGACCCAGACCCTCCCTAAAACAGATAAATTTCTGCACTTTCCTCTCCCTGTCTAAAGACAAAAGGCATGACCAATCATTATCCCTGTAAAAGCGTCTCGGTGGGACAATAACGGCGCAGGGGTCTACGGCAGGGCGCTTTCAGGCTGATTATGAAAAGTGAGCTGTAAATATTTTAAATTCTCAGCATCTCCGGTACTTTATTCAACCTTTCAGCTTCATAAGGTCACAGCTAATTTGCAAGCCATAAAAACACATTTGGCAGATTTACCAGGGACGGGAGACGCACTGATGGCATCGTCTGGGTCCCGTGTTTCTTTGAGGAAGAGTTATTATTCCCATTAAGCCCGGCAGAACGATGAGGCCAGAAATTTGCCGCTGGTACGCCCCCATTGATCGTGGGCAGGAGAATGAGCTGCTAATGCATTTAGAGAAATAAGATCTGTTAACACCGCAGACGTTCAGCATTACAAGCTTGGAAAGAAATCCTTTTCGACGGAGGGAATATGTGTGGTATTTCTTCACAAGTTGCTGATTTCCATTCTGGTTAATTCTGGTTTTAAAGGATAATTTCAGCATAACCTGGCATAAAACTGGGATATCTTCAGGAATAGGAACATACTGATGCCGGATAAACTTTAATCTTATATCAAAGACCACAAAATCCCATGTTTAGACCAAGTAAGAATGGAAGCATGAGGATACCATGAAACAACACAAGCACAGCCTTTGTGTTTTAGTGTACAAACTTCCCACAAAGTTGTACCAACAGGGCTGTACCCCTTATAAGTCGCACGAAAATAGGTAGACATTCAAACGACCTTATGGAGAGTCCATGGGGAGTGTGAAAAATTTTAGATACACCTTATAAATCACACTGTCTATATTTAGCTGAAGCATTCATAAACAAGAAACAAAACCGAACCTGATACCCCTGAGACTGGACGTTCACTGCAAGGGTCTAAAGAACACTTATGTCACATGGTACAAATATGCCTACAGGCTTGTTGTGTTGGTACTTATCTGATGCGGACTGCTGTTCAAACCTACTAAAGACACATAAACTCCAGGACAGAGGAGAGTTAAGGTGTACAAAGTATAACTTAATACAGATCACCAAAACTTGTTTCAAACCCATATAGGACCCTGGACCACAAAAACATCATAAGGGTCATTTTTTTATTTATTTATTTTTTTTAAATTGAGATTTATACATCATCTGAAAGCTGAATAAATAAGCTTTTTGTTAGAATAGGACCAAATTTGGCAGAGATACAACTATTTGAAAATCTGGAATCTGAGGGTGCAAAAAACCTAAATACTGAGAAAATCGCCTTTAAAGTTGAAGTTGAATGAAAATGAAGACTGGTTTTGTGGTCCAGGGTCACATTATGCTGTTTGACATTATAATATGTGACATGCAAGAACCAGGTGTGTTGCATGACTGAGATGAAAACTATTAGTCAAAATAACTTTTAAGAGCTTCAGCAGAGGGAAAATTATACACTGTAAGAACACATTGAGTACATTTTACATGTTTTTTACTTAACGTCTGAGTAAACATTGACAAATTTACATTTTTTGTTCATTCATACTTTTAATACGATAAGTAAAATGAGCAATATCAAACTCAAAACACAAAAATCACATCCGCTCCGACATACAGCAATATCGCAAACGATGAAACGGTTGAAGTTCTGATATCACTAGAAAATCACACTCCTCTCAGCCAATCAGATTCGAACACCAGAAAGAACTGTTGTACAAATGAAGATAAAGACAAAGACAAAGAAAAGGCTCAAAATGTCACATTTTAGATGCTAGAAATCACAGAACAAGTGAATGGAACAGACAGGAACTAAACGAGGACACACAAAGGTGTAGAGTGACTGTTGGGTACAAAAACACTCCAGATGTCCTTGGAGCTGCAGACTTCAGTTAGAGGAAACTGGCTTGGGGAAAAGAAAGAGAGATATAGAAATGGAGAAGGAGGTGTGTGAGGGAGACGAGGAGGAAAAGGAGGAAGGGCAGTGGGGTTGTACAGTACCTCTGTTACCGGTGACAGCAGAATTGAGACGCTTGGAGTCTAAGGGACCTGTGGTGTCTGGGAGGGTGGGTGCAGGGGAAGTTGTGGATGGTGACGATGTGGTGGGGGCATCTGTTGTACGTGACAAACAACAATGACAACAAACATGTAAACAAAAAGGGACGGATAAAAGACAAAACAACAATGGCAAGGGGAAGAAAACATTCCTGTAACAATGGAACAAATGAAACACAATAGTTGTCATGCTGGCAGAATGAAACTGAATGGGTTTAATTTAATACTGCACACATGAATAAATTATTAAAATAAACACTAGGTACAAGACACCCGACATTCTAGAAATGTATATCTTTCTTTATGATGTTTACGGATAATAGGTTTGGTGTGTGCATAATATATCAAACCGTTCATGATGATAGTAAAGTGACAGTTTTACTCACAAAAATGGTAAGAAAAAGCAAGCCGCATACAGGGAGAAAAGCATCAATATTTGATGAACTTTCAAAAGCAGTCTGCACAGCCGACATGCTGGAGAAAATGTGGAGAACAATCACCATAACAAGCCTTTTGTTCCTGATAATGTGTCTTTATATCAGGGCAGTTTAAAGCTCAATATCAGTAAATCTTTAAAAATCCGAAAAGAGCAAATGCTACTCAGCTGGTGTTTGGTCTATATGCCTGTAAAAGTAAAACTTATTTGACAAAAAAGGTCAAGAGACTTAGGCCCAGTTTACACCTGCCTAGGGTGACCACCTGGCAATAGTTCTGTTGCGGGACATATTTGTGATTTTGCGGGACAATGTGGGACACATGCAAGACAGATACATTTTCCATTGTTATGCTATATAAATACTGATATACATCCGTTGTCATATGCGCTTATTTATGTTTCTGAGCGTGCACATGTAACCGAGAGAAAACACGTCCGTTTTATGTGAAAGTGAAAGAATCCACCTGCGAGAGAATTGTGCCCTGGCATTATAATAATGCGCGCTTGACATTTGTCATTACAATAACTCCACAGAACCGCCTCAAATGAGCTATTAAAATAAGAAGAAAGTAACATCTGACAGTTGCATCGTTTTTTTTTTTATTTGTTAAAATTGACAAAGAATATCGTGTTTTTCCGTCTGCGATCGACCATTTCTGTCGGTGGTGCTAGATCACATGATGCATGCATACATGTTGTCTTAATATGATAATTTTAAAAATCAACAGACTCATGAAAATGCGGGACATTTCTTCAGATTGTGACGTACGGGACAAGGGGTGAAAATGCTGTGCGGAACAACGCAAAGCGGGACGGGTGGTCACCCTACACCTGCCATTAACATGCTTTTTATAGTATGTGGATATTTGTGATCCCTGACCACAAAACCAGTCATAAGGGTCCATTTTTTGAAACTGAGATTTGGCTGAGATACAACTATTTGAAAATCGAGAATCTGAGGGTGCAAAAATTCTAAATATTGAAAAAAAAAATCACCTTTCCAAATTAGTCTCTTAGTAATGCATATTACTGATAAAAAATGAAGTTCTGATACATTTACGATATATTTATATATATATGGTAGGAAATTTACAAAATATCTTCATGGAACATGATCTTTACTTAATATCCATATCCAAGGGCGTAGTTTTGGTTTGAACTTTGGGGGGGTTGAAGCGTGAACTGTTTTAGTGGAGTCCCATGGTCATGCTCCCCCATAAGGTTTATTTATTGGTTTGTTTGCTTAGGCTATATGTTTATTTTTGTAAAATAACCCACACAAGCAAAGCTGGTTGATAGCATAACTGCAAAAAAGTAATAGTGTAGTTTGCTTGTTTACATAAGATATAATATGTATTTTATATTATTTAGGCATTTACAGTCTATAGTTTGACAATATGTTCTAATTCAGCATGGCATGACATGGTAAAGTCCATCTAACTTAACATTTTCTTATATTGATATTGTTTATTTCAGTTCATTGGGCTCTTGGAATATGTAAAGGCAAGGTTTTATACACATGGTTTGACTGTACTTGTACTTGCTCTTATGAAAGTGTACCATATAGTTCTTATCTGTAGTATGTACTGTATTTATCATTACCATGCCATTAAATGACCTTTTTATTGTTAATCTATATGCATTTGTTATGAAAAACAGCAGCCTGTACATTTAGAAAAATTAGATATGCCACAGTTTTAATATAATTCTATAGGAAAACTCTATTCTCTTAACAAATGAACTATTATGCATTTTACAACAAGTTAGACAACATTTACCACAATAAATAAGCCTACAATAAAACTGAAAATAAAACTGAATTCTAGTAAAGGTGATCATGAGAAAAGATATATGTTAGTGCTGGTGGAATATTGTTTTCTTCTCTTTTGGTCAGTCTTTTTGGTTTATTTGCCTTTTTAAGATAATGTTAAGTGTCAGTTTCTCAACAGAATTCAGAGAGATCGCACATTTTACCATAATCTTTGCGATAGGATTTGCTCACTCAAATCTTATCACACTTTTCGAGCGCACTTTTGAACGCATGCAGAGTATACGGTGATTTGCGTGCTGCTCGTGCACAATTAGAAGTGCGCTTCTCTCATATTGTGCTGGTAACTGGTCCGTTCGTGAGGGCAACGCTTATAAATGCGCCAAATTAAGATGCGATGTAAAATATTAATTAATAGAATAGGTTTCCATTAAACTATGGTATAAATATTGGGGGGGTTGTACTTGCTAGTTTTGGTTATTGGGGGGGTTACCTCCCCCTATCCCCCCCGCAAACTACGCCCCGTCCATATCCATATTGAATTGTTGAATAAAGTCGTTATTTTTGTTTTCTTTGTGTACAAAAAGTATTCTCATAGCTTCGTAAATTTAAGGTTGAACCACCGATGACGTCTTCCATACTTTCCTGGGCTTTGACAGTGTTATTTACTTGGCAGTCAAAGGGACAGCCACAAAGCTTCCGATTTTAATATAATAATATTTTAAATTGTGTTCCGAAAAAAGCGATAAATACTCCACAGCTTAAATGCCAAAAAAAAGTATTCATTATTAATTTGAATTGTACTCAATTTGGAATGTGTTTGGATTGTACTTGATAAGGGAAAAAAAGTAATAAAAAAGTATTTTTTTATTTTATATTTATTTGCTTTACAGATAATTATAGCACATAATGATTATTTATTGGTCAGCTTCTATTGTAAACACTACATAAATTTATGCAGGCATTAGCATTAACATCAGGTTCTATCTAATGCTGTTTCGGTGTAAAGCAGGCCAAGCTAAAATATTGTTACACTAAATCAAAGTTCACACCAATCCATTTTAATCTCATACAATTTCAAGGTGCGGTTTAAATGGAGTGATTTATGCTTATAAAAACAGCAGGTATCATTCAAACCTCTTGAACGTGATTCTGGTTCCACAATCAGCATAATGCTGGCAGCCGCTTTGCATGCATAAAGCATGTTTAGCGCAATCATAAGGACACGAGAGGAGAGTTGGGCTCAAGTTGATAAGCTAAATCACTAGTCTGCCTTCGTACTAATGGACTCAAGCAGACAAGCAGAGTAATCCAACTGATAGCTCAAAATTGCACAGCAGCTACCAGCTCTGGCTAACTAGAAATTAGACAGACCATAGGTTCCAGGAGCAGACATTAGAATTCACAGCTAGATTTTTGAATCATTGGAGGGAAATGTGAGTGGTGCCAGGCCATGCAAAACTCAGGGCGTTGCTAGGCAGTTACTAAGGTGTTCTGTTTTGTTTGGATTTAATGTACCAGTCACTAGCAAACTGTATTATTTGATGCATCGTTCACATTTGTAGCACAAACAATGCAGGATGAATTATTATATTATCATAGTTTAATACTTTTAGTATTAAAAAGGGTTTGTTGATATTCCTATGGTTATGAATATCAACAAATGCATAGCTCTGAGTGAGAGCAATATGCTTTATGGAGCCTTAGGAGTTTTTGAAAAGGATCAAAAAGGATATATTTTCGCTTTCCAAAGTATATTATTCATAATGCATTTAGCATTGAATGAATAAAAGTTATTTAGCACAGAACAGAAGATTCCTGCCCAGGGATATGAAGAAACACTTCAACCGAACAGAAAAATGTGCAAAGATATTATTCAAGTAATTATTTTTCAAATAGCAAAATCCTGTGTGAAATCACTTGCTCTTGTGAAATTATCAGCTATGTGTATGTTAACATACAAATACAAAAGCAAATAATGTTCTCAAGAGCAAGTCATTTTGCACAATATTATATTATTAGAAAGATAATTACTTGAATAAAGTCTTTGAATAAATCATTTCTCTGTATGGTGGAAGAGTTTAGATTAATATGCAAAAACTACAAATGAAGCATTCATTGGCTGATTTCTCCAAGAAGTATAAACAGTCTCAGTTGCTATCAAAACATTGCTCTGTTTATTTGATCATCTGACCAGCCCAGCATAGCAACACTAATTCAACCAATAGTGAATATACTGTCAATTTGACCAAACAATGGTAGACAGAAGCTGTGTTTGGGAAACTTTTAAAAACATTCATTACTTTTCTTGATGAACTAGTGTTGCAGAAATTCACCTTTAAAACCCCTAGCTATATAACAGAAATTGTTCTCAATTTAAATGTGCATGAGATTTTAGCTTTGATTTTTTTTAGTTGGGGGATTCAGAGATTTATTAAAGTGTTCAAACCTGTTCAAACAGTCTAGATACTATTGGCCTGCTCTAATATCTTATTTAAATGTCATGGCCCATTTTTAATTAAGGGTGAGATTTGAATAGTAATATTGACTATACTTCTCACTCAAGTACCCTGCTGACATGTCAGCCCCACTGCATAGAATATAAAGCAATCGGCTGCATATTGAACAGGTAATATTGCATTTTCAATTGGCACAATACAAGAAAGGTGATCTGATGAAGGACAGTGACCATTATATTGCTCGGGGTTTTGTGCTAATCACCGATGGAAGGACGGCATCATGTTTTGCCATTTAAAAAGACAGTAATGAATTCAGACATGGTGCTTTATATTTGTGACACCCAATTAGCTTTTTATTCCTACAGAGAAGGTGTCAGTTTTATAGTATCAACATCATTAAGAGCTTTGGTTCTCCTTGTTGTTATAGTGTCCTGACATTTCAATGAGCCACTGGCTGGACCCCTACACTGCACCATAACGGCTAATTAAATCTTCTTAAGACGCCCTGTGGGAGGATACAAAAGCCGTGATAGAAGGAGAAAGTGAGAGAAAAGAAACTTCTCGAACTGAGAGGTGGAGGAAGAGTTTTCCAGCCTGGAGGGTTTAGTGTCAAAAAGCAAAGGCACAAGAAGCAGGGGGGCTGGAGAGACTCTTCCGCTCAATGCCCACAGTCATATCCGTTCTTAGCCTGTGAGCATATCCGCACAGCTGCCTCTGATGAAAGAGACGGCAGATGTGGACGCAGTGTAGCCTCTGAACCTCAGGGTGTAGCGAGACCCATCATGCTTTGCTGTTATGCTAAGTGGGTGAAACTCATTCTCTTAAACCAAGTCAGAGAAGGACAGAAAAAGGTGGGTTGCTGCAGAGGTGATTATATGTCTTTGGAAAACTGTCAGGAAATTAAATATTTCAGTTTGTCAAAATTCTGTCATCATTTATTAT
The DNA here is from genome assembly GCA_033026305.1 of Cirrhinus molitorella. Lineage (NCBI taxonomy): Eukaryota > Metazoa > Chordata > Actinopteri > Cypriniformes > Cyprinidae > Cirrhinus > Cirrhinus molitorella. Next base: position 22,412,851 of record CM065139.1, on the reverse strand, counting down.
TAAGTGCATATGATTTTTTTTCCCTGTGCAGGTCATAAGAATGCTAACTTCTGTCAATATTATAAATATTATTAATTCCATAAAATAAAATAAAATAAAATAAAAATGTGATTACTTTGTATGATTAACGGATTAAAATTTAATCCTTTATTCACTCTCAAATTAATTAAAAACACTGCTCAACTTGCTCATAAACAGACTACAACAAATAAACTTTGAAAGTTTTTTTTTTTTTCTGTGCAGGTCATAAGAATGCTAACTTCTCTCAATATTATAAATATTATTAATTCCATAAAATAAAATAAAATAAAATAAAATAAAAATGTGATTACTTTGTATGATGAACGGATTAAAATTGAATCCTTTATTCACTCTCAAATTAATTAAAAACACTGCTCAACCTGCTCATAAACAGACTACAACTACAACAAATAAACTTTAAGTTTGTTTTTTTCTGTGCAGGTCATAAGAATGCTAGCTTCTGGCAATATTATAAATATTATTAATTCAATTCAATTCAATTCAATTCAATTCAATAAAATAAAATAAAATAAAATAAAATAAAATAAAATAAAATAAAATAAAATAAAATAAAATAAATGTGATTATTTTGTATGATGAATGGATTAAAATTGAATCCTTTATTCACTCTCAAATTAATTAAAAACACTGCTCAACTTGCACATAAACAGACTACAACAAATAAACTTTGAAAGTTTGGGGTACTATTGATTTTTTTTTAGATAAAATGTACAAACAGCTGACATTTTTGAAAATAGGTTCTTTTGTGATATGCCAAAGTGTAAATTTCTTTGCAATAAATAGTAGTTATGCTATTCATACTACTTTGCACCTCAGTATTATAGTACATTATAAAACATTATGCAGCAATAACATATTGAGGGTAAATTATACATTTTATTAAAATTATTTAATGGATTCTGTCTTATTGGGACAATAAAGCCCTCCCTACACCTACCCCTACCCGATAAACACTGTATTTTTCAACATTTCAATTATTTCCTTCATTTTTATTGAAAATAAATTAAATTAAATGAATCCATAGCTTAGATGTCTTCTTACTTTGTATGATAAATAGATGGAAATTTAATCCTTTATTCACTCTTCAGTCAATTCAAAACACTGGTCAACTTGCTCATAGAAAGACTACAACATATATGGTGATACAAAATAAAATGAGAAAGTTTGGGTTCCATTTATTTCTTTTTTTCTTTTTTTTTCTTTTGTAATTTGTGCAATTGTGATAGATGCTATTTACACTAAGTGAAAATAGCTTATTTCTATGCAATAAATAGTAATCAGATGCTATTTATACTAGGGATGCAATGATACCATTTTATTCTGAACCAATCCGATCTGATACCAGCGCATTTTTTTTTATATCAATGTAGAATAAGCGTATGAATAAATCTGGTAAAATGTTACACATTGCTCTTTGTATTGTTGTAAAATGCATTAATTAAAAAACAAGTAAATGCATTTATATATAAATATATACACTATAAAATTAAAAGACATTTATTTTAAATATACAGCACAGTAATGAAGGTAGCAACATATGATAGATAGGACAGAACAAGAAAGACTATTAATCTTTCATTGCGCAGAAAGGTATTATAATATGAAAGGCTCCAATACAAGTCCACTTTATTGTTTATTGTGCCTGTTTTTAACAGTTTTAAAACTCAGTTACTGTGCGCTCTTTAAGAGAGTTTCATTGATTTGACTGTAGTAACTGAACGCAACATGCAGTTTGAATGGAGGATGACAGACAGCTGCATTGGGAAGAACAGTCTATGTGAACTTAAATATTACGACTTAAATATTAATCTGTACCTCACATTGAACTATGAAACAGCTTCAGAACACTTTATGGTGCCTTGTAATGTTTTTGTGCTTTCGTGGGGCTCAACAATAACACAGAATAGTATACGCACATTATCGAATTTAGATCGGTCTGGTATGACCGATGAAAATGCGAGTATCGGAGCCGATACCGATGTGGAGTATTGGATCGATGAATCCCTTATTTATACTACTTAGTGGTAGATATTTGCACCTCGTAGTACATTATAAACAGTATGGAGTAAAAACGTATTGAGTATAAATGATCCTTTTTTATTAAAATTATTAAACGGATTCTGTCTTATTGGGGCAATCTACCCCTAAACCTAACCACAACACCTTTTTTTTTTCAATCCTAAACATCTTTTTTTTCCCCCACTTTTCAATTATTTCTAAGACTGTCACTAACGATTATTTTGGTAATCGAGTAAACTGTTGATTATTATGGCGATTAATAACAATATCCTTTAAAAACATTATACATATCTAATAGCATCGCTATAATAATTAGTTCAAATAAAGTATCAAAAACAAGTAATTAAAATACAATGCAGTTGAGGATTTTGTAAAATTGAGGACCCAAACTGAATCAAGGAATCGTGACAGCCATAATTATTTATTTAATTTTTATTTTTAGATTTGTGGGTGGAGTTAGTGTAAATAGCCTCTGCCAACACTATCTGCTCTTAGTTTGCAAAGTAAATGAAGTCATACAAGTTAGGAAAAACATGAGGGTGAGTAAACAATGACAGAATTTTCATTTTTGCCTGAATTAATCATTTAAGCTAGATATTTTGAATCCATCAGGCCACAGTCATTTAAAGGCATTTCATCTTTTAAAGGCTTTCAAATAAAATGACAGTTATTAGCAGGGTAGGTGTAATTAACAATGCAGATGCTTTCCAAGAGAGCAGCAAGAGCTGTGTTAGCTTTAACAGACATGTTAATGTAATCTGTCTGTCACTCACCTTTAACAACCAGCTTATATTCAGCGTGGCTGGTGCCGAGGTGATTGGTAGCTTCACAGCGGTAGGTGCCGTTGTCTGTTTTGTTCAGTGACATGAAGGTGAGCTCTCTTCCTTCAACAATCACCCGGTCCATGTCTGGCAGCTCTCCTCCATCTTTAGTCCAGAGTACTGGGTCTGGCCTGATGAAACATTGATTTTTAGCTTTTAATTAAAAACATAATTTACTTTGTTTTCCATGTTAGGACACTTGCCTAAAAAGGTCATATCACACACTTTTATGATTTAGTTTAGTTTTTAAATGTCCCATTTGGTTTCAAATGTCCAACTGTCAACAAATAGTCTTTTCTACAGTGAAAAGTTCTGAAAGTTACAGTATGTTTTCCTAGTACAATGAAGACTTTTCACAAAAGATCTGTTTCTTGATCTCAAAAGATCAAGGAAAATTGGATTCCTTATGATATGACCCTTTAATGCTAAAATCAATGGGAAGACAACACCACAAAGTTACAGCAAAGGGCTTTGAAAAATGCTAAATTCACTGAGAGAGTTTTTGGATTATCCAAGTTTATCAAAGATTTCTCAGCCTTTTTCTTTGTGAATTTTAGAAAACGCTGGCCTTATTTTAGCTTCAGTTGTACCGAGAGCTAAGAGCTCCTTAATGTTGTTTTCCTTGTGAATTTATGGTTATATATTCATAGCTGTTTAATTTCAACAGAATCACATTTATGAGTCATCACATTAATGCAAGCATGTGGTTATAAGCCGCTAGCCATAGGCCTGCCCACAGGGCAATTTCTCCTTGGTGCAGTAGCATCTTCCCAAAGCTCTTTGCAAACATTATCATTCAGCGAGATGCTGATAAATTGTGGATGCTTACGAGGGGTTTCCGTGAGGTACACATTCCAGTTTGAGGATCTGCCCCTCCAGTGGGGCTGGTATGGAGTGTTTGATCTCTACATAGGGAGCATCTATGACAGAGACAGAGAGACGAACAAAGAAATATTGTTTCAGACAGCAGCATCCAAGCGGAGGAATGACACTCGACAGAGATCAAAGGTAAGTGATGTGATGTGATGCTCAGGCCCAAATGCTCAACTGCATCTCAGTAGATTGATTAAATGTCAACACTTCAAAGAGAAACTCTAACGGGTAAATGATTTTTTCCCTGTAATTATTGCATAATCTTTGCATCACAACACCATATTTCAGGATTTAAAAGTTGCCAAATTACTTTTCGTAATAACTTTAACAAGTAATAGAATTGGGGGCCTTCTCTAGCAAATCAATGCATTTTAGTAAGAAAATTATTCATATTTAAAACTTAATAATCATGTTAATCTAGCTTGGGCCAACTGATCATACACGGAAGCCCTTCTGGGCTCCTATGACATAGGACATCTGCGTTGCGCATGTGCAGGTGAGTCTCACACAAACCAGTGTTTGTTTACAGGAGCAAAGGAAGCAAAGTTTCCTTACTTTACAAAGGAAAACCAGTCTTCTCTTGGCTTATATCGAAATTACGTTCGCCATTTCAGAGTGGCGCACTTCTGACTGCTTCAATGTATGACCAGTTGGCACAAGCTAAATTAAAGTGATTATTACGGTTTAAATATTGTTTTTTTTTTTTTTTTTCACTACAGGAGGCCTTTATCCACCGGATGAAAGCACTTTATTGGACTTGTTTTGGACTGATGAAGAAAAACACCCTTCCATGCAATTCAAAAGCTTGGAAATGCCAGGATAATTTTTAATATAACTCTGACTGGATTTGTCATAACAAGTCATATACACCTAGGATGCCTGGAAGGTGAGTAAATAATGGGATAATTTTCATTTTTGGGTGAACTAACCCTTTAAATCTTCATTTTGATCAGTGTCTCAGAAAACAAGACTTCTTACATTATCTTATGCCATTTTGCTATACAAAGGTCTTACGGGTTTGAAACGACGTGAGGATGATTAATTAATGACCGAATTTTCATTTTTGGGTGAACTATCCATTTAAATCAAGATACATTTATATGTGAAGCAAAATAGCATAAGATAAGAAGTTTTGTTTTCTGAGAAACTGATCAAAATTTTTAGACATTTGAACTGGAAATGTTCAAGGTTAATGGTTTAAAGTAAACAATATGGTTTTGAGCACCATGGGATGTTGGTTTGATTCAGGACTCAGCTGTACTCACAGTGGACCTCCAAAACCTGTGTGGTCTCTTCGTGGGTGGCAGTTAGGGCCACATGGTCCACTCTGCAAGTGTAGGCCACACCGTCATCATGTCGATTCACCTGGAGCTGCAGGGAGCTCTTTACTGTGAAGGTCTTGCCACTGGCGTTCACCTCTTTGGCACCTGAGAGAGGCGATAAGAACAGCACAACAAAGATGAAACATGTTTGTCATGCGTTTTAGAGTTCCACATACATTACAGTCAAAGTTACAGTGAGAACTTGAAGTATTGTGAAACACAGGGGTTCAGAAAGATGCACCACTCTTTTTTAAGACTTGATGTTTCAATAGAAAACTTTAGTTGTGTGAAGACAGAGTTGAGATGCATTCATTATTTCCACCCACTGACGCACATCACTGTGTTTGGAATGCTCTCGAATCCTGCCTCTATCTTTTCTCACATCCAAAACTGGATAAAACCGGTAAAAGTAAAACTTTAACTCTTATCTGACTCTCTCAAAGTTGAAAATATTGATCCAATTCTCTTTTTTTTGCATTTAACTCAGCTGAATTCTCATGGCAAATGAAGCAGGAGTTACTTTTTGTAATTGTGACAGGTTCATTTAATCGGTTTAACAAAGTAAATCCTCACTGAGTGTTAATTAATTCAGCCTACATTTTCTTCTATAGAATTAGTGTTGATGTATAGTGTTGCACATGAGCCATTTATCAGAGTAAAACAGCTCCTCTTACTCCTCTCTGAAAACTCCATTAGTTGAACAACAGATTGTGTTTTGTTTTGTTTGTTTCAATGTGTTAATGGCTTCTGCGTTTATGGGCTTATGCTGCACACGCCGCTGTCTAGCTGCACTTACAATACAAATTCAAGGCAATTAATCCACTGCATCTCAATGAGCTTAACAAATACTACAATTTCTCATCGAAAGGATATTATTGCATCTTTAAGAGTGTAAATTACCATTTTACTTTTTGTTCAAACAAATGTAAGGACATCCAGCTCATTTTATCCAACAGCAAAGAGAATGTGAAAATAAACACTCCTTATACTGAATCACCATATTTTACAGAAGAAATTGATCTATAGAATTTTAAAGAGTTTTATAGCTCGCATCATATTTGGAACCTCTAGATCTAAATCTGAATCTTTCAAATCTAATTTTATTTACTGTAGTTTTAACTGTGTGAAACAAAGGAAAAAGGAATAAATTAGTGCACCATGCAAATCATGTTTTGTTGATTGAGTTTTAGATTAAGACTTCACTCCTTCCTAAACCTTTAGACTTAGGTTCAACCGTAAGATACAAATCCACACAGTTCTCTCCTATACGAATCATTTTATTCTTCCTCTCTTTCCATTTGCTCCCCCTCACTTTCTCTGCTCCCAGAATCACTCCTGCTATCACTGCCAAGCTGTCAATCAGCTTCCTCTGGGGGTGTCGCCACCCGCTCAGGAGCATCTGAGCATGCAGAAGATATCATTTAGAAACCTGAACACACACACACACACACACACACACACACACACACACACATGCAGAGAGGAAGGTACAGTTCTATGGGTGTTCTTACTCTTGCCATGCTTATGGGATGCAGTCTAGAGGTTGGGGGTAAATTTTTATTCCGGATATACAACAAACAAACAAACAAACAAACAGACTGTTAGTCTGTTCATAAGAGCGTTCAGATGAATAACACTTTGTATGGCTGTGAACGGAGTGAGAAAACTTTCATTTGAGAGTAGACAAACACTCTCAGCAATTAGATGGGGAAGTGGAAAGTCTGTTCCACCCCATGGTTAGATCCTGTGAAGATTCCCAGCATGCTTTAGAAGTTTCTTTAGATCAACTTTAGCGCACAATACTGTTGCAACAACCCAGTAGCAAGTGGTGGTCTTCTGAAATGAGGAGGCACAGTCCCTTTGGTGTGTTTCTGTAAATTCACCTTCCTGTTATTTTTAAGAATTATGCCATTTTCTAGTTAACCCTCTGGGGTTTTCCACATAGAGGAATTACAATAAAATAGATGAAAATCTTTGAGCATTCTCACATTCTTTCTTCACAGTGCTCCAACTTGATGGGCGAACATTACCTTTGATGGGGGGAACATTAGCCATTGTGGGAGTGTCTTTTGTCTCTCCTTGTGTGAATTACATGAATATTCAGAGCTATTAACACTCCCATGAATATGGCAATGCTGGCCAAAAAACTTACTTTCAAAATTCTAATTATTATATCTTTGTTTGTGATGAAGTGGTTGGAATGATTCTCACATCATTGTGAAGTAAATATTCTAGCTTACAAGACTGATTACTCAAATGATTTCGTCAGAACTATTCAGTAGGTTTTTTTAGGCCATCTTTTAGATGAATGTTTTTTCCTAAAATGTGCTAACCACGCATAATATTTTTTTTCTACAAAATGCAAACATGTACATCTATCTTTCTCACATATTATTGTAGCACAGTGTGTGCTGAATACAAGAAAAATACATATGGGCAAATAGTATGTTATAAGTAGCTGAAATAAGCACAAATGTCAGGGCATGTCAGCACACCTCAAGGGCCCCAAAATCACCTCAGACCCCAGAGGGTTAAAAGCTTCTGGGACACCATTTACTTTACACTTTCATCAAGCAAAGAATGTTTTAATAGGCTATTTTGATCAGGAACCTAGTCTAATGATGAAAACGTACCTGTGGGAACTTCTTTGCAAGACATCGAAATACGTACTTCCATGTACCACAATAAGTATCACTGTAGTTTCCAACAGAAATGTCCACTGAGTGGCATTGAAAGAGTTCCCCCCCCCCCCCCCGGAACAGATGAACTACATATGGTTTTGTTTGTGTCACTGCAGTTCTGACTTGAAATGTCTGTTGAGTAGTGTTATAACTCTAATGCTCTGTGATGTTTTAAAATAAAGTACTATCTGCACTACACCTAAACCTACATGATAGTATAAACAAAAACGAATGTGATGTAAAAACACAATCGCAAAAATGCCGTTTTAGCTTGTTTTCTGGGATTCGTACCAAAGGATTCCGCATCCTAAGTCCAATTTTGTTCCAGCTACTGAGAAAGCTTGTTACATCCGGAAAGCGAAACAAGGTCTTCCTAATGATTTAAAGCAACAGTTTTTAAATAAAAGAATATATAAAAGTCAATCAGTATGGTATTTTGGGTAAAAAGCACCCCTTCTGTTGGGGCTAAAAGGCACTGACTTTTTCATTTGTTGACATGACATGGTTAGATTCAGATGGTAAATATATATTATGTTGGGTGTCCAAGTTAGAGATTATAACCATGTTTAGAAACCATCATATTTAAAATCATGATATTAATCACATATTATAATAAAATATATTTTGTTGTTACGACTGTACATCTATATTAAATTATTATGGGATCTCCTTCAATACTTTCAGAATCTTCACTTTTTAAAATGATTTTGTTTCTGTATTTTAAAATATACTTTTTATATTAACATATTTTACATTTATTGAGCAAAAATCTTGTCTTTTGTTTATCTAAAAAATAAGCAGAAATTAGTACAAACTTTGCTAAAATGATTGTTTTGAACAAGTATTAACTTAGACACCATTAAAAAAATGAAAGCTAAAGTAATTGTATCAATACTGTGTGCCTTTTACCCCATACCCCACTTTTAAAAACAAAATCTGTTGCTCCATAAAAGTTCAATACAAACATACTGCAGTCATACATTTTTAACGCAGTGAAATGCACTTTTTTTTTAAGGTGTGCCTTTAGCCCTGTTGTACCCTACTTATTGGTTGTGGCTTGCCAAAACATTCCATCATGAGATCAGGTAGTATAATTCAATTTAAAGTTTTAAATTTCTCACTTACAGATTCCTAAAGTGGATCCAGATTGTTTAGCTGAGTTGTTTAGGGTTATTATTTTTTCCATTTTCACCAGTTTGACCTATTGTAATCTATAAACCAACTGTAAAAATGATAGAGAGACATAATTGCATTGATAGGTCAATTCGCCAATCACATGCCTTCTCTGTCTTCTCCAGTGACTTTTCACCTGTATTTTCCATCACATTCATGCAGCATTTTAGGATCTTGACGCAATGAGAACATTGTCTGCTTGCTAAATCTATTATGCCCATTTACCTACAACATCTATTTATTCTTCTACTCACCCATACATTCAACAATCCTTCCATCCTATAGAAAAAAACTGCATAATGAGGGTTCATCGGCAACGTCTACTTCGATTGTCCCTCTCAGTAAGTTAGTGAGTGGGTGAGAGGGGAGAGATTTGCCAGCAGACAGAATTGAAATTAAGGTCAGCATGTTTTACATTAATATTTATGAAGGCAAACCAGTAATAGAAACATTATCAGAGACGTACACTCACCAGTGTGCACGCAAGCTCTCATTTAATGCACACAACTGCGTTAACACTGTATCTAATCTTCATTACACACACATCAGCACGTGTAATTATGTACATAGTTGGATGCAATTCAACGTGACTCAATTTAATGTGAAATATCGCTAATTTTCGGATTTGAGGCTGAGCGTCGCGCTCCTTCTGGAACCGGAATGCTTTCCTGGAACTCTGCGATAGCTACGGCGTATGGTGAGCCCAGAGAGCAGCCGAGAACAGGAAAGAATAAAACGTGGGGTGAGATTAGCATTTCATTTCAGCTGTGAGCAGTTCTGAATTCAAATGCTGTTTTCCACCTAAAAGGGAGGTATTTAGAACAACAGGAGGCACAAAGGTGTGCAGCTCATCTCCGCCGCCTCTACCCCATTTTGCAAGCCCATTAACGGGAGCGCAAGAGGGATATAAAAAGAGAGAATGAAAAAGATAGAGAGAGAGGGGGAGAGAGCAAAAGCGTTCTTTATCCGATCACCGTGAACTGCTCTCAGGCTAAACACAGTGGTCATTCCTAGCGGATGGAGGCATATTTATGTGTGTGTTTGACTGAAGTTGGCTGTCGGCTGTGCGTTTGCATGGTGAGAGCTTAAATTCCAGGCAGCGGTTTTGAATCTCCTCACAAAAAATTGTCAGTTTGTGTTTATTTATGCGGCATAATCTTCTGCCTGTGGTGACAGACTCGGGAGTTTCTCCACACGTGAGTGGAGCTCTGCAGCGAGAGACTGAACGCCCATCTCATCTATCTACCGCTAATCCTAATGTCCCAGAGACATGAGAACCGATAACGACAACATTATTTCAACAAACGCCCCCCAATCCCCAACCAGGATCACTATAAATATCAGTTACTCATACTGCACAGCTCTCCGCCATGGCTCACTGTTCAAATATCTTTCGTAAATGGTCAGTGTGGGTGTCAATGTAAAAGCTCCTTCTGGTGCCGTGCAATTTTATCTTTCTAATCCACACAAACAGTCTCCCTGCTGGCAGTTCTTTCACTAGGGTCAAATACGCTAGAATGAGATGGGATTTGTTGATGCGATTGTCTGAGCCTGGTTGGAATTAATGATCCTGTTCTGACACATACACATACACACAAACGCACACACTGTCTGACTGCAAACAGTGTGATGATATCACCTCCTCTAGGACGCAACTGCACATTCACAGGATAAGCCATTTTATCAGTGTTGTTACTATGGACTCGCCACAGGTGGCAGAGACATGCTTGGAGGCACAAGCCCCACCCACATCATGACAAAAGCCACGCCTTGCCCAGTTGTCAGTCAAATGCCCTACCCACAGTAATCTGTTAACAGCCTGGGGTGTGGTTTCCAAAGCATTGTTATTCCTATGGACGAAATTCCGTTGTTACTAAAAGTTAAACAATTCAGCATTTCCCGAAACCACACTTTCCAAGAATTTTGTAAATAGCATCGCAAATGTGTATAGTTGAACCTACAGCTCTTGGCTTGGGGTGTGTTTCCCAAAAATCCTTGTTAGCCAACTGTTGTCTTAAGGTCCGCCATTACTAATTTAGTTCAACTATTAGTTAAGAAACCATAGTTACAAAGAACATTCGTACACTTGTGCATTTGGGAATTACAGCTATCGACTTGGGGTGTTGTTTCCCAAAAGTTTTGTTAGCCAACTATGGTCAAAATTCAGACATTACATCAAATTTAATCAAATCAGTGTTTTCTGAAACAACAGTTCCAATAAACATGTGCAGTGTTATAAAATTGTGCAGTTGGAACTACAGCTCCTGACTGACAGTGCATTTCTCAATATCAGACCACGTTCACACTGTTAATTTTTGGGACTGACAACCGCATTTACTCACAGGTGTGAGTCTCAAAATGTCCCGTTCACACAGCAGCTTACAGTAGCGTCTGGAATGCTGTCTGTATAAATGTGCAATGGGAGTCAAGCCTGTATTTCTTACAAGCAACCATAGCAGCAGTGACCAAAGTAATTTAATGGCGACGTCCATAAAACTTAAAACCACTTTCTGACACAACAACAGTCCGAGCCGTGTGTTCATCCATCAAATCATCATTAACCGACAGCGTCTTTTATATCTTACTCTTATTCTGGCGTAATAATCAAGGAACTTTGCTGCTGTACCATTGGTGCGGCAGGCGCAATGATATTACGCAGCACCTAAAAATAGTCCCCAGCTAGGTAACTTCCAACGTGACCAGCACTAAGCCACTAAGGTAATCGTAAAATGGCTGGGGACTATATTCAGGTGCTGCGTAATATCATTGCGCCTCCTGCACCCATAGTACCGCAGCAAAATTCCTTGATTATTATGCCGGAATGAGAGTATAGTTCCTATCCATATCAGCTTGGAAAATAGCAACTTTTCATTTTCTGTCGGTCTTTGTACACAATGTAACTACAGAAGAGTCAAGTTTTAAATAGGAAAAATATTGAAAATCTTTGGTCATTTTTGAATGCTAACGGTCTAATCTGATTCAGTGAGTAATGCTAAGCTATGTTAAGCTAAAAGTGCTAACGGCAGACCCGAAGATCGGCTGAATGGATTCAAAAATGGTAAAACTCATCTGTTTAACTCTAGGGGAGTTAAAAAAGTGGAGTGTTCCTTTAAATAAGTGATTAAATGAAGAATAGGAAACAAGGATAAGTAAGTTTGTAGTCTGATTACGTAACTCGTGTTACTTGTAATATGTTACAAGAAACACACCCCTTACCGGTAATTAAAGCTCCACACCCAGTAATCTAGTATTTTTAGGGCAGGATTGATGCCATCTAGGACCTTCTAATGAACCTAGTCCTGATCTCTATTAGTAAAACTGTCCAACTGCCACATTCCAAGCCATTTTCCAGTCTGGTACATGTTTACTTCACAGTCACCCTGCATCCTATCTTGAAGTGTCTGATGTAGACCATGTCGTGTTGATCAAATACTTGTAACAAGACAGACTTTACCGTCTGAATGACCTCTCTTTCTTCACACGTTAGAGATTATCCAGCTTGTGCGCCGCTGTGAAGTTGGACTCTGATTCCCGGCACCCGCAGCCAGGATGAAAGAGGAAGCTTAAACAGCGAGGAGCGCTGTGTGTTCAGACTCAGCGGCCGTCGTCGGTTTCCCTGCCTATCATATGCAGCACTAAGAACTTCTTTCTCTCTCTTGTTCGGCTTTGAGCTTTTATCTAGGCACCTGGGTGTTTGTTCTAACCAGCCAGGATTGAGCAGATGTTTTGTGTGTAACTTGGTCGTATAGGCACTGACCACTGTGAAACAAAGACAAAGAAAACAGCCATTTTATTTACACATGGGAAACCGGTATGGATGTAGTTTCAGTTAGATTTTACATTTTCTGAAGGTCGTCTGAGTGGTTGTTCACAAGAGGAATTTGTGCATTTCCATCTGAACATTGGATAAAGCCAGGTTCAACATTTTCATTTTGCTGATATATGCAAATCAATGGTAAAAAAATGGATTTCACCATGTTTTTAAGAATAAAATGTTATAAAACCAGGTGAATGATAAACCTTCCATAAAAATCTTATTGACTGAGGGCCAGTTACTAAATGGCAAATTAGCATTAGAGTGCAATTCCATAAAAGTGCAGATGGGAGGGGAAAATTCTATGTGTGATTTACCGACATTGCGCACATTAAAGAACACAGACAGAGCCAGATAATTTCCATAATGACCAGCGCAATCTACCTTTTGAAGATCTACTGTCTTTAGTAAATCCTGAAAGTACTAGTTTGTAAATCTGTTAGTAAAAATATATTATAGACTAATATAGACAAAAACTGTAACATCTGGTGTATGTGATTAAAATTTCTGGTTTAGTGCATGACTGTGAAAAAAAGAAGAAAAAAAAACATTTTTGAGAAAATGCCTTTAAAGACATGTACCATAATTGAAATCTACAGATGCAAATAGATACAAGCACAATAAAATAAACAATTAAAGCGTATTTTCTTTACACAAGTATGAGAAAACATGTTATGAAAAGCTAAAAGGCCCAAAATTGACCAGAAAAAACATGTTTTGCCTCAATAAATGGATATTAGTTCATCATTTTTCAGCTGCTGGTATGCTTTATTGTGTGTACATATGATTAAATCATAAGATAAATCATCATTACATGTTGCCTTATGCTGCCATTTTGTATTCGAACAGTGAGATGGAATGAAAGAAAGAGTTTTTAGCAGAACCCCCAGAGGGAAAAGAGTAAGACGATCACTCTCTCTTTCATCTGCTCTGGAGATTTTCCTGTCGGCTAATCTGTTACATGTTCTCATAGTTCTCCTCGGGGGAGTTATCCTCCCTCAAGGAGGTCTGGGGATGGATATGCACCCTTATCATCCTGGAGGAGGAAAAGAGAAACATTCCAATAGTTCTATAGGAGCATTGATATCATCTTACTGCAAAAATAATGGTCTTATAATCAGTCATTTTTTTTCTCCGGTAATAATATCTAAACATGCTTAAAACAAGATTACTTTAGAAGCAAAATTGCATTAGATAAGACTTATCTTGAGTTAATTTTTCTTACCCCATGGGCAAACTGGGTTTTAGTCTTGCTTTAAGTACAAACATTACTAAAACCTCATCTAACTTTGTTAGATCTATGCTTAAAACAAGAAAAAAAACCTTAATTTAACATTTTTAAGAAAGTTTGCTTCTCAATTAAATTTATCTTATTTTAATAGGATAAACAATATTGCAGAAAAACATTTTTTTTTTCTGGATTTGCAAACTCAAACCAGACTCTAAGACTTTGGGAAGAAGGTGCTGTCAGAGGTTTGGGATGAAGGGCTGATGGAAAATGTCGTTATGGTGCATGTTTTATTCATGTTTCTGCCAAGACACAGGAGGCATTTTAGAATTCCATTTTTAATGAGTATTGATTGATTGCACTCAACATGATGTAAGAAAAAGCTGTGGGAGTAAGAAAGCCGTCGTGCACACACATTAAATACCTGTACATATATGTGCATGTACAGAATATATATATATATATATATATATATATATATGAAGAGTTCAGATGCAAAAGCCTCTAAATCCAGTTAATTTACCTTTTTTTGAAATTTAGATTTATACTTATATTTATAATTAATGAGCTTTCCATTGACGTATGGTTAGGATAGGACAATATTTGGCCAAGATACAACTATTTGAAAATCTGGAATCTGCGGGTGCAAAAAAATTTAAATAAATAATAATAATAATAAAAACAAAAAATCGAAAATTGCCCAAGTTGTCCAAATTAAGTTCTTAGCAATGCATATTACTAATCAAAAATTATTATTATTATTATTTTTATATATTTATGGCAGTAAATACAAAATATCTTCATGGAACATGATTTTTACTTAATATCCTAATGATTTTTGGCATAAAAGAAAAATACATAATTTTGACCCATACAATTTATTGTTGGCTATTGTGGAAATAATATATATTGTGAAGTATTATTACAATTTAAAATACCTGTTTTCTATTTTCATAAAGTTACCAATGTAATTTATTCCTATGATGGCAAAACTAAATTTACTGTAGTTTTCAGTGTCACATGATCCTTCAGATATCATTTTAATATGATGATTGTTTGCTCATGAATGGATTTCTTATTATTATCATCAGTTAAACAGTGATACATTATTTCGGGAATCAAAAGAAAAGCATTTATTTGAAATGTCTTGTAATAACATTAAAGTATTCACTGTCATTGGTCAATGTAATGCATCTCTGCTAAATAAAAAAGTTAATTCCTTGAATGGTAGTGTATATATAAAAATAAACAATATAAAATAAAACAAAGAAATATTTAGAATTAATAATTTTTCAATTTACCTTTCACTTTTCACTTGTTATACTTATATCATAATTTGCAGTTTAGAAAAATGCAAAACAGAAAGATTTTTACTCATACTTTTGGACTCTTGTATGTACTACATGTAGCACAAAAGAGGTGGCTGCCAAGATGCGGTCTATGTAATATTTACAGATTAGTTCAACATGCAATAAACAGATGCACAATTTTACTCCAATGATGAAAATAAGGAGCTGGAGATAGAAAGAGAGTGAGAGAGAGAGAGAGTTTGTGAGAAAGAGAGAGGGGCATGTGAGAATGTGAGAGGTGGTGATATTGGATTCCATTACAGCTGTCAATTTCACACACACACAAACGCGGAGCATCTTGGGCTCTGCATACTCGGGGGGAGAAAGTGTGAGATGTCTTGCATCCTGGAGACCGGCACAAATTTAATACCAGGCTGAGCGTTGCTACAGTCCCAGAGATCCCACAATAATGCAACTGCTATTCCCAGTCCAGGCTTCCAAAATAAATGCGTTTATCGCAGTTCAGCCTCACACGGCGGTGGAGAAGTGCTGAAAACCGCGATGACAACAGCTGCCACGACTCACAAACACAGAGACAGGAAGGCCGCAAACACAAAAGCAGACAGAGAGAAGCTCTACAGGAAAACAACAGGCCGAGCAATTGGAGTGAGCAGAGCCGAAAAGCAATATCCTTTCGTTTACTTACACCTCTCTGCCATGAAACCGAGACAAAGAAACCAAGACAACCCAACAAAATAGATAGAGCTAGAGAGTCTCACATTACAGATTCTAAGTGTTTTTTTCTTCAGTTTTTTATAATATAATGGGCTTCAACGTCTTGTCATTTTGTTAAACACTGGCCGGTGACAAATATATACTGTATATTTCATACAGGCAAGGGAGGCAGTGCCTCCTTAAAACCTTGGATGTGAAAAAATTGTGGTACTAAAATAAAATAATGGCAATATTACAAAATATAACATTAAAAAGTCTATTAATCAATCGTTTTTCTTAAGAAACATTGTCTAACAACAACACTAGCAGGTAAAGTTACATCTCTTTTCTCTCCTGAGCTCCTGAACTGAGTTTTAATAGACCCTCTGAAGCGTGCAGTGAGTTTGTTGGGGGTAATTGAGAATGAATGGAGGAAAGAGCGATATGATTGGATATGACCGGTTATGATTGGTTCATTCGATAAATGCAGTCTGAATGAACAGTATAATGCCGTTAATAGGAAGACTAATTTTAAAAAGTAAGTAAAGAACTCAAACACTTATATAATCACTGTTACATCAAAACAAGCCTTGAAGTGGCATGAAAACATGACCTGTGGGAGTTTTTAGTGAGTAATCAGCTTGATGAAATTTAAAGTAAATCTCTACGTCTGTGACCAATATTTACAGAGCTTTGATGAATGATGATCCAAAAAATATTTTTTTTAAAAAATTTTAACTATTAATGAGAATAACTGAATATGAGTTCACAAATAAAATATATTGTTTAAATTATTACTGCTTTGAGTTATGTTGGAATAAATGTAAAATGCTTAAAAATACTAACTTGATGAGATTCATATTTGACTTATAGAATATTGATTACATTGTTAATGTAAAAACATAAAACAGAATTGTTTTTCTCTGATAGTGTAAGTAATGTTTATTTAACCAAGAGAATGCGACCAGAAAATAAATTTACACTGATATAATTAATACAAATATATAATTGATTGAATGTTCTAATTATATGACAAACATCCTGTGAATGTATATATGCACATTTCATCCCTCTGGGGTGCACTTTTTTCATGCATCCTTGAAATGTGCTCTTGTCTTATTGGATCCATCCATCACAACACACATTCATGATGAAAAAATCTAAGACTGACACTTTGCAATCCACTGAGAGCCCATAAACTTCATGCTTTATGAGACTGTGTACTGACACGAGTCAGAGAGACCTTAGCAACCCCCTTCCTGAGTTCACACAACAAGCTACATGAGGCATTATCTAAATATATTTATCACATGCTACTTTCTCGTTCAAACCACCTGCTCACAAACATTCACATAAGTTAATGCCGTTCTTGCATTTTTGATGGATGAAATGTGTCTTTGTCACAGACTCACATATAATAATTTGCACCTGTATTACAAGAAACGAAACAAAACAAAAAACAGGGGTCTTGGAGTCATAGACAAGAGTGTAAATTTAAGTGTTAATTGTCATATTAATCTCTGACCTCACGACTGGAGAAAAATGTAGCTGAATTAATCAACACATTTACAGTTAATTAAAAGAAAACAACTGAATTTTAAAGCAATGTGTTCAAGGTTAAATGCATGTTTTCTTGGATACAAATCTATCATTTGTTGCTCTAAATAATCACTGTTAATTAAAGAATACATCCAACCTAACCTAAACACCAAGACTGTTAATGAATACAAAGATTGTATCATTTATCTGTGTCTACAGCGAGCCTGAGTCATATGTAAGGAGATCAGGTATCAGTTTCTTAAAGGAATCTCAAACAAAGCAGCTTACTTTTCTGCCGTCCTCATCTGAAACATCACTGATCCCTTAATGAAATGAAATAAGCTCTGAAAATCCTCCCCTGCCCACAAATTCTGTCTGTTTATCAAATGACCAGAGGGACTGACCGCAGACGTAATATCTGATAAGGAGCCTAATCAGGATCCCCGTTCGAAGTCAAAATTATAAGAACCCTTGACTAGACACTGATAAGAGGCTAAACTTTCTCACTAAGGCTTTAGGTACTCCTCTTATTTCTTTCTTTCTCGGTTATAGATGAAAGGAATAATTCAGCCCAAAAAATGAACATTTTTGAAAATGATTTTCGTGTGAAGCACAGAAGGTGACTTTTTAAAAGAATATTCTAGCCACTCTTCGAGCGAATGAGAACTTGGAGAAAGAAAAACAACCATAAAGTATGTATGAAGCACAACTTGTGTACTATATTCCAAGGCTTTTCTTGCTACAGTGCATTCTTGAGAGAAGTAGCAATGTTATGAACATTGGTCTTGATTCGGTCACTGGAGGGGAAAATGATCTGTGAATATTTACTTACATTTTTTGAATCTTAAAAGCCATTATTGTACTGTAATCACACAACAAAGGTGCAACCAGTACAGTATTCAAAAGGGTGAGTAAACAAAACAGAAATACACTGGGGAGAACAATTAAAATAGTGCATGTTTACAAAGAAAAAGAATGGACAGTGTAATACAAAAACGTGTTCAGTGTGAGTTGCTGCCGTGAGTTATTATTAGCTGTTTAATACAAAATACATCAATGTAAAGAAACAAGCTAATAACTGCAAAACAAAGTCATTGCAAAGACATAAAAACTGTTGAGCAATGCTTCATCCTCTGGGGTTTCACTGTAAAGGCCTCTCCCCAAGGTTCCGTCCACCGGAGACACAATCATCAGTCAGCGTGGGAAACGTCGTCTCGTTGCTAATTAGAACCGCTGTATTTTTAGAAGTGCGGCAAATGCACGACAAAGGCACTCAAAGCCATCTGCACTGTATGCATGGCAGAGCAAGTTTCTACTTAGAGAATTCTTTGCATACTGTAATTGCATGTTCTTCATCTAACTGAGAGCTTTCTTCCATATTAGGCTTAAAATATGTACTTAAATAATGTGATGAGGCATCTTTGTAGGTGTTCACGTGAGTTCAGTCATATTACATCAAATCAAATTCTTACCTTTGACCTCCTTCTCATTCTTGAACCATCGGACATCAGCCGCAGGTTTGCTGCCGGAGGTCACACAGGTCAGAGTGATCTGCTCTCCCTCCAACACAGGCTTGGTGAGTCCATTGATCTCTGGTTTCTTAGGCACACCTGAATTTGAAGGAAAAAAGCGAGAGAAAGCGAGAAAGATGGCTTAGCACTTTAGTGGGTTCAAAATATGAACAGTAGGCGAGCGTGAATTTAATGGAAAAAGATTAGAGATACTTTATTTATTATCTTCTATGAACTACCCCAGTTCTTTGATTTTGCCTGGGGGTTTTTGTCATTCAATGAGGTTCATTTAAATGTAGACCCTTTATTCAGTGGTTATTTGATCATATTATTGCAGAGTTTAAAAACAGTATCTTCAATAAAATAGAGTGTAAAACTAGAGCTGTCAATCAGTTTTAGATTTTAAATTGTATTAATTACAAACGCAGATCAAATTAAATAAAATTAATCAAATTAAAATGAAATGAATTACATATTCACTACTAACGGTTTTGGTGTCACTGTTTGTTTAACCCTTTCACTAAGTTTACTTCACCATATTACAAATAAATCCTAATCTAATAAAGACAATATAACTATATATCGTTAGAAAGGTCTAAGACTCCTAAATAGATATTTGACCACTGTTTTGTGTTACAAATTGTGTAGGAAAAGTAATAGATTAATTTATGACACGAGTGCACCTCAAAAAATCTATATCCTAACAGGAGCTCTGACCTTTGTCACAAAAATGGCCTTCTTTGTTGCCTTTTTCCCTATCACGCTTTAGAAATCATAAGAAATTACATATCAGTTGAAAACTTCAACATAAAATCAGATACTGCATTACCATGGAAAATTTACACCAAAATCATATTACAAAATACTTTTGTTCATGAATTATACAATTATACAACATTTAAGTTTGGATAGTGCATTTTTACGTCTATTTTCAAAAATGGTGACAGTTAAAGGGTTAATTTAAAGGGATAGTTCACCCTTATATTGTTTCAAACCCATAAGACCTTCGGTCATCTTTTGAACACAAAATTAAATATTTTTGATAAAATTTGAAAGCTTTTTATCCCTGCATAGACAGCAAACGTACTACCATGTTCATGGTGCTCTCAAAAATATGCGTCGAAGACTGACACGGAAGAGAAGAAATTATTGAATAAATTTGTTATTTTTTAAAAGCTCAGAAAGCAATGGTCAAAACGTACCACCATCACCAAGACAGTGAACCTCAAATGTTTGTTTCCACGTTCAGGAGCAATTGGCATTTCAATCTTATGAAATATTTGAAGCACACAGGAAATTCTGTGGTCCACAAATACATTACTGTGTCAGGAGCTTCCTCTCTGAGGTAGCAGGCTGAGACAAAGAAAAATCAATAGGGAACATTAGTCAGGAAAATTAGATATTGGGTTTGCTTTGATTGAAGATGAGATCAGACGTTTGGCATTCAGTTCACAGGCCTTATTGCTCCCCTGAGTAAGAGGCCTTAATCACATTCCTAAGAAATAAATCAAAGCAAAAACAACCACAATGTACTATGCATTAAAAAACAACCGAGTAAATACATCAGTCATTCCACAGCAGGGTGGCCTGTAACCTCCACTGGACGACGCTCTGTTTCTTAATATTGTTCTAAGATGACGAAAAACCTGATGCCAAGCTGCCGCATCTGATGGATTTATTTCTTAGTATTTAATACGTAAATGTTTTATACAAACCCACTTAGGGTCAAATTCACTTGCACCACTTTGGTGTGTCGTATTTCAATGTTCGAGCACATTTTCAATTGATTGCGCCAGCTGTAATTCATCAAACAATGGAGAACAGTGTTATAATCAATGTTTAGTCTAGTCTAGCACACTTTTGATGTTTTAAGAGTCGATTCAGGTGGAGCGATGCTGTCCAGTCTAAAGTGTGGCGTACTGTGGCTAGTCTGCTGTATCTGCAATTTAGAGCTTGTGTTACAGGATCAAGATCTTATTCCGAAAAATTTTGTACTTATCAAACATATGCATAACATCCATAACAACACGTAACAAAATGTTGAATTAATAAATAAGCATTGTGTTCTGTATATTATTGCAGATTTTTCTAGGATAATAATTAGAACACGGAAATTAATTGTAACCATTCATGTATTCACAATGAGCAAAACATTATTGCAATGCAGGCTTGTTGACAAGAGTGTACAACTGTAATGATTTTAACGGTGTACGCCAACTAATTAAAATGAGACTAGCTAATTGGGCTCCTAATTAATGCAGAAATATGGCATTAAGCACTGTTTGTGGGCTGTCACAGCTGACATTAACTCTGGTATGTTTGGGACTTGATAGAAAGTCTGTTTGACTTTTGATTGACAAAAGTAGTAAAAGTTGATAGAGGAAACTAATTAAACTTCTTTCTGTGTCATTTCTCAACACTGTTCTGTGATCATCTGTGTCTTTGTTGAAGGCGACCGGGTGAATCCATTTAATTAAATCCTGATCCAGGCCAAAGTTAGATTTGCAACGCCCCCACTGAGGTAAAATTCTAATTATCTATCTACTTTCTGGAAACGACAAATTTTGTCATTTTCTTTAGACTTGTTAATGGTTCAGTGTAGCTGCCTTCAGAAGGTCTCATTGTAACCCAATTGCACACATTTAGCAACAATATAGCAATATTGTTCTCCTTCAGTAAATGGATCCTTCCATCCACACAATACTGTTCAAAAGGGGTTAGTAAGATTAAAAAATGGTTAAGTTTTTGTGAAAAAATGAAGAAATACAATAAAAACAATATTATGACTATAAACTCTTTTCTAGTTTAATATATTTTAAAATATAATTTATTCCTGTGATGCAAAGTTGAATTTTTAGCATCATTACTCTTTAGTGTCACACAATCCTTCATAAATCATCATAATATGCTGATTTCATAATTTCATAATATACACTGCTGTTTTGATCAAAAATACAGAAAAAAGCAGTAATATTGCAAAATGTTATTACAATATCATATAGTGGTTTCTATTTTAAACATACTTTAAAATATCATTTATTCCTGTGATGCAAAGTTGAATTTTCGTCAGCCATTACACAGTCTTAAGTGTTACATGATCCTTCAGAAATCATTCAATATGATGATTTATTATTAGAATTAATGTTGGCAACAGTTGTGTGACTATATTTTTTTAGAACCTGTGATTCTTTTTTTTAAATATTCTTTGATGAATAAAAATAAAAAAGAACAGCACTTATTTACAATATAAAATCTTAAGGTTTTCTGATGGATCATGTGAGACTGAAGACTGAAGTAGTAATGCTGAAAATTCAGGTTTGCATCACATTAATAAATTCTACTTTAAAGTTTATTAAAACAGAAAATCACTATTTTAATTTGCAATAATATTTCACAATATTACAGTTTTTTTTATCAAATAAACACAGCCTTGATGAGCAGACAAGACTTTATACTTATCCCAAACTTTTGAACGGCAGCGTATATATGTGACCCTGGACCACAATAGGAGTTTTTTTTTATTTTTGAGTTTTCTACATCATCTGAAAGCTGAATAAATAAGCTTTTCATTTGTTAGGATAGGGCTGAGACCTATTGTATTTGCCTGAGATACATATTTGAAAATATGGAATCTGATGGTGCAAAAAAAAAAAAAAAAAAAAAAAAAAAAAAAAAAAATCTATATACTGAGAAAATCACCTTTAAATTGTCCAAATGTTCCCAGCAATGCATATTACTAATCAAAACTTAATATTTTTTATATATTTATGGTAGGAAATTTACAAAATGTATTCATGGCTAAAAAAAAATAAAAATAAATCAATAATTTTTCCCCATACAATGTATTGTTGGGTATTGCTACAAATATACACATGCTAAACCTGACTTGTTTTTGTAGTCAAGAGTCACATATATGCATTCATTGAAACTTCAAATATATCCAGAAACAAAAAACGGAAAAGCAAGTAAATATCTTGCTTTAACCCTTTCAGTGGTGAGTGTAAAATATTCTGTCTGACTCCCCCTGGAGTGAGTTTTTTTTAGGCGACCGTTATTTAGAACGTTCACCCTTATTGTTTCCATGGCGACGCGTCATGTTTGTCACGTGACACACCGCAGCCACAACAGCTTTTATTTCGTTTTTCCATTTTAATTCAAAATATTCACACACTTGCTCACCATGTCATCAGCTTTCCGATATTCAGATTCACAAAGACGTGTAAGTGAGTGTATTTTGTTGTTTAAAAAACGGTATAAATGATGATGATCATGATCTATAACGTGAGATGAGCGTCACCGTGTTTACTCGCGGCTGCGCGTCTGCTCCATTCATAAAAAACAGAGACATGTGGAACATGCAGGATTCAGCAGGTAAATTCATCAGTTACTCTCGAAATACATGCAAGTAAGTGGCTGGTGAACTGGGAGAAGAATAGATTGAACTTTATAGTTACTTACACTATGTGTATCTAATATGAATAAAACGCATCGGCAAATTATATTTGAATGGATTGTTATTGCTGCTTCCACAGACTTTTGCGTGTGTTTTGCAAACTCTAAATGTATTGTTTTACTAGTACTTGTGTGTATTTACATTTGTAAAACATAAAATAAGCATTATGTGGTTAAAAACACTGCATAATTGTGATAATTTGACAAGTCTCTCTCTGGCTCAGCGCCAGCCAACGCGCCAAAGTTCAGTTTGAATTTTTCAGTTGCGTGACGTCACTGAACGTTCTAAATCCCATTCGCGGGACCGTACTCCCAGGGGCACAGAAATAAGAATCCCACATGTGGGACCATACCACTCAAAGGGTTAATTTCTGAAGATAACAAATTCAGGAATAATATGGACAAAACTAGCTTGTGAACTTTTGGAAAGTGACAAGTCAAGGCTAAACAACTCTACGCTTCAGCTGGCTGATTTAGGATGTAATCCCACACCCATCATGTGTTAAATGACGTCTTACCCAGGACGGTGAGGAAAGCCTTGGCTGTTTTGACAGGCATGGTGAAGAGAGAGCAGGTGTACATCCCCTCGTCTCCCAGCGTGACCTCGCTGATGCTGATCGTCAACTCCTGCGACGTGGCTCGGACCAGCTCAATCCGGTTATCTCTCAGCGCTGGCAGAAAACAAACAATCAAGAGAGCACCGTTAATTATGACACTTTCATTAGCATGTGCCACACTCAAGAGCGCTGGTCCCAAAAAGTTATAATGCATGAATACTGACCAACAAACAAGACGTGGAAGCACTAAAAAAATTTTAACCTAAAAATTAATTTTTTAAAAAAGGAACAATTTTAGTCCATGATTATGGCCGCATATTGTGCTGAGCATGAAGATCAATTCTTTGCTACAGGGAAAAATTATTTTATGATGGCTTTCAGTCAGAGGGCAAATGGAATATGGATCAGTCAGGATTCAAATCTACCATCATTTCAGTCAATCGTATACAGAATGAGCATTCATTGATTCGAAACATACAAGCTTGAGCTCACCTACTCATTTACAAACTCTGTATTTATGACATTTGCAGGTTTCTCTTACCCAGTCGAGTATGAATAAAAGTAAAGTTCAAACTTATTATGATTATGACCTATGTGCAAAACAGGCCTAAGGATATGGTTTTAGTTATTACACCTTTTAGTAGCTATCATCAAATCGGCCTAATGGAAAGGTCGAAAGTGCTAATGCAAAGGTCATAGGCTAACGTCAAAGACGGGCCGCAATTCCCGGGGCATCTTTAACACGCTTTGTTTAATGATAATGACTATACTAGGAAAAAGTCTGGCAGATCATAAGATATCCGCCATGTGGCGGCACAGTTTAATCAACGGAGACAAGGTCACTAGTTCTAACCTTCTGCTTTCCATAAAACTCACACAGACATTTTGAGGCTCATTGACGCTCCGTAACAACCTGCCGGAATATTCGCGGATGAGCTTTATGGATCTTTTTCTCTGGAGAATAGAAAGAACACATCCTCATGGTCAGTCATCAGTGTGACCTTTCAAAGCTCGCTTAATAAAAAAGTTGGTCAATGCCTTAGCCGTTAGCCTTGTCATACCACCTGAAAACTTTCAGTTGAATACAGCAGGACTTTATCTTCCAAAGCTACAAGACCCCATCATTTTAAAGTAGTTTAACTACAGTCAAGGTTGTCTTTTAGAAACAAAACTCGCCACTACAAATGAAGTACACTGAAGCAATTTAAGAGGAAATGTCTTTTTAAATTTTTGCAATAAAAAAGACACACCTAAAACAGCTAACCCAAAAATTACCAGGATATTATATAATATATATGTTTAGGGCAGTCACTAATGATGTTTTTGGTTATTGAATAATAACAGTGGATTTTTTGAGGTAATAAAAACAGACCTAACCTAAGTGAAGCATAGCCCTTAACATTATTTAAAATACATATATAATAACAGCGAGGCAGTTGTATTATAGTTTAAATAAAGTATCAAAAGCAAGTTATATTCTTTTATTGAACAAATCTGTTAAACTACATAATTTATTATAAACAATAGAGTTAAAGTACTTTACGCATTATAGCAAATGACTGCAGAGGGCATGTTTTATTATTAATCCTTGTTTAATATTTAAGCAATATTTAATTCAAATGTTCACTTAATCTTAAATGTTAATTTGCTTATTTATTTACGACAGAAATGCTACAGCCACTGTAATTTCTTGAATATGCATTGTGGACATCAAATTGTATAATTATTATTTTGAAATCACGATGAACAGTTGGCATGTTTAGAAAGGTAACTTTTATTCTCCAGTGTTTGCGTAGGTTTATAAATATGCATCGCATATATTTATTTAATTTAGTCATGGCAATTGTGAATTCACAATACTATTATGCTTTATGTTTTTAAATGTGTGTAATATATATTAGAAAACGGTCTAATAATGCATTTCATAGATTCAAGTCCTTGGAATGCGCCACTTCTGGTCATGACAGCCATATATGGTCACAAACAAGTCAGTAAATATTTTATTTACAAGAACTGTCCAAACACAACAGATTCACTAAAATGAACTGGACTTGCCAAATTAAATTCTTTATTCAAATAAAAAAATGAACTGTGTTACAGGAAAAGCTATATCATTTAATAAATGAATGAGTAATGTCACTATTTTCAGAAAATCAACAATATAGTCATGACTGTCTAAATAGAAGCTTTTTCGATGAATTTCATTATGCGATCACAGCAGGTTAAAGCTCTCAGCCACATCGAGCTGTATACACCAATTACTATGTTAAAGAAACTTTAAAGTGAGTGTAAAGTGGAACCACGCAGGCACACTCCGGGTATCCAAACAAACATCCCACAAACCAACCTACACACACCTCAGCGAGGTCTCTCGTAGCTGTAAAAAACTGCCTAACTGATGTTGTGTGTTGACCGTATGTTTTCAGACATGTCTCCCCAGAGGTCTGAGTGCAGCTCCCTCTGGACTGCAGCATCTCTGAGGTAATTGAACATAATGAGGTTCATTACAGAAAGAGAGGCAGACCAACGCTGGAATATAAAAAGAACTTGCGGTACAGGCTGTTTTTAATGCCTTCCGGTCCTCTTTCCAAAATGAAGTGCATTTCAAATAATGTGACCACCATGGTAGAAGTGTGTGGGGGATTATGAAAAAAAGTTCATTATTTCAAATGAATTTTGATTCAAATGCGACTAAGTCTGGGTATAAAAATAAATAAATAAATAAATACATACATTTAAACTCCTAACTTTTACAACTGCACAATTATTTTTGGAGTAGTCTGATTATCAAACAAATGACTATAATTAACCTTTTTTTTTTGTATATCAGACATACAACATTATCAGTGTGTCTATTTCACAAACAAATGACTCTTACAAAGCATTTCTTTTTAGTCAATCAAAAATATACAACATGACCAGTGTCATCTGATTCACAAACACATGATTCTTATTAACCTGTTCTTTTTAGTGAATCTAAAACAAACAACACAATCAGTGTAGTCCGATTCATGAACGCATGACTTTTATAAACTGGTTGTTTATAGTGAATCAAAAACATACAACATGACCACTGTAGTTAGATTCACAAACATATGACTCTTATAAACTGTTTCTTTTTGATGAATCAAAAACATACAACATGACCACGGTAGTTTGAAACCTAAACGCAAGACTCTTATAAACCAGTTTTTTATAGTGAATCAAAAACATACAACATGACAAGTGTAGTCCGATTCACAAACACATGACTCTTGTAAAGCAGTTCTTTTTAGTCAATCAAAAACATACAACACGCTCAGTGTAGTCCGATTCACAAACGCATGACTTTTATAAACCCGTTGTTTATAGTGAATCAAAAATATACAACATGACCACTGTAGTCAGATTCACAGACATATGACTCTTAGAAACCGTTTCTTTTTGATGAATCAAAAACATACAACATGACCAAGGTAGTTTGAATCCTAAACGCAAGACTCTTATAAACCAGTTTTTTATAGTGAATCAAAAACATACAACATGACCAGTGTAGTCCGATTCACAAACACATGACTCTTATAAAGCGGTTCTTTTTAGTGAATCAAAAACATACAACATGACAAGTGTATTCCGACTGACAAACATGTGACTCTTAAAAAAAAAAACCGTTCTTTTTGGTGAATCAAAAACGTACAACACGACCAGTGTAGTCCGATTCACAAACACATGACTCTTATAAAGCGGTTCTTTTTAGTGAATCAAAAACATACAACATGACAAGTGTATTCTGACTGACAAACATGTGACTCTTAAAAAAAAAAACGGTTCTTTTTGGTGAATCAAAAACGTACAACACGACTAGTGTAGTCCGATTCACAAACACATGACTCTTGTAAAGCAGTTCTTTTTAGTGAATCAAAAACATACAACATGACCAGTGTATTCCGATTCACAAACACATGACTCTTATAAACCAGTTTTTTATAGTGAATCAAAAACATACAACATGACCAGTGTAGTCCGATTCACAAACACATGACTCTTATAAACCAGTTTTTTATAGTGAATCAAAAACATACAACATGACCAGTGTAGTCCGATTCACAAACACATGACTCTTATAAACCAGTTTTTTATAGTGAATCAAAAACATACAACATGACCAGTGTAGTCCGATTCACAAACACATGACTCTTATAAACCAGTTTTTTATAGTGAATCAAAAACATACAACATGACCAGTGTAGTCCGATTCACAAACACATGACTCTTATAAAGCGGTTCTTTTTAGTGAATCAAAAACATACAACATGACAAGTGTATTCTGACTGACAAACATGTGACTCTTAAAAAAAAAAGGGTTCTTTTTGGTCAATCAAAAACGTACAACACGACTAGTGTAGTCCAATTCCCAAATGCGTGACTCTTAAAAACTGGTTCTTTTTAGTGAATCTAAAACAAACAACACAATCAGTGTAGTCCGATTCATGAACGCATGACTTTTATAAACTGGTTGTTTACAGTGAATCAAAAACAAACAACTTGACCACTGCAGTCAGATTCACAAACATATGACTCTTATAAACCATTTCTTTTTGGTAAATCAAAACATATGACATGACCAGTGTAGTCTAATTCACAAACACACGACTCTTATAAACTGGATCTTTTTGGTGAATCAAAAACAAATATGACACGACCAGTGTAGTTCGATTCACAAATGCGTGACTCTCATAAACTAGTTTTTTTTTGGTGAATCAAAAACATACAACATTAAAATTGTACTCCAAATCACAAACATACAACTCTTATAAACCAGTTATTTTTAGTAAATCAGAAATGTACAACATGAACAGCGTAGGCCAATTCACAAACACATGATTCTTACAAACCAGGTTTTTTTCATTGAATCAAATATGTACAACATGACCAGCGTTATCCAATTCATAAACACATGATTCTTACAAACCGGTTCTTTTAAGTGAATCAAACACATATACCATGACCAGTGTAGTCCGATTTCCAAACACATGACTGTTATGAAGTTTCTTTAATCAGCATGAAACACTGCCTTGTATCATTACAGCATTAAACAAATCAAACAAGACTTGTATTTGCTGATGTCGCTGTTGAACAGTGTTAAAACTAGTTGTTTACATGCTATTGAATCTCTTATTACACTGTACTTGTTTATTTTTTAATATTGCACAGCCAAATTATTTTCTCATTCACTGTTATTTTTGAGGAGGCACTTCTCAAAAATCACCCCTGGAACAAACCCACATGCATAGTCACCAAAGACGCACACACTCCTGCAGACAAACTCTCTTCAGAATTCAAACCGAACTGTCTGTGATATTTGGCTCTACATGAGTTGAGGCGTAGATGCTCTCTCTACTGAATCTAATGCATCACAAGTATTCAGTGGAACGAAGGCTTTGCTGGGCATACACATACATATTGAACAGACTCTGAATTGTACACATGGTCAGATGACCATTGTTCACTCCACAAATATCTGGAAGCTTATGCTGCTTATTCTTGGGCCCTAAGCCCGATCCCGCAGCCTGAATCCGACTGCTGAACAGAACTAAGATGCTTCAGGGAAATGCCAGTAACTTCTGTCAGTTCTGAAAATGCCAAATAAACATTCTGTCCACATTCTGTAGAGCGGAAACGGAGGGATATTTATCCATCTTGGACTAAAGCTGCGATGAAGGATGTACTTTGACACAGGGTTTTTCAGTCTTTTCATGTCATGGACCCCCCAAATATAAACATGAAGGGACCTGTATCCTAAAATTTAAAAGGCAGCTATATATTTTCATAAACAAAGACTAAATTAAAACACTATAAAATAAATAAATATTTACAAAAACATTTCAATCTTTCTACTTATGTCATGTTTAATTCACAACTAAAATTGTTTTAAAGTAATTCCTACAAAATATTTTTTTAAGTGTATTGAAAATAATTAATATGATAAAAAGTGTAAAATATTATTTGAAAAATATGTATTTATTTTAATATTTTAAATGTAACTTTTTTTTAGACCCCAACATGGCTAGTTTGATTTAAAAAACAAACAAACAAACAAAAAAACATCTTATATAATATTGCAAAATATAATTACATGCTATAAAATAAAACAATAGTACTCTACTGTTATATGTATTTTTTTTTTTATATATATATTTTTATTGGTTAATTTTAATCAAATATTTAATTTATTTAAAATGTATTTAATTGTATTATTGAATTATTTATTTAGTTTATTTATTAACTGTTACATTTTAAACACTTTTTTTAGACCCAGTATGGCCAGTTCCCTATAAAAAAAGAAAAAAAGAAGATTTATATAATACTGTAGATATAATAGATATATTTTGTTTTTAATTTATTTATTTGAATCACTTACTAGTTTTCTACTGTTAGATGTATTTTTTTTTATTTTACTATTTTTAAATCTGTTCATTTTCATCAAATATTTATTTTATTTCAAATGTATTTAATTATTAAATTATTTAGTTAGTTAGCTAGTTAGTTTTTTTGTTTTTAGACCCCAACATGGCCAGTTTTTTTTTTTAAGATTTCTTTCTTACATATTGTAAATATATTTACATACTATTACTATACTATAAGAATATACAATACTATTAAGTGTATTATTTATTGTAATATGTTTTATTTATTTATTTTAATCAAATGTTTCATTTAACTAAAATGTATTTAATTATTTATTTATTAATTTTTTCACACTTTTGAAATTTTTTAGACCTCAACAAATAAATAAATAAATAATAATTGTAATTTTTATTATATAATATTGTAAAATATACAACATAATATAACATTATATGTTAGTTTATCATCTTGAGCTAAATATAATTCTAACTTTTTTTTACAATATATATTTAATCTATAAATATTTCATTTTTAATACAGTACTGATTGAGAACTGATCAGAAAACATGGAAAGACAGCACTGCACACTAAATCATCATCAAACTTTACTTGAAACAAGAAGGCAGAACATCAAGCAGTCGCATCTTAACCTGCACTTCCATGTTGCAGCCCAACTCAGCAAATCAATACACTAAAACAAGCTTGAATCAGCGATGATGCTTGTTTATCAAACTATAATGAATGCATGCTTTGGCACATCCAGAATGACAGCATTAGACATGACATGTGTTTTCGCTCACAAGCGATGCCATATTGGCACAGCGGCCGATAGACACACATCTATGATCTCTCAAGGGAGACATCTGTTTCATTTATTGACACTGTTGATCTTGTAATATTCATGAAGCACTTCTGATCTTCAAAAAGCCTCTTATACACACATGATCGCGCTAACACACAAAAGCTTTGACCAAAGATCCTGAAAAATTAGAGAAAACACAGATGCCCTTTGATTAAGACACAGATCTTCCCACGCCGGCAGGGAAATGGTGTCAGGATGGCTCTCCGGTGGATTTCACACTTTGATGAAGTTTCCTGTCGAGTCTCTAAAGTGCTAATTTTGTTGCACCAAAGCCATTAATTAATGACGCGGCTCCTCAAATTGCTGGGGAAGGTCATTAGAGCCGGAGTAAAGTAAGACAAGTTGAAGAATGTCACTTATAATTGATAATAAACTCTCATAGCATAACGAAGACACCAAACAAGCCCGTTTCTCATCTGCAAAACCTCTCATCAAACGCCGCACAGAAGAAAAAGCCGACTGAAGTGGGGAAAAGGTCCTTCGTTCCTCCCTAGAGCTGACGGGAACACACACTTAGAAACAAATAACAGTCACGTTGTTACTTGATTTCCATTTCATTGGGGCTGGTAACTTAAAAACGTTTGTTAAATGGCGCTAAAGCTTTTGTCATTGCTTTTCAGCTCGGGAAAAAAAATGAAAACCGGCGCTGATAACCGTATTATATTCCAGTTCGGATTCACGAGCCAGAAATGTGAAGGAATTTTGTCCGGGTGCGATAATGACAGAGAAAATGATCAGAGTCTATATGGAGTCTGACAAGCCGTTATCATAAACTTACACCCATTCTTTCCTCTCATTAACAAATGATGTTCGTTAGAAAAATAGTGCCATCCATTCAGCAGTGATTGAACAACCATCTAATTATCATGTTTAATTATACCATAAATCAGAGCATGATTGATAAATAAGTACCACCCTCAGAATCGCTAATGAGCTCTTTCATTACATCTCACTGTATCAAGCCTCTTTCAGAGGAAATCCATCCTGTACTGCGCAAGATTTAACTACAGGAGGAAATGGGAAGTCAGATGGACGATGAAGCCTCTAACATTTTCTCAGTGACATGTTCCTGATACTAAATCTCTGGCCTTCCACCCTGACAGCAACAAACTACCTGTAGCTTAGCACTGTCACTGTCATTTTTTGTAAACTGTTTTAATAAGAAATGATCTGCTATGAACAGTATACATCAAATATTTTGCAATGAATCCCCTAGTTTACACTAGATGGCTTTTGTGAGGATTTAAAAAAAAAACTATATTTTGCAGGGCCAGACTTTTTTTTTTGATTACTTGCACCTAATCCACTGTTTTAAACACCAAATGTATGAGTAATTAATTAAGCAAATGAAAGTAATCAAGTTAAAACACTGGATCAAAATAATATATATTTCCAAATATATTTATTACATTTTATTCATTCCTTATTTTTTAAGCATCACTTAATTATTTATGCAGCTATTATCACAGCTATATATAAAACAGCTTAAAAAAATAATAATTACAATTCTTAATTATTACACCATTATATATACATATACACAGATACACTACCAGTTCAAAAGATTTGTAATGTTTTTTTTAAAGGATTGTTTTTATTTGTTTCAAAATACAGCAAAAGCAGTAGTATTGTGAAATTCCTGTGATCAAAGCTACATTTTCAGCATCATTACTGGTCTTCAGTGTCACATGATCCTTCAGAAATCATTCTTATATGCTATTTGCGGTTCAAGAAACATTTATTATTATTATTATTATTATTATTATTATTATTATTATTTAAAATAGTTTTTCAGATCAGCATTTATCTGTAAATAAAAAGCTTTTGTAACATTATACACTATACCATTCCAAAGCCTGGAGTCAGTATATATTGGTTTATGGAAATTATAGAAATTAATACTTTTATTTAGCAAGGATGCTTTAAATTGATCAAAAGTGATAATAAAGACATAATGTTACAAAATATTTCTATTTCAGATAAATGCTGTTCTTCTGAACTCTCTATTCATCAACGAAACCTGAAAAATCTGAAAAAAAAAAAAATCTGTTTTTAACATAATAATAATAATAATAATAATAATAATAATAATAATACATGTTTTTTTTTGAGAAGCAAATAAAAAATATTAGAATGATTTCTGAAGGATCATCTGACTGAAGTAATGATGCCAAAAATTCGCTTTAAAATCACATCTTTCAAAAACTTATTTAAAAAAAAAACATTTAAAAACTTTTGACTGGTAGTGTATTTATTTATTCATAAAAAAATATCCAATATTACATATCTATCTGTGAGTGGCAAAAATATGTTAATCTTAGAAATCAGCTGTTAATTTGAAGGTGAAATAAGAGTCCATCTGTTCAGAGGTATTTTTAATTTATGGGATGACTATCAAGTATCAGTGTGTGCCCTGTTTTATTCAAATAACAGAAATCTATCAAAGTTTGATCATGTTTGTGGAAGTGTATTATGGCATGAACAAAGGAGATCTCTTGAGGACCTCAGAAAAAGAGTTGTTGTTGCTCATCAGGCTAAAAAAGTTTACAAAACCATCTCTGGAGAGTTTGGACTCCACAAATCCACAGTCAGAGTCACTCGGAGTGGTCCACCTTCAAAAGAAAGATGCATAATAGTCCACAAGATTGCAATGAGTACATATCACTGCAGTGTCCAACAGAAATTGTCACTGAGTGGTGCTAATAAGTGTTTGTTTTTTTCCCCCAGACATACATATTGTACGTTTTATGTGGCTTTGTACGTGTCACCGTAGTTCTGACTAGTCCAAATGTCCGCAGAGTGGTGCTATAACTCTAATGCTCTGTGACGTTTTAAAACTAATTAAACCTACTCAAAAGTATGAACAAAAGCAAATGTGATGTAAAAACGCAATTGGAAGCATGCCATTTTAGCTTGTTTTTCGATCTCTCTTCTTTCATCGTGAGTCATCTTTTTCACAGGACATCTTAAGTCCAGTTGAGCTACCGAGCAAGCTTGTTAAATTTACGAAAGATATTCAGTCAGTTAATAATTTTCTTTTGTTCTTTGATTAACATTAATGACAGGCGGCACGTTTATTAGACGGCTGTCTCTTTAACACTGAACACAGATCTAAAAATACTGTACACATGCGTTTTCTTTCTCATATGTTTACATTCACTTAAGACGAAGAAAAAAAAAAACACGTTTATGATGATATACTGACATACTTTATGCATACTGGTCAATAAATGTGAAAGAGAAGTGTGTTCCAGCCCGGAACAAACTTTTCTGCAGTGGAAATGCACAGAACTGTTCAAGAACGGACTGCTGTTCTCTATGCTCACGCTTTAGATGTGTGTGCTGCACGCAAACAGCGCGCAAGTTCTTTTCCTTCCTGCACTTAAATAGTTTTAAAAATCACATTAAAATTCAGAGCGCTGGGAATCGTTAATGTCTTATCGAATACCCAGTTATTGAAAACTCAACCCTAGTCAGAAGTGCTTGCTACTTTACTGCCTCTGGTAGACATTTCTGTTGGAAACTGCAGTGATATGTACTAATTGGTACATATTTTGCATCTCGCAAAAACGTTTGTGTCATGAGACCAGGTTGGCAGAGTTGCAAGAAGAAAGCCACTGCTCTCCAAATAGAATACTGTTTCCCATCTGTAGCTTTCTAAAGATCATGTGGACAAGCCAGAGGACTATTGGAGAAATGTTTTGTGGACGGATAAGACCAAAATGGAACTTTTTGGTTTAAATGAGAAGCATTATATTTGGAGAAAATAAAACACTGCATTCCAGCATAAGAAACATATCCCATCTGTGAAACATGGTGGTGGTAGTTTTATGGTTTGGGCTTGTTTTACTGCATCTGGGCCAGGATGGCTTGCCATCATTGATGGAACAATGAATTTTGAATTCTACCAGCAGAATCTAAAGGAAAATGTCAGGACATCTGTCCAAGAACTGAATCTCAAAAAAAAGTGGAACATGCAGCAAGACAACGACACCAAGCACGCATTCATTCTACCAAAGAATGGTTAAAGAACAAAGTTATTGATTTGGAATGGCCTAGACCTTAATCCAAGTGAAATGTTGTGAAAGGGCCCAAAGCAAGTTGAAGTAGTTCTGTACTGAGGAATTGGCTAAAAGGGGGAAAACCAGATACTAAAAAGCACAAAGCACTGACAGATATGTAACATCGGATCATTTTCTCAATATTTAAATATATATATATATGGACAGTATTCCAATGCACTATGCTTTAATTTATTGGTATTATCAGTTGGAACAGAAATGGTGTAAGGGCCAGATTTACGCCAGCGCAAACCGTCTTTCGGCATTAAAATTACTAAAGATTTGCAGTGAAGAATTAGTTTTGAAAAGGCATAGAGACAGTAATTTTTGTGCCTGACTTTATTGAATACACCTTTGTATGTGTTTCCCTTTAAGATGCAAAATTATGAGAGGAGAGTATCAAAATGAATCACGCAACTCGAACGTTTGAGCTTGTCAAATTACTGGTTTTTGGCCATCATTTAACAGCAAAAAAACACGTCCTAAAGCAGGTGGTAATTTGCACTGCTCTTAGTAGATTGCGCTGGTCATTATGGAAATGAAAATGTTCTTTAATGTGCACATTGTTAGTAAATCACACACAGAATTATTTAAAATATTTTATAGAATTATTAGCTCTTTGGCCTGTTTAGTAAATCTGGCCCTAAGTATCTTGCCATCGTTTCCATGTCTCCCAGTGCCCCTTCTCAAAATAAATTCACTACACTAACCTTCCCGGCTCTCCCTGGTCAGCCCAGCTTCTAAATCTCATCTGACGGGACTCTTCCCAAGGCCGTCACATCTCAGTAACTCTAACTGACATCTCAGCAGCCCCTCCACAGGGAGAAGCACCAGGCTTCAGAGCGACTCTGTTTTTATGAGGCTGCCAGTCCAAACAACAAAATACAACTATTGCCCCCTTCTTGCTTCTCTCTCTCTCTCTTTCTCTCTCTCATCCTCTCTCTTGTGGTCTGTCATTCCACCTCCCCATCTTCTTCTCTTACCTTTTATGTCTGGATGACAGACTGTACACGATAAGTTAGTGGACAACATTGTGCGGTTTGCTCAAAACAACAGGAAGATGATAAATTGATTTTGCTTCATAATGCCTCTTGCAGAAGAAATCTATATTGACTATAAACACAACCAATCAAAAGTTTGGACCCGCCTAGTCAGTCAAATCAAAACGAAGCAAAACTTGATTTCTTATTTTGTATATATATTGGGGTTTCTACTGAGAGTCTGAGTGGTCTGTAAAGGTCTGTAAATGCTTTACATCAAAATAACTATCAAAAAAAACAAAAAAAAACATACATTTAGTCCAATGCGTCCAAATCTTTGACCAGTAGTACATAAAAAACAAGAGCCGGCTATGAGTTTTTCATAGCATTACAGCCGTATCATGAACGCTCGTGCCCGTTAGCAGGCTGCTCCAAAACGCCGACGGGTAATATCCTGTTACAAAGTGCGACCTTGCTTTCTGAATCTGTGCCAACACATCTCTTTGAAAATGACCAGCTAATAGTTTATATTAAATCAATTTCCCCTGGGGCAATGGAGATTGCGGCTATTATTGTTGTGGTAAATTATGTTAGCATTGCTGAACTAGCACTTAGCATGGCTTAATGGTGATTTGTATTCCGTACGCATTAAGTGGCGGGCTTCGCAGATTGCTCCGGAGCAGCCTGACGCTGCGAACATCTCCCCAGCCGAACACGCCTGCCAAACAACCGAGAGGTAATGTCGTTACACGCACTATCCATCAAAGAGCACATGCTCCATACGCACAGACGCCTGACCTCAAACACACGCGCCCGAGACGGCGGATCCAGCGGCCAGGGAAGACAGCAGGTGTTATGGCTGATACCTTGCTAGGTTGAGTCACGCTGGCAGGGGAATTTACTGCACCATTGGCTGTAGTGATGGGGTGTCACAGTGGGATTTGGGTGTCATTCAAAGAGCGGGCTTTGTTAGAGCCTTTCAGGATCGCCTTGGGAAGACAAGCACTGCGCTACGCTCCACACTGGCCTTGGGTCATAAAATCTGACAGTACATTGGCCCATTACGATCTGGAGATATTCCGCCTGTGTCTCTGTGGTTGTTTTGAGCCGTCATTTCCCTATAGACGGAGGATTGGGTGCGAAAGGGACCAGAATATGACATGCTCCGCAAGTTGTGAGACTTCAGAGAGTTTGCTTTTTAAAATCACATTTCATATATGAGAGGAGCCCAAAGTGATACTCAGTTTTTCAGGCCGCTGCGCTTTTCTGTCTGAGTGAGGTTTAAATAACGTGTTTGATGTTTAGTTGCAGTGCCTCGGTGCTGTTGAAGTGTGATCCCGAATTAACTGCGCTCGTCTTTCCCCGCTGGGCATGCTTAGTTAACCACACAGACGGGCTAACTGCAACTCTGCTCGCCTGTAATGCATCCTGAACACGAGGACGAGGTGAAAAGTTGAACTCTTATTAATAGACTTGAGCCCACCGGAGATCACACGGATTACACGGTACAAACTGTAAGTGTTATTTGCCGTCAGATCAGATCATTTTCCACACCTGAGAGTTAAGCTGTGGTTTAAATCATACACAGGTGTAACACAACAATGCTATTGTACTACAGTGTTAATTGTGAAATTACAGCTGAGAATGTTTGCTGACAATGTTAGATACACATACATGACATATACATTTCATTCCAAACCAGCAAGACCTTTGTTCATCTTCGGAACACAGCTTAAGATATTTTTGATGAAATCCGAGAGCTTTCTAAACCTGCATAGACAGCAACACAACTACCATGTTCAAGGCCCAGGGGGTAGTAAGGGCATCGATAAAATAGTCCATGTGACATCAGTGGTTCTACCGTAATTTTACAAAGCTAAAAAAATACTTTTTGTGCGCAAAGAAAACAAAAATAACGACTTTATTCAACAATTTCTTCTCTTTAATGCATTTACAGCATCATTATTGTCATGAATGCATGTTGAACACTGAAAAGAAGAAATTGTTGAATAAAGTGATCAACAATTGAATGAACAGAAACGTGCTGCAAATACTCACAACACAAACAAATAAAGAAACAGGCTGCAAATAGTCACAATACAGCCAAACACGGAAACGTGCTGCAAATACTCGCAACACAAACAAATGCAAATAGGATTGATTTTTGTTTTTTCTAACATGACAAATGAAAAGTAAATGTTTACTTTTTAAATGTCAAATGCTTTGTGGACGATAGAAATAATGAAGAATGGCTCAGACAGCAATTATAGTAAGTTCTGTTACAGATTTTATGCCGTTTCTTTCAATACAAAATGGATGAATAATGAATACGCAAAAAAAAAAACTAAATTATGAAAATACTATATATATATATATATATATATATATATATAGAGAGAGAGTATTTTCATAATTTAGTTTTGCATATTTATATATATATATGCAAAACCAGATAAAAGCCATCTCAGTCAAAAATGACACTGAGTGAATACTCTGGACACATATTATACATCCATACATCCATCCATTACTTTTACTTCAAACTCACTAAAATCCCACCCTCAGCCCAATCAGAAGTACCACTACTTACATAGAAACCTATACATCTGAGCCTGATAAAACTGCATTTTTTTTTTTAAGAAAGATGGATTTATCTGGTTTTGCATCTGAACTCTTCATATATATATTCACCCTTATGTAATTTCATGTGACTTTCTTTCCTCCGTGGTACACAAAAGAAGAAATTTCAGCCATACATTGTAAGTCAATGGCAACCAAAACAGTTTGCTTACAAACATTCTTCAAAATCTCTTCTTTTAGGTTATTTTAGGAAATAAAGTGACTGTGAGTAAATGATGAGAGAATTTTCATTTACAGATGAATATTTTAAATGCTGCTTTGATACTGCTTTGATAATGCTGCTTTGTTGAATTTTAAAAAATAAAAATAACGTAATGTAGACTTTAAAAGAAAACACTGCACAATCACAGATCTTAACCCTCATTCGCAGTCCCACTTAGAACACAAGTTGCATTTCTTATCCTGTAAAGTCACCACAAAATGGAGGCTGGGGAAAAACCTGAATTCAGGTCGGAGCTAGAGAAGTCATGCATGTAACTTTTCTCCAAGTCTAAAAATGTGCAAACTAACTTGCCAGGACTATATTTGCCTTGGGGAGTGAGAGAGAGATTTCCCAGCAGTATGCAGTGTCTATGTGGAGCTGAGGCCTCGCGCCGGAGCGCTGCTCAGCCAACGCTGAGAGCTAATGAGGCCCTGTCGGTAAGCGTGTCTATTGCACAGCCACACAACACTGTCAGAAAGTCAAGGAGAAAGGAGAGGAAGCTCTTACCGCTGTCACATTATGCTAATACAAATACCCAAACCTGTGATACACTTGAAACTCTATAGGCCCGAGTTTGCAAGCGCACTAGCTTACTGTCCATTTAGCTGACGGTTACAAAAAATAAGTTTTCCTCCTTGCCTTTTGTCCTTCGCACATTGATATCAGCTGAGGGTCGCCATAAAACGGCCTTTTAATTTTTTCATTTATCTTTCTTTTGCACTCCTTTCGCGACTGTTTTATAGTTCTCCCTGTGTGAGACGAGGGCTTATTTCGCATTCTGGAAGATTTATAACAAAACTAATG
Source organism: Cirrhinus molitorella (assembly GCA_033026305.1). Lineage (NCBI taxonomy): Eukaryota > Metazoa > Chordata > Actinopteri > Cypriniformes > Cyprinidae > Cirrhinus > Cirrhinus molitorella. The sequence goes on along the minus strand of CM065139.1, from coordinate 22,372,880 downwards.
CTGAGGCTAAGACAGAGTCTACGGCTTTTTAAAACCACCATAAAGAAAGTAGGAAAAATATACGATGGCTTTATCATACAGAAAGCGGACGCAACAATAAACGGGTCCGGTATTTCCAAGTTCCCGAACTTTTTGAAAGGGATACTCTCCAACTCTATTCAGGCAGAGCAAATTTTAAATGCATCAAAGGCCTGACTAATAGATTTCTGAGCAGGATTCAGAGCGCAGAGAGCTGGAGCACGGGGAGATTGATACAGTTGAATTATATATTAGCTTTCTGAAGAGTTTCATATTCAGAGGACTGCTTTGTGATTGCATTTGAGCAGTGGCTTGACCGCGCATCTCACTGGTCATCCATAACTCAAATTCCGATGGTCCGGTTGTGAGAAATATACCATGAAATATTTCAATAAATCTGCCATGACTCACAGAGAGGAGAAGCGCAAAGCGCCTGTGCTTCTATCTCCAAATGCATCTATGAAAAAAAAACTCACCTGAGATTGAAGGAACGTAGAACCGCAATGCAGAGAGACTTTTATCGGAAACAACGCAGAAAAAAAAAGAGTGAAGTTGAGCTTATTGTGATGCTTCTCATAACAGTCAAATGCACAAGACTAGACAGAAAAGAGATTGGGTGATTTTGTGGAAAGTTCAGTTCAGGCAAATCATTCAAGACAGGCTTGAATAGACTGACAGCTAGTAGTGTGATTGCTTCTGCCTGGATGCTGCTTAGACTTCTGGGATTGTAGGAAAAAGAATATACCGTGGATTCTTCCTGAAGCTGTTGGTCTTCTTTTAAAATCTTTATTTATCTGCCCACAACTGGACACCAGTATTCCAACACTTTTACCACACCAGCCACTACAGTTTGAATGTTGTCAGGTTTACTGTTTTTCTTAGGCTTTTTAGAAAAAGGACCATCTGTTGTGACTTTTGCACAAAGCAGTAGGTGTTCAGAGTCTATGAAAGGTTGTCAGTGAAATGGACACCTACTTACTTGAAGATATATGTTGCTTCCTCCACTAGACCACTGATGCGCAGGAGGTGGTGAATAGCTTGCGTCTATCTCAAGTCAACAATCATCTCTTTTGTTTTGCTGACAAGTAAAGAAAGAAGCTGTCGGCTGACATTTACAGGTCTGTAAATGTCAAGGAGCTTCATAGAAAAATAAGATAATATTAATATAGGAATATTTGTTAAAAAATTTGATTCATTTATCTGTCAAACATAGGATATTTGAATCAAATAATTAATTACTTAACAAGATTTCTGCATAACCTTGGAATACAACGTTGGACAGTTTTATGATAGATTTATGTTAAGATTATTACTTTACATTCTTACTTTTATTCAGCAAGAACACATTAAATTGATCAAAAGTTACATTTTAAAATATACTATAACAGATCAGGGTAAATTTAACTTATTTTGTCTTCTGTAGCTTCTGAAGGGCAGTACTAAATTAGAAAAATATGATACTTAGGCTAAATAAGAAAATGTACACTTTCATTCTGTTAAAAAAGCTCTTAATGTATTGTGTTTCCTACTGAAGCATCAGTGCGAGTCTGAACCTTATGCAATAGTTGCATATGAGTCCCTCAGTTGTCCTCAGTGCGAAAAGATGAATCTCAAAATCATACAGTCATTGTTGGAAAAGGGTTCAAATACACAACAATGCTGAAAAACCAAATAATTTGTTGGACCTGAAGGATTTTTCTGATGCAGTTTAACTGTTTAGGACAAACAAGGGACTCATGAACAACTATCACTAAACAAAAACACAGCTGTGTGTAAACTTTTGAACAGGGTCATTTTAATAAATTCAGCTATTATTGTCTCTTGTGGACTATATGAAAATGTGTTTTCCAGTACATGGACGTTCTTTTTTTAGTAAAATAATTAACATTTTGCAGATTCTGCAAGGTGTATGTAAACTTTTGACTTCAACTGTAAGTGTAGAGTGGCACCTGTTTTGTAAAATGACCCACTGAATGAAAGCACGGGACGCAGCTGCAGAATGAGATGCTTAGTCTAAGTGGAGATCATTTGTTAACTAGGGTCTGGGGTATGATTGTGTTGAACGAAGTCAATGAGCATCATTCTGACACAGAAGTCCTTGCTGGTCATGTTACAGAGTATCAGGTGGACAGCAGACACAATGGCATCACTTGTGGACCACTTGTGATCTACCCCTTCAAGGCTAGTTAAAGAAACCACTTTTTAACAACTCATTTAATTTCAAAACCATCCTTCTTGCCTTCTTGTGTGAAACACAAAAGTAGAGACATGATGTTCAAATCAAGAGAGAACTGGACAAATACACAAGTCACACAGAAGTTGCTAAAGCCTAATGATGTCTGACTAGAGCTGTGATCTATGCAGTACAACAGCTACTGACTGTTGAAATCAGTGGAGATACAGAGATCAAGCCTTTAAAATGGTGCTTGATGGTTAATTAGAAAGTCGTTAACAGGCCTGTAGCTAGTTTTAGCACACTTGCTCTGGGCCTCTTGAGTTTGACCCCAATCCAGTCATATTCAGTACCTCTTTACAAATTGTGAACTATTTAATTATTTATTGTTAAATTATTTTTTTTTTACTGAATAATACATGGGATTTATTTGCGTTACAATAACATTTAATTTACTATTTAATGCATCTGAATGCATAAGCGCCAATATCAGACACAAAGGTGAATCTATGAAAGTCTTTAGGATAAAATTTCACACTTGAAATCTGAAGAGAGACTGTATTCTGAGACCACAGCATCGGAGAGTGTCTATCGCTGCAAAACAGCCTGTTTCGGAAAACATTTTCATCTGCTCATGCATGTAGAAAACTGAGAAATTACATGCCACTCAGAGAGGCTACACTTACAGCAACCGAGCAATTGTTTCTCAATAAACAACGCCATGCGCATACAGAGGAAAAGAGAGAGAGAGAGAGAGAGAGAGAGAGAGAGAATGTTGCTCTCCCTGAATCACTCAGAATTCATGAATGCCAAACCTGCCTGTGAAGTGCTAGCGGGCATTTGTGTAAACAAATCGCATTGATAGCACATATCTCTCATACACACACAATAAGTATTAAACATGGACTATAATGGCTAATACCTCATGCAATTCCAATACATTATTCATACAAAAGGGAAAAATTATTCATAAGGACGCTGAACCTTTTAGACAGAAAGCTGTTATAAAAATGCATGGGCATAGCATGAATAGGACAAGCTCTTGAACATACACATCTAGCTATTTAAACCTTCCTGAGAGCACTTAAGAAGCGGAAGATTTCAAGCTCAAATGGCATTTCTCTATAATCCACAGACTTAAAGGAAAATTCAGGGTTCAATGCAAGTTAAAGTCATAGCATTTGTGGAACAATGTTGACTCGACCTTTGTTTTCTTTAAAAAAGTGAAAATAAAAGTTATGATGGGACAACAATACAACGGAAGTGAATGAGGCCATTTTTTATGGGCAGAAATGTGCAGCTTAGAAGTTTACAAAAACTTTATAACAAGGGTTGTATTTACATTAGTTATCATGAGATTATCATGTAAACACACTTTTATTTACATCTAGTGTTTTAATGTTTATGAATTGTCCCTATTTACTTTCATTGTAAGTGCCTCACTATTACCTGGAAAAACAAGGACAAGTGGAAATATGTTTTGCGGTAATCAACATTATTATGACAAGTGCTGTTGATTGAGATGAACCTGTATTGAATCTGAAATATTGCTTTAAAGAAGTCTAAACATGAGTCGCTATTTCTGTCAGTAAAATTTTGTCAGAATAAAGTGACAGTTATTAAGTGCTGGAAAAATCGAGTTTCATAACCCTCCTAACGAAAGCAAGATGTACTGCAGAACACAAGGAAGAAAGAAAGAAAAAAAAGTGTAGGATGCAAGAAAAGAAAGAACAAAACCAAAACAAACAAAAAAGAAGCCAACAAGCACAAAAACAGGTTGCGTGAATCTCATGAGGAACGTGGCAAGTGTGCATATGCAATTATTTGGATAATTCATATTTCATGCGCTTAAGTCTTTGATAGAAAAACCTACACACGTAGAAGTGTCTTTGCATCATCCTAAAACAACTTCTCAGGCACAGTTGCCATGGTCACAGAAAGACATCACAGTCCTGAGCACAGGGTCTTATGGGTAATTAGTCAGATAGGTACAGAGGCTGTGAGGCGGGCTGCTCTGGGGGATTCAGGCCTTACTGATCTGCTGGCCCCGACACGGAAAAGAGAGGAGTAAAGTAAACAGGGCTCTGCTCTTTCATTCTTTTTCTTCTTTTCTTTCTTTTTTACCTCTCCCATGCAGCTTTGAAGGTCAGTCATGCTTAGATGGGGGACAAAGACTGGGGAAGTGAACATGTCCATTTTCCTGACCCAGAAAATAGTCTTTTCTTTAGGTCACTGTAACATGGACTAGGGTATGGCTGACTTATAAAAGCCTATAATTCGAGTCAGCTTTATTCAAAAGGTCACAGTGGAATATAAAACCAAAATAAATGATCCCTAAAACCTCTAATAAGATCAGTTTTACGTGTTTTCTGTCATTTTTGAAGCTTAAAAGCTTAAACACTATCGACTATAATTGCATGGAAAATAGCAAACAGCACATTCTTCAGAACATCTCTTTTTGTGTTGGACATAGTGTTAAAAATGTAAGGGTCAGTATTATATAAATATTTATTTATTTATAACAGTTCTTTCTGGTCCTCAAATGTAATTGGGTGAGAAATATGTATTTTGCTACTAAATAAAAAAAAAAATGGTAATTGCAACAATTTCACAATTTTGACATTTTTTCTCAGAATTGTCAGATATAAACTCACAACCGCGGGTCATAAAGTCAGAATTGTGAGAAATAAACTTGCAATTCTGACTTTTTTCAAAGAATTGTGAGTTTATATCTCTAAATTGTGATCTTTTTTTCTCAGAATTGCGAGTTAATATCAGAATTGTGAGATAAAAACGGGACACAAATTTCAAGTTTATATTTCACAATTTTGAAAAAAAGGTCAGAATTGCTAGATATGAACTCACAACTGCGAGAAAAAAGTCAGAATTGCAAGAAATAAGAAAATAAAGAAATTGCGAGAAATAAGTCATTTTTAAACTCACAATTCGTTATTTCTTTTTTGCAATTGATGCAAGTGATATTTTTTCATATTGCAAAAAAGTCAGAACTTTGAGTTTATATTTGTGACTAAATTGTGACTTTTTCTTCTTAGAATTGTGAGCTTATATCAGAATTTTGCAGTGCTTGAATTCTGTCAAAACTTATAATAAAATAATAAATAAAACCTTACATAAATATGATTATTAAGTTTGTCTGGTCCTTGTTATCATTGAGAAAACCTAATTCTAATTTTACAATGATCAGTGAATTAGGTGTACCAAATAATCACTAAGCAAAGAATAATTAAATATTTAGCTGAGGAAATTATTAATTTCTAACAAGTTTAAAGTGATTTTTACATTTAATGGGCACCTTTATAAAGCCATTATTTTTTCTAAAAGTTTGCATTATCTTTTGCATAAAATTCTTAGTCACTTAGAATAATAAGACATTTTAGGCTGTTACCACACAAAATAATTATCAACAAAATTCATCTTTTTAATTTCAATTTTCAAACACAGGTGCTGCATCTGAATTGATATTTAGATGTATTTACCCACTGTTTAATGCAGGACACGAATGCATTTAACCTGCAGATACAAATGCATAAATAATGTTTAGATATTTTAATCCTAAAACGTTGAATTTTTAAATTGAATATTTGAAATGATTTAAAAAAAATGAAAAGGTACTTTAAATGTGAAATTAAAACCGCCAATAGGTTGCAGCAAGTTGCTGTTAATAAGTGAGTCATTGCGATTGAACCGAATCATTTAAATGGTTGATTCATTCAGGAATGAAACACTGTCATGTTGTTTAGAGACAAAACAGTGCTGTGTTTGGAACCATTTTTGTTGGCAAAATAGAGCAAAAACAGGCAATATGGTGTCTAAAACGTAAGTCTCTTAATATTAGGTGCTAATTTATATAAAATCAATTTCACATTTGTGATTTTTGCAAAACAAAATGGCACTCTTTGTGAAAATAAACGATCGTTTTGCTAGATAAGACCCTTCTTCATAGACTTGGATTGTTTAGAGCCCTTTGAAGCTGGATTTAAACTGTATTTTGGAAGTTCAAACTCAGGGGCACCACAGAAGTCCATTACATGGAGCGAAATCCTGAAATGTTTTGCTCCAAAAAAAAAAAAACACAATTTCTTTACGACTGAAGAAAGAAAGACATGAACATCTTGGATGAGTACATTATGTGTAAATTTTTGTTCTGAAAGTAAACTAATCCTTTAATGCTTATGGAGGTCCAGCACCCCCCAAATCCCCCTTCAATTCGAACACTGGAATTGTGAGATAAACACTGAGAACATAACAGTCTTTTTTCCCCCCTCAAAACTGGACTTTACTCACAATTGCAAGTTTCTATCTCACAATTCTGAGAAAAAAAGAGAATTGCAAGACACAAACTTGCATTTGCGAGAAAAAAAGTCAGAATTGTGAAATACAAACTAGCATTTGTGAGAACTATGAGTTTATATCTCGCAATTCTGACTTTATAACTCACAGTTTATATATATTTGTGAGATAAAGTCACAAAAAAAGGAGTTTATATAATGCAAATCTGAGGAATAAACTCAGAATTGTGAGTTTAAACCTCACAATTCTGACTTTATAACTCAGTTTATATAAACTGATTTCTGAAGAATCATGTGAGACTGACCTTGGTGAGGATAAGAGTCTTATTTTTTACATTAAAAAAAAAAAAAATCAATAGAGAAACATATATATATATATATATATATATATATATATATATAAGAAAGCCAGTAATTTATGACATAGTATTCCCTTTGGACAAAATAGTATTTTTGTATTTTTAGCTTGAAATCATTAGCATTTATGTTCATTTAAAGTAAAAAAAATGTCTGTCTCATTCTGACACATGCAATAAATAAACATAAACAGACTAAGCGGCCCAGATCCCAATGCACCCCTGATTTAATAAGGAAGAGCAGGACACCACATAAGCGCCAACTTTTTCCGCAGGCCACCTTGTTTACCCGGATTTGTTTATGAGCGCGAGGCACACGCATTAAATCTAGATGGCTATGTTCCAAGAGAAAAAAACGCGAATGATTCAATGCGGCTAACACCGTTGATAACAAATGCTCCCGCTAACCTTTGCAATTATTTTTTCAATATCGTGCTCTGTTGAGCATTTTTAATGAACGCATAACAGAAGCAATTAGGTGTGTGATGGCATTTTCCTTTTTAAGGAGCTAATTAAGGCCCGACCGTAGATGGTAACCTGCGCTATCGCAGGTGAATGGCAGATGCTAACACAGACAACAACGCATTAGAATGATTACAGGAAAACAATCACAATGATAAAAAAACAGGAAATAAATACGATCACTAAAATGGGAAAAGGGAGGGAAAAGCATCTTCTGTGGCGTTTATTATTTTACCTCTAACATTACATGCGTGTGCTCTGCATAAAATAATCGTGAAATGTAATTTAGATGGCGTAATGGAGGGTAATGTGAGAAGAAATTGAGGACGGATGACTGTGAGGGAGCTAGTGGCTAAAAGGAGCCAAAAGACGCAACTATTAAAAGGTAATTCAGCTCAGGGTATTTGATTTAGCAGGGCCGCATCAGCGCAGGTGGAAAAGTCCCAAAGATGGGAACTGGGTGCAACATGTTTTCATGAATTTCATTAAATAATGAGTCTATCAAAATACAATGACAGCAGGGAGACAGAAGAAACAAAACCTGTGGACATTTGTAAGGTGACGCCTTTGCGTTTGGTTTTGGAAAAGCAATCGCACGAGCCCGCTGCTCATTAGCATTTAGCATGAACTCTGAATTCCCACATTTCTGATTGATGGAATAAGGACAGAATCATGTACTTTAGGGGTAGCTTCATTTGAAATTCAAACAACCTTTGTGCCGTTACAGGAGCGGAGCTGAGAAGAATGTCAAAAATTATTTTCCTCTGAGCAAGCGTTTCAAACGCAAACCTCGCTCCTGACATCCGAAATGGAGGCAAATTTCTCAAATAACCTGTGATGAAACTATGTCAGCGCAAATGTCTCTTTAGCCTGCTCATAAAAATGTATCTTTTAAAGCAAGCCCTATTAGTCACTCCAGCAGACTGTAGGCAGAGCTAAGCTTTAATCAATACTGTCTCCGGTGACAGAGTATAACAGAGACTCATTCAATAACATTAGCACGTAAACGGCTGATGATGGCAAGCGGGACTATTTTTTATACCGAGCGAAGAATCTTTGTTCTGCATTATCGATTATCGAGGCAAGACTTTCCTGTATAAGTATGTGTGTCCACTTGTTTGCAAAGGGAGAGTTTTTTCTGGTTGAAAAATGTTTTTAAACAATGCAGCACTTGCCACTGTTTACCCAGGCATCCAATCGCAGAGGAGGAGGGGCGGGACACATACCACACCAGCCAATCAACCATCACATCCCACTTCTACAACAAAGTTAATATTGCTGATTACATTTCTGGTCTACCACAATTCTATTAAAAATAATGCTTTCAGGAACATAACGCATTTTTGAAGTTTTATTTAGTTTAAAACTTGCCTTTTAGGTTTACACTACGATTCAAAATCTTTGGACACTAAGATTTTGCACTTATTTGATCCAAAGTACAGCAAAAACAGTAACATTCTGAAATATTTTTACTATTTTAAATAACTGTGTTATATTTAAATATATTTTAAAAGTACATTTTAATTCCAAACGGGACTTAAAAGCGTGTATCACGAATCATTCGATTCAAAACGGGACTTCAAAGCGTGTATCGTGAATCATTTGATTCAAAACGGGACTTCAAAGCACGTTTCGCAAATCACTTGATTCATAACGAGACTTCAAAGCATTGGGAATCATTTGATTCAAAACAAGACCCCAAAGACCGTATCGCGAATCACTTGATTCAAAACAAGACTTCAAAGCGTGTTTCGCAAATCATTTGATTCAAAACAAGACCTCAAAGCGCGTATCACAAATCATTTGATTCAAAACGGGATTTCAAAACGCATATCGCGAATCCTTTGATTCAAAACGACTTCAAAGAGCGCATCACGAACCACTTGATTCAAAATGGGACTTCAAAGCGTGTTTTGGGAATCATTTGATTCAAAACAAGACCTCAAAGACCGTATCGCGAATCACTTGATTCAAAACAAGACTTTAAAGTGTGTTTCGCAAATCATTTGATTCAAAACAAGACCTCAAAGCGAGTATCGCGAATCACTTGATTCAAAACAAGCCTTCAAAGCGTGTTTCGCAAATCATTTGATTTAAAACAAGACTTCAAAGCACGTTTCGCTAATCATTTAATTTAAAACAAGACGTGATGTTTTATTAACAAATTTCGGGAGGAGCGCGCACAGATAATACACATGGCCAATTCATCATCAGCAATCACATCCCTTGTCCAATAAGCAGAGAGGGATTCCCTATAAATATCCATAGCAGTCCTACCTTCGTTATCTCTCGTCTTTTTCTGAACCCCTCCTCCTCCCCATCCCCTCGCCATCAGTCCTGGGGGGAGCGCTTTTGAGTTCGGGCCAAATGCCGAGCTCGGACTCCTCTCCCTGGGCAGGGGGAGTGCCCCTGGCTTGGGAATAATCACCGAGCTCGAGGCCCTCTTCCGGACAGCAAGCCAAACACGCATAACTTTATTCAGTTGATTATCTGTAAGCACGAACTAGTGAATTCAACGCGCGTTTCGTGAATCATATGATTCAAAACGAGACTTCAAAGCGCATATTGCGAATCACTTGATTCAAAACGAGACTTCAAAGCACGTTTCGAAAATCGTTTAATTTAAAACAAGACTTCAACGCGCGGTTCGCGAACCATTTGATTCAAAATGAGACTTCAAAGCGTGTTTTCGGAATCATTTGATTCAAAATGGGACTTCAAAACGCGTTTTGCTAATCATTTGATTCAACACAAGACCTCAAAATGCATATCGCGAATCCGTTGATTCAAAACCAGAATTCAAAGCGTGTTTCGCGAATCATTTGATTCAAAACAAGACTTTAAAGTTTGTATCGCGAATCATGTGATACAAAATGAGACTTCAAAGTGTGTTTAGCGAATCATTTGATTCAAAACGAGACTTCAAAGCGCGTATCACAAATCATTCGATTCAAAACGGGACTTCAGCGCACCTTTTGCAAATAATTTAATTAAAACCAGACTTCAAAGCGCGTATCACAAATCATTTGATTTAGATCGGGACTTAGGAGCGGGTTCGCGGGATGTTTTTATCCCCACAGGGAGGCAGGGATGCATAGACCAGTTGGGGGGAAATCTCCCCCATCCCCCTGGCAAATCGCACCCTGGATATAAGCATTCAAAACATAGAGTCTCTAACTTACGCCAATATGGATCAACGATTTTGAAGACATCACCACGCACTTCAGCTTCACATCAAACCTTCTGTCAAATCAAATAGAATACGGCAGCATATAGAATAGCACTGCACGTTTCAAAGCACTTCAGTGGACCTTTTAACAATTTTTCAATAGTGATGACCCTTATAATAAGTCTGGTGTCTTTTGGAAACTCCCATTTGACTTTTATTTCAATGCTAGTTTTTATCTTCATAATAGCTTTGGTTAAAGATAACAGCGTCGGCACAGACTTTGCTTTGGTTTCCTCAAGGCTCGTCGTATACTCTACAGAGGAATCAGGCTTGTCTGTGACTGTCTGTGTTATTACTGAATATAATTGACAGGGTCTCGAACAGCCTCCACTCAGTTTGAGAGCTGGAGTCCATGACTGTCACTTCTCATGAATAGGGCTTTAATGTCAAATCTCTTCTGTTGTACCCTCTTCATCAGCAGCACTCCCCAGCTGCCGCCGAATCCCAGACTGGGGCTTTTTAACTTAGCTGTCAGCCGTTAAATGCTGCTGTATTTCACTCTGTTCTTTCCGAATGTGACTCGGAGGGCAGAGGGATGTGATGACATTCGGGCCTCGGGGTATCTTACAAGTGACCAGAGAGACTCCAACTTTAGAGTGTGGCTGAACAAAGCTGAAAGAGATTTTCATACCTCTGTTATCACAGAACATCATCTGCCACCTGAAATACTCTCTCTTTCTCTCCCTCACACACACACACACACACACACACACACACACGCTCTCTGAAAAAACATTATGAATTCCATCACCTGGCTACAGACCCCATTTCACACACTATAACATTTGGATGTCACGAAAGTGCGTATCTCATTTTCCCCCTCTCTCTGCTGGGGTAATGGAAAAGACCGGAAAACTTTTCATTATCTCTGTCTGTGCGTCGGGCACAGCAAACACACAATCTCCTTCTGGTCTCTTCCATAGCGCTGGTATTCGACATTCAGGTAATACGCATGAAAAAAGATTCTTTTTGCAGTCTCTTCTCTTGAGACAATATGCCTGAAAAGATATGCCTGCGTCTCATTTTTTTTTCCTTTTCGGTTTTGGGAACTCAATATTTGCTAGTGCACTGATCCCAGGAGACTTGAGATGAAGTTAAAAGACGAAGCAGGATGATGAGAGTCTTAACAACACATACACATGCCAGCTAAATACGGTTGTCATCAGTGTTAAATTTATATCAGAAAATAAATTAAGGATGTTACCTTTCTATTTATTTATTTATAATATTATTTTAATTTATTTTACTTGTTAAAATTATTTCATTTTTATTGTTTATTTACAGATGGATTTATTTGATCAAAAATACTGTAAAAAAATAATGTTATTTTACAAATGAAAATAGTTGTTTTCTATTTTACTTCATTTTAAAATGTAAATTATTCTTGTGATGGCAATGCAAAATCTTCAGCAGTCATTAATCCAGTCTTCAGTGTCACATGATCCTGCAGAAATCAGTGTAATATGCCGATTTGGCACTCAAGTAGCATTTATTTTTATCAATGGTTTGGGATATTAAATAAATCGAACCTCCCATTATTGATTAAAAATACGAAAACTATAGTAATTTTATATAAATCCATAACAATTTTTAATGATACAGTATTTTGTTTTTTTTGTTTTGTATAGACTATTTTCATGATGTAAAAATAATGAATGAAATAAAAAATATTTTTTTTTATTATACAAATAAAATAAAATAATAATAAAAATAAATGACCATGAAACTTTGAACAGTGTAGTGTACATTTAATGTGTAAAAGCAAATAAAACACTTCTAATGTAAAAAAAAGAAAGAAAAAAATAAAAATATTTTTTATTTTCTTTTTTCCTACCTTAAAACTTTGAACGGTAGTTTTTTTTCAATGTGTAACATAAAAAAATAAATTCCAAACAACAACAACAACAATAATAATAATAATAATAAACACTTAAGTAAAAAATAAATAAACTGAAATAAAAGAAAATAAAAAATAACTTACTTTAAAACTTTGAACAGTAGTGTATTTTTTTTCAGTGTGCAAAAGAAAAAAAAACTTCATTAGTAAAAAAACTTTCTATGTAAAATAGAAAATAATAATAAAAACCGACCTTAATAATTGCATAAACTAATAATAATAATAATAATAATAATAAATAACTGACCTTAAAACTTTGAACAGTACAGTGTACATTCAATATGTAAAAAAAAAAAAAAAAACACTTCCAATGTAAAAAAATAAATAAATAAAAAATGACTTGAAAACTGTACAGTACAACAGTAGTGCATATTCAATATGTAAAAGAAAAAAAAAAACGTCCAATGTAAACAAAGGAAAGAAAACAATAAATAACTGATCTTAATAATTACATAAAAAACTGGGCTTAAAACTTTGAACAATAGTCCATATTTAATGTGTAAAAGAAAAAAAAAATCACAAAATACAACCTTTGACTGTGTCAAAAGCTGTTTAAATTTGGCAGATAATAATATGTATCTGGCTGCTATTACTTCAAAAAGAGCATGAAACTCAACTGTGTTAAATATCTGGCATCCATGTGCCTTGTTAACAGTCGTGTTAATTTAAAAGATTCACTCCTGCATTCAGATGTGGCTGTTGCTTCCAAATCTCTGCAGTGAGCACCTGGCTTAAGGGCATTAGAAGTTATTGGAAGAAATAAAGAAAAGCCTGACAGCTTTTATTCCAGAGACGTGTGCCAGATGCTGTGACAACAGATGTGAAGCCCCACTGTCACGTCTTTGAAGCGTTTCAGCATCTCATGACTTTCTAAAGAAGATCACACTGCGGTGGAGACTGCGCCTGACTTTGGCTCCATGTGCAAGAGCGACAACCCCAACAATCAATCCTGCCCTAAACGGTGATGACCATGATTCAATTAAACTAAAACGACCACGATAAGACTTAGCTGTAGCTCATTTCAAACACAGACACACCACCATAATAAAACCAACTTGCATAAATTCCCAAGGCAGTTTACTCAGACAGTTATGGGCCGCAATGATTCATAAGCGCACACATTAAACTAATACAATGCATGTGGCTTATTATCTGATACATTTGGAGCACAGAGATGGCTCTGTATCTTCTGGGTAAACAGACAGAGCTGGATAAGGATGGGTGGGCGATAACTAATAAAAAAACATATTGTAATTCTCCAACATTATCCACAAATCACTCACTACCTGACTTACAAGCCACTATCTTGACTTGGAGTGAGGAGAAACCATTTCTGCTGACCAATAAAATGATAAAGCAGCATAAATGAACGTAAGTAAACTCCACAACACTGTCGCAATGCAATGACTGGGGACTAGACTGATAAAAAAACTATTTAACAGCATTAAAACAGGTTTGTTTTCTGCAAGCTTCAGCTCTTTTGCCAGGCCTAACCAGAGTCTTGCCAAAGCCTGCCGTCTTTAGGTGCTGAATTAGATGCGGGAAGGGGCTAATTATAAATTGTAAGCAGCTACAACTGTCTCGGCATATGTTGACACTGATATAGGCTTACTTGCATGTCAGCAAAGAGCGTTTCCCCTGCTCTTTCCATTTCTGTTTATAAAAGAAGACAAAAAAACACTATGTTCGAGAGACAGAGCCCTGGCGAACCGCCTTCCGCTGTTTGTGGGCGAGATAAGAAATGCCACTAGAACACAGCCGAAAATACTCGTCAGAAATCTAATAGAACAGGAAGGCAATCATAATGCACTGACATGTCAGCTCAATGGAGCGATACAGAGAAAGAACGAGCGGGGAGGGGAAGAGAAATGTTTTGACAAGAATCTGGAGAAATGAGCCATTCAACTGGTTTAGGATTGTTTTAAATAACAGCCGAAAATCGCAATGTCACAGCAAAACCACTTTCGTTGAAGCTCGTCTTAGCCTGTCCATCCAGCATGGAGTCGCTGTGCATGGCGTTCTGAATACTATTTGTATGATTTTGTTTGGATTCAATATATTTAGCAGCTATGCTTTAATTAGCATGCGAATATTAGCCAAACACACTTAAAATGGCAACCTGACCTCATGACAAAAACGTACCTGTGTGAAATGTCCACTGAGTGGCGCTAAAAGTGACTTAACTGGTCTGCATAAAGCCAAGTTCTAATCCCAGCTGAACACCTCTGGTGTGACTTTAAATGCAGACCTTGAGCCAAAAACACATAACCAAACACCAATGACTTGTACATACACTATATGGACAAAAGTATTGGGACACCCCCTTCTTTAGAACAGAAAAAGGCACTTCCAAAACTGTAGCAGCAATTAATGGAAGCATAATTCATGTATTTAAAAAATGTATTTCGATTTCTGTTGGTTCAGTTTTGGAAGAGTCTAAAATGACTATACCCATATGCACAAGTCATTGGAGTTTTTTGGCCCAAGGTCTGCATTTCGAGTCACACCAGAGGTGTTCAGCTGGAATTAGAACTTGGCTTTATGCAGACCAGTCACGTTCTTCCACACTGACTGAATCAAACATTTCTCTGTGAACCTTGCCTTATACACAGAGGAATTGTCATGTTAGAATAAAAAAGAGTCCTGTCCAGAAGGACACAATTCCTTAGAATATCATTATATGATTAAACATTAAGATTAGTACTCATGGAAATTACTAAAGTAGTCAAATCAGTTTATTAGAAGGACCAATACTTTTGGCAAAATAGTGTATGTTTATTTTGATTTTAAAAAAGCACTCGCAAACATGCCATTTTATCTTGTTTTTCGATCTCTCATCTTTCAGCTCTTTCACTGTGTGTCATGTTTTCCACAGGATTCGTACCCAAGGATTCCGCATCCAAAAACCATTTCCATGCCGGCTGAGCTACCAAGCAAGCTTGTTAAAAAAAGCCTTCATAAAGCCTACATATGGAGCTGTAATCACAACTGTGTACGAAAACGATTACAAGTGCTTGCTGTGTTACCGTCTCTAGTGTTCATTTCTGTTGGAAACTGCAGTGATGTGTAGGGGACAGTGGGGTAAGATGAGCCATTTTTTACTTACGTAGTCCTCTACATACGGAAAATAACTCTTTTAAAAACAAACTTTATTTTCAAATTTCATTTTACAAAAAGTCATGTAATTTTGTCGCAAAGCTAACTTAAACTAAATAAAACCAGTCAAGTTTAGTTTTCACTTTTTGTTGTTTGCATTTCTGAAACAATATGTTGAAGTTTTAACCTTTCCAAAAACACACTAAATGGAGAGTTTGTTGAGTAAAATTAAATAAAAACTGAATTAGAATGAAGGAACAAATGTGACTGAAACTAATAAACATTTCAGTCAAAGGATTCTTGGCATGATGACTTTTCTGCAATGTCGAACAGACCATTAGGGACTACAGGTGGAAAGATATATTTCATTATAATGTGATGAAAGGATTTGGTGCACTTGTATACTGTCCCTTTTAACAAATAAACTACAAAGAATATGTTTAAATATGATGCAATAATTGGCATGGTTATATATGTTGCTAAATTACCTATATGCCTTATAAATATTTTTAGACCTAGATAAATTAGCTTTGATGTAACAGCCATTTCAGTCGACCCATAGTTAAATACTTCACCATTCTTAAACTATAGGGCTATAATTACCTATACAAATTGATAGTTAGTTTGTCAGTTTGGAAAAACAATGGTCTTGCACATCTCTACTTCACACACTTCAAAAAAGTCAGTTTAATGTGACAGGAAGTACAATTCATACAGCAACTTTTGTTAGGCTGGTTAAAAACAAGCAGACTGCAAACTCTTCCAAGCACTCCCCTCTTCCCTTTTTTACTTCATAACTGACAACACCAATGAGCTGTACAGAATGATGATGGCTTAATAAGCAGACAGGAAGTGTGAATGTTGTCTGAGTGTGCGGAGAGTATTTTTTAAGCGAGCTGCATGCTAGTTTAGGCCCGTGCTCCTGAGGAACAGGTTGTGACAGTTTGGCACACACTGTAAGAAAATAATGAATTCCAAATATTTCTCTCTCTGTTTGCCTCAGTGATACTGTGAGCTGACGGGTCAGTTCTCTAATAAGATACCTGTGACTCAGGCCCATGTAACAAGACGTTCCCCTCAATCATTTTCAAGAGCCTTGGCTTCCTGGAAGAGAAGACGTGAGGGCTTTATGCCCCTTGTTTGAGGTGTAACTTTCCCCAAACTTACACTCTGGGGTCATACTGTGTACTAACAACATGGAACATTCATACAACACAATTTAAAGTGACCATATCCTGAAAAGTTTGTGTTTGTCTGTTTGGATCTTAATTCAAGAAATGAATACATTTATTAAGCAAGAATACATTATTTGACCAACTTTTTACAACAAAATATTAAGCAGCAAAAAACTGATATTTTACTTAAAAAAAACATTATATATATATATATATATATATATATACATATATGTTTTCATAAATTAAAACAGAAAACAGCTTTTTTTTTTTTTTTTTCTTAAAATGACCAAATAAATGCAGTCCTGGTGAGCATAAGAGACTTCTTTCAAGATACATAAAAAAATCTTACCAATCTCAAACTTTTGAATGGTAGTGTACACGCTTTTTTATTTCTTTTTCAGCAATAAGAACTTACAAGATTTTTTCCTAATCAAATGCTGGAAGTGAGAATTGAGACTAAATTTCACAATTGAAACTATTTTTCGTGAAATGCAATTTTTTTTTAGGCTAGGCAAATTTTTGTGAGCTACTATTGGAAAGTTCACCCAAAAAATTAAGTGTATTCTTTCAAACTATATTATTTCCATAATATGTACTTTTTAAAAAAGTATACTAAAGTCTACTAGGGTTAAAATGGTGTATTAAGGTTATATATATTGATTATCTGCACTGATATTAAGTATTTTAATGGTTATTGGTATCGTCATTTTCAAAACCGATTTGCCGATTAAATAATTTTAAATTTTTGATGAAATCCTAAAGCTTTTTGACCCTGCATAGACAGCAATGCAACTGTTCAAGGCCCAGAAAGGTAGTAAGAACATCATTAAAATAGTCCATGTGACATCAGTGGTTAAATCTAATTATATGAAGCTACAAGAATATAACTTTTTGTGGGTTGTTTTTTGTTAGTCTTTGACGCACATCTTATGGGTTTGGAACAAAGTAAAGTAAATGGATATGTCGATAAGCTTGTCTTATCGTGAACGCAAAGTCTTTCAAATTATACATGTATTAAAAAAACAATATCACTTTACCCTTTCAACGAACCACAAGTTGATGCTGCTAAATGCTTGTGGCAATCAAAGTGTTGTGGTTGCTGTTACTGTGAACCAGTTCATCCCAGCGTGAACTCGGGGAGCCACTTTTCTCCCATCGATCTTGTGTGTCCAACTGTGAAGAATAACTGCAACAAACACCTCGAACGCACCAACAAGAAGAGAAGTTACTCCTCCTCCAGCATGCCAATCACATTCACCCACACAAACAGCCTGATAGGTTGGGAGAGGTGAGTCATCAGTGTAAAATATGACTTCTATACACAATTGTGCACTTTCATATCGAAAAAGACGAGGCGAGATGGGGTCGACATTTAAATCAGCGCACGGACACATACTCGCAAGCAGTTAATGGGTATTCTGTGCATTATTTCTGTGTAATATGCCATAACACTTATTCCAAATGAGCTAATTTGTTGGTCCGGTGAGCACACAAATCCCGTTAAGGTGTAATTCAAGAGTGGTCAGACTGCGCGAGCTCAAAGGTGAGGAGAGCGGGAGGAATTGTGGGTATTGACGCGCTTTCAGCGAGCAGAAATATTGAGCAGCGGAAAACTGCTGGAGCCCTTGAGAGAACTATAGAGATAGCCCAACTCTCTGCGAGCTGCTAAATGTCGAATTAAACAGTCAATCAATTTCAGGGTGAATAAGAGAAGGGAGAGAAAGAGTAAGAATAGGGAGACGCATCGACACGAGTCAGGCTGGAAATAAATGAGGTCTCGGCTCATAATAAACCCATATTTGTAATAAACAGATGCTGTAGAGCCATAAAATTGTCTTTTTAAATGGAGAGGGATTTGGCTGATGACGCACCATTACACACAGTGTTAACGCCCGACAAGGCCAGGAAGGGCCAGATAGATAGATGAATAGAAAGATGGCACGCTTGTTCTCCATCACACTTCCCTGCTCCCGCTCTTTTCAGGTCTCTCGCTGTGGAATGAACACTGAAGATATTCTGCAGCAAGAGAAGCTAATTTTATTCATAGAACCGAAAGATGGATAAAAGAGAACGGAATAGAGAGGGAGAAAAGAAAAGAGGAGATGGGAGAAAAAGACAGACAGCCAGAGAAAAGCAATGGATAAAATATGTATTGAGTTTCAGCTGTGTAATGTTACATGCCACAGAATGGCAACAGCCTGAAGCCAATAATGCTACGCTAGTTAAACTAATGCTAACAACAAATGACACTGTTTGAAGTTTTCACTTGGAGAAATTCATTGTCTAACCATACTTGTTGAAGGTGAGGCCTTTTGTTTCTCACGTGTGAATCGCTAAATATTCATGGCCATTGTCACTCCCCCGCTTATTGTCTTTCTAACACAAAACTTGTCTTACAAAAGTTAAATCAATATATTTTTTTCTGTGAATGAGTGAGCAGGATGATTTTCAAATAATTTTGTAGCAAATCTAGTCTACTACACCCAATTCTCAAAGTCTTGTGAACAGATGTTCTGTATGTGTTTTATGGACTTATTTTAGTGACTTAAATTAGTTTTTCACAAACCATGCAGACATGTTTTTTTTTTTTTTTTTTTTCCCAAAAACACAAATATGTACATTTACGCTGCTCACATATGTGACCCTGGACCACAAACCCAGTCATAAGTGTCAATTTTTCAAACTTGAGATTTATACATCATCTGAAAGTTGATTTTCTATTGATATATGGTTTGTTATGATAGGACAGTTTTTGGCCGGGATACAACTATTTAAAAATCTGGAATCTGAGGGTGCAAAAAACTGAAATATTGAGAAAAAATAAGTTCTTAGCTATGCATATTGCTTATCAAAAATTAAGTTTTGATGTTTACAGTAGGAAATTTACAAAATATCTTAATAGAACATGATCTTTATCCTAATGATTTTTGGCATAAAAGAAAAATCTTACATTTTGACACATACAATGTATTTTTTGGCTATTGCTACAAATATACCCCAGCAACTTAAAACTGATTTTGTTGTCCAGGGACACATATTACTGTAGGCCAGTTTGTGCTGATTACAGTGTAATCAGACATTAGCCATTAATATGTTTTTATGATACTGAAAAAGGCACAAATGTCAGGGCATGTCAAAACTTCTCAAGGGCCCCCAAATCCCCTCAAACCACAGAAGGTTGAAAATAGAAATTGTTGTTATTTTTGTTTTCTATGCACACAAAAGGTATTCTCATAGCTTCATAACATTACAGTTAAACCACTGATGACACACGGACTACTTTATCAATGTCTTTACTACCTTTCTGGGCCTTGAACATGTCAGTTGTGTTGCTGTCTATGCAGGGTCAGAAAGCTCTCGGATTTCATCAAAAATATCTCAATTTGTAATCCGAAGATGACTTGCGGGTTTAAAACGACATGAGGGTGAGTAATTAATGACAGAATTTAAATTTTTGGGTGAACTATCCAAGGATTTTTCCAGCAAGGCTAGCAGTTCTGTACCAAATAAGTCATTTGTAGGTGTTTCATATATTCACATCTACGTATTCACTTACAAACAAGATTTGCAACAGAGAGTCGCAGACACATGCAAAGCAATTAAAAAACGGGCAGAAACACAAAGAAGAGACAGAAGGAATAATAATGTGAACTGGCAGTGGGAGAATAACTGAGCACCTGTAGATGCCGAGAGGAATTATCCTGCTCATTTTCTGTTCTGTTATCTGTTTGAGAATGTGGCAAAAATCTGCACCACGGGATCGAAGGCCTGTGGTCTACAGCCACACACTCTTTACTCTAGTAATTACATCTCTTTCTCAAGGGCACCTTGTCCTCCAAAATCACTTTTGAGTCCGAGAGCAGTGTGGGACGGCAACCTCACATGTGCAGAACAAATGTATAATTGAGGGACCGCAGTGATTAGCCTGAGCGCTATTTGTTGAGGACGCACATCTGCACCTGTGCATGGACTCTGCGGGCCTTCACTGGCAGATGATGAAAAAAATAGCAGCTGTAAATATTTCCCACAAACCCCCTTTGGCCAAGCACAAAATGTCTGAAATCTCCCTATCTCCCTTCCCTCATTTTCACTTTCCTCGAGGCTGTAAAACTATCCAAAACCTGTAAAGAGCAGCACAATGGAGTACTTTTCCCACACACACGCACTTCACACACCAGCTCCGGGTGACATGAGAGAGGGACAAAACTGCAGGGACACCAACGGACCTACTTTAAAAAGAGCTACAGGCTGACAGACTTTTTGCGATTCCAATTATTTATTTATTATCTCATTTATATTATAATTCAACATAGCTATTTAGATGAAGGCTTAAATGACATCTTATATTGCTCTGACTAAAAAGAGCTTTATGCAAATTGTTCAGTTTGTTTACACCGTTTTATATTGCTCAATGTGCTTCAGTCATGTTCTCTAAAAAAATCCACATGGAGATAAAAACGGGCTGTTTTTAACAACACTGCATCGCATAAACTCTCACGAGTCAAAAAACACTTATGAAACACTCATCACATACAAACCTCAAAACTTGAGTACAGCAATCAACTTACTGTTCATTTGAGTAGAGGAACAAACTCATTCTGACTTCACACTTAAAAAAAATTTTTTTTTTCCTCAGCTTGTTCAGTAAAAAAGCAAACAAACAAACAAACACAAACAAAAAAATATCACTTTTTATGACTTTATTTACTAACATAACTACTACTACTACTAGAGGTTGCGGTACTATACTGGTAGATGCAATTAACTGGTCATTTGGAAATTTGTCAAACGGTAGAGGTTTTGGACTATCGTCTCTATCATACAACAATAGTTTAGTGCCATATAAATAAATAAATAATAAAAAAAAAAATCGAAGATTATGAGAATATTCTCAAAATATTAAAGACGTAATATTTTAAAAACAAAGTTGAATTGACGAGAATAAAGTCAAAATATTATGAGAACAAAGTCAAAATATTTAGAAAATAAAGCTTTTAAAATCTATGCGTTTTATAGCAAAATACAAACAATATGCCTATTACATCTTTATGATTACAATAAGACATTTGTTTCTTTAAATTAGGCTATACTATTTTTCTTTCATTCCCTCTGATGTTCCTTAACGTTTATATTGTGCTATAAACTTGAAATAAAGTGGAAGAACACATAATATAATTTGTATTTTGTAATAAAACGGACAGAATTTGACAGCTGAGCTATGTTATATTACAAGCAATAAAGCACAAATTGTGATTAATGGGTGGCTGGCGGACTCCAGATAATGAATGAAAGACGTTAAATATTATTTCTAATTATTTACTGTATTATACTGTGAATAAAACGTCTTGTATACCTCATAAAAGACAATACAACTTATGTTAACGAGTTGGAGTTCACTTTAACCTTTAGAACATTTTATTGTTGTTTATTTTATTGTAATCGAAAAGACGACTAATTCACATGAATACAGCGATCTGTCCCGCCACATTAAAGAGTGTGAAAAACACATTATTGTAAGACACATTGTTTGTATTTTGCTATAAAACTGACACTGATACATTTTAAAAACTGAGATATTGTTTTCTAAAGTACCAAAAGCACAAAGCTTATTGCTATTATTGCTACAAATAGGCCTAATGAATGCAATCGAAGACGTGAAATATTATTTCCAAGCATAATGTCCCTGCGAGTATAACACATGGTTTGATTTCTTCTAATAATCCCACATATATTAAAATAAATTACAGTGTCTTAGCAACTTCTCCTGGTGCTCCCAATCCGGATTTGCAAGCACAAGCTATAGTCTCAGAATATTATAACTTTAATTGCTACAATTTAATTCTCTAAAAATTTCAACTTTATTCTCAAAACATTTTGACTTTATTCTTGAAACATTTTCATTCATTCTCGTAATTTCGACTTTATTCTCAAAACTTTTTGACTTAACTCCTGTAATTTTGATGTTATTCTCGTAATTTTCTTTATTCTTGAAATTTTTACTTTAAAGATCATGACTTCATTCTTGTAATTTTGACTTCATTCTCTAAATATTTCAATTTTGTTCTTAAAATATGATGACTTTAATCTTGTAATTTTTTTTTGGTATTTTTTAACGTGGCACTAAAACGCTGTTGCACTAACACAGTTATATGCTCACATGACGTTTCTGTTTTACATAGTCACAAAAACGCACAATAACGTTTTTAAGCATAGCTTTTTAAAAACAAGTGATTTTAAGCCATTGAAATGCAAAAGGCAGTAAAGGGGAACTCATTTTGCTATATGCGTGTGCTGCCAGAGAGGTGCGTGCACATGAAGACATTGCTCATAGAGTGCAGAAGTATCCTCGGAAACACAGTAATTTAAGTCTTAAGTGAAAGCAAACAGCTGAGAAAGAAAACACATGAGTAACAGTATATTGAATCCAGGCAGCTCTTAATGTGACAGCAGTCCAATATTCCTTCTATCTGTAATTCATGTTAATCAAACAACAAAAGAGAAAATCTATATTACTTTTGTAACTTTAATTGGAAAAAATATATATTTAATTTACACAGTAAATAATATTCAGTGTTTTTATACATTTGATTAATGTTATACAATGTATGATTGTAGCATTTCCTATTTATTTGTTCTACTGTAGTCTTTTTTGTCCAATTTCTTGTAATTAGTTTCTTATTTAATTGCTGACTGTTTACACGCCTTCAGTGAGTTTTTTTTTGTAATTTTTAAATTTTAAATTAAAATAAATTTTTAATTTTTAATTTTATTTTATGGTATCAAAACTATGTATTAAGAGCCGGGGTGTAAACTTTTGAATAGAATGAGGATGTGTACATTTTTCTTATTTTGCCTAAATATCATATTTTTTTCATTTAGTACTACCTTTCAGGAGCTACAGAAGATACTTACAGACAAAATAAGTCAACACCCGGCTTTCAATGCATCGGTTTTCCTCCTTTTCCTTCCCTCTCAGTGTGAAAAGATGGATCTCAAAATTAAACAGTCATTTTTGGAAAGGATTCATATACACAAAAATGCTGAAAACCTAAAGAAATGTATGTAATCTTTTAAAAGGGGTAATTTTCTATAAATTCAACTATTATTTTCTCTTGTGGACTATATGTAAATGTCTTTTATGTAACATATCTTATTCAGGTCAGTACTAAGTAAAAAATAACATGCATTTTGTATGCTCCCTCTTACTTAAGTAAAATGATTCTGCAAAGTGTATGTAAACTTTTGACTTCAACTGCATATATTATAAATGATCATTAATGATCATGATCAAATGATCAAGTTATAAATAAAACAAAGATTATTTGTGTTTTACAAGAAAATACTATTTCAGTTTTTGTATTTCAAAATTTCATATTTGATTTAATTAATTGGCCTTTTTGAACTGACACATTAACCGCCATTCATTCAAATGAAAGTTTATTGCACTGAAGTTTCACACCGTACCTTCATCTTGGTACGAACTGGCGTTTAATTTCTAGAACTAATCATTTTTTGCTGAGAAGAGCAAAACTGAAACACAATAGACCGGTAGTTTGATCTATATAGCGGAGGCAATTAAATTTGTGAGTAACTGAGTGATTGATGTTTTCTGTCAGGACTGAGATCAGATAGACTGACAGCTTGCAAGGATAAACTATTCAACCAGCTCCTGGCACAAACTAGAAACATTTCCTCCTGGTTCAGCTAGATTGCACCAAGCTCTAAATCAAATCAGACGCCATCCCTAGCAGGCGGATTTCACAACCCTCCGTTATCGCTTCCTCTTCTCCGCTTCTGATGTGTTTCTTATTACACTGTTTCCCAAATGTGAAACTTTTTGGTCAGATCTGAGGCTTGTAGTGTTAATAATTAAGCCATCGCTCTGCTCGGTCGACTAGGTCTACACACTTCATTGCAGTCAACACGGCAAATCCAAACAACCCTCCTCTCCTGCATGGATAAAAACACACACGGACGTTCTCGCAGGTGCCGCTGGGCCAATCAAAGTTCCTCCTACAGAACCAGCTTCAGGAGGATGTAATTGTGGGAAAAGCTGTGCTGACACAGCATGAGAGCATATTTGCACAAATTAACTATAGACTGATGCAGAAAAACAGGCAGGTGTGGATGGGCGCTGGGCCTAGGTGAGGAGTTAAATTACAGAGCTGATGAATACACTGTCATCATCTGTGACACAAAATATTTGAGCGTTAATAATGAGTGTGGTATTACAACAGCTAATGAAAGCATATATGAAAGACTGGCCATTTTACAGCTCAAATAATAAAAAGCAATAATTCATGTATGTGTTAAGAAATATATCAGCTTTAAATGTCTGGTTTTAAACCCTGTTGAATGCTGGTCCTGTTTACTTCCATTGTGTTACTGTATCCATCATGTGATAATTGTATATTTATATAATATTTTCGCCCTGGAAAAATGTTGGGCTAAAATCCTGCTCCAAATAGCTGCATATTTAACACAAAATATGTTATGATAGGGCTTCAAGATTTCTGAACTCTGAATAAAATATAACTATTGTAACTATTTATATAATTAGAAAATATAGCTATTGTAATATTTGACTGTAAAAAAAAATAAAAAAAAAATAAATAAATAAAATAAACAATATTATATTACTACTACTACTTTTTTACAACATTAAAAACGTTAAAATATAATAATAATAATACTAATAATAAATAATTATTAATTTATTAATATTATTGTGGTTGTTATGGTTAAAAACAATAAATATTTAATTAAATATATCAAACATGACAATTGGCAATATTTAACTAAAAAAACTTTTAATATATATATATATATATATATATATATATATATATATATATAAATAAATTATTTTATCAATATAATAATAATAATAAATTATTCATTATGATAACTATTATTCATTCATTTATATAACAATAATAATAATAATAATAATAATTATTATTATTATTATTATTATGGTTATTATTGTTATTATTATTATAATTGTTGTTATTATTATTAAAATATTTAATAAAATATATTATATATTAATATTGTAATATTTTACTGTGAAATAAAAAATCCAGTGAATAATAATAATAATAATAATAATTGTTTAAAAATTATTTTATATTACTACTACTACTTTTCTACTACTTCTACTAAATAAAAACATAAAAATTGCAATATTTTACTGACAATAAAACAATAATAATAATAATACATTAATCATTATTATAATAATGATCATTATTATTAAAGTATTATTATTATTCATAAAACTATTAAAAATTTAATAAAATATATAATTGTAATATTTGACTGTAAAATAAAAAAAATAATTTATACAATATTATTTTATATTACTACTAAAAAATATTATATATCAATATAATAATAATAATAATAAAGAATTATTAATTATTATAAATTATTAATTTATTAATATTATTACGATGGTGATTATTATTATAAGAAACATTAAATATTTAATAAAAAATATTAAATTACTATTGTAATAATTGACAGTAAAAAAAGGTTTTAATAATCATCATCATCATCATCATCATTATATTCACAACAACAATAACAACAACAATAATAATAAGTATTATTATTATTAAAACATTAAATAGTTAAATAATAATAATAATAATATTTTTTATAATTATTATTTTATATTACTACTACTACAAACAAATTAAAAACATAAAAAACCCTTAAAATATTAAACAAAACAAGATATGATTCATAATATTTGACAAAAAAATGGTGTTTATGGATAATAACAATAATTTATGAACAAATATTTTATTATTATATTATTCAATATTAATTAATTAATTCATTAATTAATTAATTCATTCATTCATTCATTATTTTACTATACAACCATTACATTACAATAGTTTTATGTCTGTCTACATTATCAAACATTAAACATTAAATCTCTGAGACACTGAAAGCATAGATCTGCTCATATGTGAAAGAACAGAAGCGCCGAATTAAATCGCAATAAGCCATATTGTGATTCCTGTTCTGACTAATCTTGCAGCCCTAGTTGTGATTATTGTGATTATGTCAAGTTGCACAGAATTTGCACTTTCATCGCGGATGTAAAACGACTTGTCACCAGAAACTTCTGAACACGTCAAACAAATCAGTTTGCGCTCCACAGAAGACAGACAGACAAGAGACAGATTAAATGCTGACAGAATTTTCATCTCTGGGTGACAAAAATTGTTCAAGACAAAGAACTAACAAGCCAAAAATAAATGTTCCTAAACTGGAGAGAACATTCTCAATCACTCATAAGGATTCATGTTTCTGACTGTGTGTGAGACAGCAGCAGAAAGCGGCTCTATATATGTAAAGATTGAAGTCAGCTGCCTCTGAACACAAAGTCATCACCTGAACGCATAAATCAGCCCCTCAAAGCTAATTGTTATTCTACTTCCATGTATTCTTTGATCACGTCTGAGTCTGTGTGGGCCAGGGAACGCTAAGCTATCTCTGACACATGGATCTTTTAAAAATCAAAGGACATTTATTATCTCCGTACAAACGACCTGGGGAATTCTCAGATATGGAGAGCCACAATATCATTATAAAATCCAATCCGCCAGGTGTATCGAATACGTCCCATGATTACTTCCACGCGAAAAGCTCTGCTGACATAATGAACGGGGCATTTGCCAAACCCGTGATAACGCTCCTGCTCTGTATTGATCTGATCTGGGAACAGTAGATATCTTTAACGCTGCAGTGCAGAGTCCTTTAAATGGCTCACCTCCCATACCTCATTTATCAAATGTAATCTGTTAGTATTCCACAACATTAATCAACCTGCTGTCCCACTTTCTCGTGGATGTGTGCGCACGCGCTCTCGTGATTGTATGTGTGGGAGATTGTCTGGTTGTTGATTTTGCGTCTGCTCTTGATTAAGGGTGTTTACGGGTAAAAGTGTGTCTTATAAAGCTTTGCCCGGACTGATATTGATTCTCTACAGAAATTTATAGCCAACCAATCATACAACAGGTGAACACAAAGCCATTTTACAACATCCAGCTCAGCGTGGAAGAAAAACCAGATGATGTATTCCACCCTTTATCTCAGACAATGAGCTACAGCTGTAAATCTTTGTACATAAAATGTGATTCCGAAACTTTCTTTCCTCATCGCCTGTATAGCCTTCAAAAACAACACCCTTTCAGCTAACAAATATATGTTCTGAAAACTAAAATACTCAACGTAAAAGTTTTCTTGTCATGATTAGAATATTATTTAAAAAGTTAGTACCACTTTCTCCTAACCTTTTTTTTAAACATTCTTTGAATGTATATTCGTAATAATCCATAAACGTTAACGTTCAGCAAATATCAATAACATCATGATGTCCCGTTAGCATTCTTCTGAGAATGTTTGCTCTCAACAATGACATGAGAATGCATATTAAATTTACATTTAATACGAATGTTCTATAAATATGCTTCAGCAATGTTTTATCTTGATATAAACATAACCTTTAGAAAACATTAGTGTAAGTTTTGCGAACGTTCCCTATTAGCTGGGCTAACAGTTATGAAACAAGAAAGAAGCGCGCGAGAGAGAGAGAGATCTAATAATCATGAATATACAAGCCGCCTTCAATTTGTTTTTATTATTTTGCATTGATTTTATTGATACTTTTTAGCATTGAATGAATTACAGTTTATAAATATAATTTTTCTAGAGCTGCAAATGATTAGTCATGATTAATCGATTCAAAATAAAAGTTTGTGTTTACATACTATATGTGTGTGTACTGTGTATATTTATTATGTATATATAAATACACACACACACACACACACACACACACGTATATTAAGGAAAAATATGTTAGATTTATATGTAAAATATTTATATTTATATATAATGTAAATTGTATACAAGTGTTTACATACAAATACATACAATTGTTTTTTTTTTTTTATAAATATATACATATATGTGTATGTGTATTTATATATAGGCTACATAATAACTATATACAGTACACACATATAGTATGCAAACTTTTATTTTGAACTGATTAATCACGACTAATCAATTTGCAGCTCTACATTTTCCACCATTGTGTATTTATTTATTATGTTTTTATTTTTTTTGTCACTTAACTTATCCACCATGTTGCATTTACAGTGCCCTCCATTAATATTGGCACCCTTGGTTAAAAAAAAACAAACACTTTTTTACTCACAAAATTGTAACCTTTCATTGAAGTAAAACAATTGAAAGTTGGGGGAAAATCTCATTGTGAAATAAATATTTTTCTTCAATGCATATTGGCCAAAATTATTGGCACCCCTAGACATTCTTATGAGTAAAATATCTCAGAAGTATACTCCCATTTATATTTACATTTAGCACACAAGGGTGACTAAGGGCAAGAAATTGTCCAGCCATGAATTCCTTTTTTTTTTTTAATAGGATTATAAATATAAGGAACAAAAATTCCCTCAATCATCCATCACTAGGAGTACAACCAAAAAATACAGTTCTGATGTGCAGGACAAGATTGTTGAGCTTCACAAAAGAGAAAGTGGCTGTAAGAAAAGAGCTAAGGCATTGAAAATCCCCGTTTACACCATCAGGACAATAATTAAAAAGTTCCAATCAACTAATGATGTTACAAATCTGCCTGGAAGAGGACATGCATCTATATCGTCCTAATGCACGCTAAGGAGAATTATTTCAGTGGAATGGTTTTAAAGAAAAACCCTCTTCGCTTATCCAAAAGCAAACTTCTGAGCTTTTTAGCCAATTTCAAATAATTGTATTTTTTTGTTGATTTTTTTTACCAAGCTTATCCACCATTTTAATTTACATTTTCACTAATCTTGTCGACCGAATTTGATTCATTTCTTTACTTATATCACCCACCATCTTGGATTTAGTTTTTCACTAAGGTTTTTTGTCATTTTGGGTTTATTTATTTAGTTACTGAGATTATCGTCCATGTTGGATTTATATTTTTACTGAGCTTGTCCACCATATTGGATTTTTTTTTTTTTTCATTTAGCTTATATTGAATTTCCATTTTCGCTGAACTTGTCCATGTCTTGGATTTATTTGCATTAAAATAATATAACTGACGTAGCATAATAGAGTGTTTTCATGATGCGTCATCAATCAACCATATTGCCGGCACTGAATGTAAACACTGAACTGAAACTTGCATATTTTTCATGTTTATATCATATAAAATGATCAATTATTGTTATGTTTTGGGCTGTACTAATCGGTTGGACCAGGAAAAACATCTGGAATACTATAGACTGACAAAAGTTATAACAAGGAGAAGAGTGCAAAAAACTAAGGCACACAAGGCATTTGTGGTTGGCCAGACTGAACCAGGATTTCCATGGCAAGAATCGTGACAACATTTGTGTTTGTTCTTATCATTTCCATTCAGGTAGGTGAAATATTAGGCTAACATCTTAATTAATATGATTCGTACATATCTTTACCACCTATTAACTTCAGTTTGTCAAAATATTGTGCCCTTTCCTGCTTACTAAGTCCTTCTCTATATGATTTAGCAGCTTCCACACGTTTTTTCAGAACAACATATTCAGTAGTACATTAACAATGCAATCCATATTGTTGTTTACATCCGAGTATTGCCAATATGACCGCATAAATACTAAGCCATTATAGCTTATGAAGGATATTATGAAGGATCTTTTAAAAATACATTTGGAACTGACTTTGTGCACCTATGATGATTTAAAATGCTTTAAATAAAGCTCACCAGGTTCTGAAACAGAATTCACACAGTTTATATACTAGCTGTCAGCAATCTGTCATCACAACCCATCTAAGCTGTAGTAAAAAGGCACAATCCTTTAAAGTTCCTCTATTAAAATCTCATTCAGCTGAGGTCCATCATCCAATAACACACAAGCCAAAGATTGAGTTTAGTGGCAATCACTCACCTTTCTTGTCCCCAAAGAAGAGTGTCTGTTGTGCAGGGTTTGACCACTGGAGGGAGGTGTTGTCATTATGTTCCACACGGCAGGTCAAGTTGGCTATTCCTCCTTCTGTCACAGTCATGTTCTGGACGATAGGGAACTGGCCTTGGGCTCCTGGAAGAGACAGACAGAAAGTGTGTGAGAGAAGAAGCATGTACAACTACAGCAACATATGGAGCATTCAACCTTTAGCATGAGCGCAGCTCTGAACAGAAAGAATAAAAAAGAAGACAAAAAAAAAAAAGTCAAACACCGCAGCACTTGGGAAGAGTAAAACATCTCTTCCACAGAAGTTCTTGTAATATTAATGCCACATAAAAACACCAAGCATTACAATGTTTTACTGACAGTTAAAAATAGAGCATAACGGAAAATATACAACCTAGCCAGTCAAACTGACAGATAATGACTATTTGCAGCGCAACCTCTGGCTATAATGCGTTTTGCTGAAGCCCAGATCATGTGGTTTGGTTTGTGAAAGAGTTGTTCTAGAAAGGCAAAGTGGAAGAGAGCTATTTACATCTAAACGTGGGTAAAAAGTACAGAAGGTAATGATAGCTACTTGCATCATTCAACGCTAAATCATAATTGAAAGCAGGCAACTGCTAAACTGTTGCCTTCGGAAATGCAAGATCTGTGAAAAAAGATTCAGGTCTGTTTTTAAAGGCAACCAGATGACAATAAGCAGCTTTTGCGACAGGTGTTCTACCTGAAGGTGTTGAAGGAATTGAGGACTCATCAGAAATCAGAATAAAATGTAAGTTTTTGTTTTTAGCCTGCAAAGTCAATTTACTATATTAAATTTTTCATTTTCACCTAAAAGTCAAGGTGATTTTTTTGAAATACTACGCATTGATTACAGAAGGTTTAAAAAAGGATGAAAACTTTTTGAATTTGAAGACCAGGGTAAATGTAACTTAATTTGTCTTCTGGGAAACATGTAAGTCTCTTCTGTAGCTTCTGAAGGGCAGTACTAAATGAAACAAATTTGATATTTGTTGATATTTAGGTAAAATAAGAAAAATGTACACATCTTTGTTCTGTTCAAAAATTTACGCCCCCGGATCTTAATGCATTGTGTTTCCTTCTTAATCATGAATGAGCATTTGAACCTTCTGTAATAAAAAGTTGCATATGAGTCCCTCAGTTGTCCTCATTGTGAAAAGATGGATCTCAAAATCATACACTCATTGTTGAAAAGGGTTCACATACACAAAAATGCTGAAAAACCAAAGAATATGTGGGACCTGAAGGATTTTTCTGAAGAACAGCGGGCAACTGTTCAGGACAAACAAAGGACTCATGAACAACTATCACTAAACAAAAAAAAACAAAAACAAAACAAAAAACAAGCTGGATCAATGGATCATTCAGGTAACAACACAGTATTAAGAATCAAGTGTATGTAAACTTTTGAATGGGGACATTTTTATAAATTCTACTATTATTTTCTCTTGTGGATTATATGTCTTATATTATCAATTGAAGAGACATGCAATGAAACAGCTCGCTGTTCCCCTTTAAAGGTAAACAAACAATAAAATGGCAAATAATTAAACTCAGTAATGATTTCTGTCTGAATGGCGCTTTATGCATTGTTGCACTCAACAACAGAAACAAAAAAGGACATTCTCCAAGCAAAAAACCACAGATGAGGGTCACTTGTGAGCCCTTGCTTACTACGATCTCAACCAAAGACTGAATAAAGGTTTAGCTCAGTGAGAAATAATTCACAAACTGACATCCATCACGGCACCCCAGGGTTAGACAGGCAATAACAGATCACCTTGTGCAGGGAGGGGAGCTAATGAAAAACTGTACACTCACACACACACACACACACACACACACACACACATATATATATATATATATATATATATATATATAAAGACAACCCTGGAGAGGACATGATAGATGAATAATCTGTATTTATTTAAAGTGAAAAAGTGATGACTCTCACAGACCAGAGGTCAACATCTCCAGCGCCACCGCTGTCAGACAATGGGACGTCTGGAGAGATGAAAAATGTTTGAATGTGATGTAATAGATAAAGGAGAAGGACGATGGCGCGATGGAAGAAAAACTTAGTGTCCTAACCAAGCAAGTTTTGAGTGCGAAGTCATTTTTAAATCCTGCAATGATGAAAATAGCAACCACAGAAGTCATGGATTAAAATGCAAAAGATGTGATTTAGCGCATGATTAGGACACGGAGAGCACAGATTGGTGGCTGATGAGAGAAATAGAGATCGACGGGTATCTAGTTTGATTCAACTCTGCAAATTTTGCATCTTTTCTTGCTCGCTGCTAATTGCAGCGTGTCACAATTAGCCTGATTTGAGAGCCCGTCCAGATATGGTGTAGCTTTCATAAGAGAACCAGGAGGACAAGAAATGTGAGTGAGTGAGAGAGACAGAGAGGGAGAGCTGCTAAGGGCCTCTCCACAGGCTTCCTGACAGAAGAGCACGTCGGCCAGCTGTGGTGCTTATTTCTTTTCCGTGCCTCTGGCGGTCATATTACATACACACAAACACTGAGGAGGCGTCCGTTTGGGATTTATTTAATTTCCTCGCTTGTTTTAGTGAGACAGAAACAGTTGCATATTCCACAGTCTTGATTAGTATGAGGAGAAAATGCTATTGTGCTGTAGCTTAGCACTGTAATGCTAATGAGGTTCATTTGCAACAAACTTGCAGATAACGTAGGATAAAACAAGATCATTTGAGATACGGGTCATTTTGCTACAACAGGGTTTCTGCATAGTTTTACTAAACTACCAGTAGGTGGCGGTAAGTCGCTTAATGAGTTATTTCAACTGATTCGTTCAAAACGGTGAATCATTCAGTAACAAAACACAGCCGAGTGTTGCTTGGAGAAAGTGCTGCTGTGATCCTTGTTTGGAACCATTTTTGTTAATGAAATGGAACAAAACTGTAAATATTGTGTTTAAAATGTAAGTAACTTAAAAACTACTTGAATAATTACTTGTTTACTGAACTAAAATCAATGCAACATTTGCAATCACAAGAATATTCAGCAAAGCTCCGTTGGTATGTTACTGAACTATATCATGTTATAAATAAAATACACATTTTGAATTTTTACCTCATTGTGTTTCTTCTGAGTTTCTTTATGTGTGCTGTTTCTCTCATTTGTTTTTGAGTCTCTCACAAAGAGACAGGCAACACGATTTTGATACCAGAAATACACTATCCATTATCAAATGCTTTTTACATTTCATGTATTTAAATAAGAAGAATCATTCTTGAGTTTCGATGCTGGTTATTTATTTATTTTTTTGTCAATCTTCGGTCTGTCCAAATGATTTTAAAACTGTCATTAGGTCCATCAGACTGAAGATATTTTAGCCGTAATGGGACCAAAATAATTTAAGACCCATCGAATCTGAATTTAAGACATTTTAAGACTTCTTAAGGCCTTTTATTTGGAAAACGTTATTTAAGACATTTTAAGACTTTTTAGGGACCCACGGACACCCTGTGCTATTTTTTTTTCTTTGTCACGTTCGTGCAGAAGCAGTTTTATCATAGAACTTTTAGCTCTAGATTCTGTAAACAAATCTTAAATTCAAAAGGATTTTGAGAGTTTAGTAAAACAGAACTGCAATATTTGAACTGGTGGTGGACCAATATAGATTTTCTGATGGCTGATGCCGATATCAAGCCAAAAGTCATTTGTTTGGTTTCCCACATTCTTCAAAATATCATCTTTTGTGTTTATCAGAAGAAAGAAACTCATACAGGTTTGGAACAACATGAGGGTGAGTAAATATTGACAGAATTTTAATTTTTGGGTGAACTGTGTTATTAAATTCAAAAGGACTCAAATTGAATTTTGTGAGTTTAATAATAAAAATTAATTTGTGTTGTATATTCCGCTCACAATGCACATGAATTTTAAATGGCTAACTATACTATATAACATACTGGGTTCAGATGTTATAGTTATGGCATGTGAACTAGCCAAAACATGACCCCTTCTGGCTCAGGGGTCATATGAGTCAGTAGAGTAGGTCATTTACTACCTGATTAAGGTCTCCTACAGACCACAGCATTACAGGCGGAGGAAAAAAGAGACAGAGAAATGGATCTGTATTACTCTAGGTAGGCAGGATACATTATTCATCTGTGTTTTGCATGAAGCATGGCCTGCCAGCCCCTGTCTCTAGTTCTCTCTCTCTCTCTCTCTCTTGCTGCTTCCTTGATCTTCTCCTGCCTCATTTTCTCATCCCCATCCCTCATCACTCTTCTCTCTATAATCAGGAGAAAGGGTCAAGATCCAGGGGAAATCAGTCATGGGAAACTGCACCAAAACTATAGGTGCAAATCTGGTTCTATTTTTACACATGTGGTTGATAACAAACAATTAAGATAAACGAAATCTGTCAACTTAAGAAATCCCAAGAGGGCCCAAAAGTGTGCGAATGCAGAAGATCACTGAGGTGTTGTCGTTCAGGAAGGAGAAGTAAAAAAAAAAGGCTAATTGGAGTCTGGAAATAATCATTATAAAAAAAGAATGCATGTCAGGAACATCTGGGAAGTCTGAACAGATAATAATAATTAAAAAAATAATTAATTAAATAATATTACTAAACAATATAGTATATTACATTAAACTGTAATAAACTGTGTTCAGCAGTTCCAGGAGGAACTGAAGTTGAAGGTCTTAGATAGGCTCTTCAAAGTCCATTCTATTCGCTCTGCACTGGAAATATGTTACGTTTTGGACAGGTTTTTACCATTAATGCAAAGAGTATTTTCGAGATGCGCTTCCAGCTATTCAGAAATGCCTGTTATTTTGCATATTTCCAGCTAAGAGTGCTTATGAATAACAAATAACTGCTGAGAGACACCTGAAACTACCCACAATGCTAGAAACATAATACTTTAAAACATACAGGGAAAAAAAAAAAGGTTTCAAATATGCTTAGCTGAAGAGTTAAAACAGTTCAAAAGTTCACCGCTGAGGTAATTCGCAACACAAAACTTGAGGTAAAATTAAAAAATGAATGAAAAATAAAGCTGTTTCGAGCATAATGTGCAAGGCTACATAGAAATTTTTAAAATAAGTATGTGAAAGGACAAACCAAAAATTAAGCGGATACTGGTAAGGTCAAAAGTTTACATACACCTTGCAGAATCTGCAAAATGTTCATTCTTTTACCAAAATAAGAGGGATCATACAAAATGCATGTTATTTTTTTAAATTAGTACTGACCTGACATTTTATTTCACATAAAAGATGTTTACATCTAAAATAATAGCTACATTTATAACAATTACCCTATTCAAAAGTTTACATACCCTTGACTATAGTTGTTCATGAATAAACATGAATTAAACTGCCTGCTGTTCTTCAGAAAGATCCTTCAGGTCCCACAAATTCTTGGGATTTTGGGATCCATCTTTTCACACTGAGGACAACTGAGAGACTCATATGCAACTAATACAGATGGTTCAAACACTCACTGATGCTCCAGAAGGAAAACAACAACAAAAGCCAACAACCATGCATGCAAAACAATAAAGTATTAAGAATCAAGTGTATGTAAACTTTTGAACAGGGTCATTTTGATAAATTCAACTATTATTTTCTCTCATGGACTATATGTAAACATATTTTATGATAAATACCTTATTCAGGTTAGTACTAAATAAAAAACAACATGCATTTTGTATGATCCCTCTTATTTTGGTACCATAATTAACAATTTGCAGATTCTGCAAGGTGTATGTAAACTTTTGACCTAAACTGTATCTAAAAACAGTACATATTAAAGGGATAGTTTACCCAAAAATGAAAATTCTGTCATTAAATACTAATCAATGAATTACAAATTAAGATTTTTTTTATTTTTTTTTGTAAATTAAGAAATCTGCTCTGTATTCATTTCTCTGTGGGAGAACTTTGAAGGGTTATTTAAAGTGGGCAGTTTTGCATGTACTGTATCTTGTTCTTTCTGTTTAGTGATCCTGCTCTTGGCACCCTTTGTGTGTTGTGATGATTTGATCAACACCAGCACGCTCATGTGTCGACTTAATAGAGCGGTGAGGTCAGCCCTTCTTTCTGGTCAGAGGCGTTTGATTGAAACAAATCTCTCCTGAGATCAGACCCGTCTAATGCTGCTTGAGCTCTCTCTCCCAGTACATATGTCTGCTGTTCTCCTTTTCCCCTCTGTTTCTCCTTCCTGTGTGTAGGTCCCTCCCTCTCAACGAGCAAAATATAAAATTAGCTCCTGCCTTTCCTAAATGTCCTCAATAACTCTCCCACTGAGAGGTAGAAAACAAAGAGAAAAAGTCTCATGTGACGTAAAGGAACTGACATCTGACAGATTTCCAAGATTTTCCTTATTTTAATATCAATTAACATACTAATTGTGTGAAATCTTAAAGGAATAGTAGGAATAGTAATTTTGACACACCCCTTTAAACTTGAAAACTTTACAAGTACAGACAACACCTCACTCCTTTTCTGTGCTAGCAGACATATTATAAAATGTGATTTAAGCACCACAACTGACATTTCACAGTTGTTTTTTGCTCCTTTTCACCCTCAATCTGCTAATGTTTAGAGGCTCTCACAACATTTGAGATGACGCAAAAACATGAATCAGCTGCATGAGTGATCTGTCTTGGCTCTTCAGGCCCACGTATCTCCGTAACCTTTCAGCAGAGAACAGTAACAAGATGACCTTTAGCAAGTATGCTTTAGCTCGCTGAGACGCTGAGGCCAGCCTGGAGGTAGTCATGCCCTTGACTTTTAGCCTTGACCACACTAACAGATGACGATCGGCCCATATTTTTTAGCACAAATCAGCAATCATGACACTTTTTGCTCATTTAAAAAGCTTTACACTAATCACGTAACTCTGTAGCACTCACATACTCTGGTCTGGAAAACAGGACAAACTGTAGCTGCGTTTCCAACTAACATTGAGAATTAAAATGCAGCCAATAAAAATGTGTCACTTTCGCAAAACCTTCCATATATTGCAAAAAAGTTTTTTACCCTCACATGAGGTGGTTTTTCAGGCAATTCAGAAAAGGAGTATTTCGCAAAACTGCAATAGAAACATTTTTTCACAGTTACAGGTCACTTGACATGCGTAAAAATCACATGACTATTCTTTAATGTACTATAACCTCCAAGATACACCTTATATGTGACCCTGGACCACAAAACCAGTCATAAGTAGCATGGGTATATTTGTATCAATTGGCAAAAATGCATTCATGGGTCAAAATTATTGATCTTTACTTTATGCCAAAAATCATTAGAATATTAAGTATGGATCATGTTCCATTAAGATATTTTGTAAATTTCCTACTGTAATTATATTTAAAAAATGTGATTAGTGAAATGCATTGTTAAGAACTTCATTTAGACAACTTTAAAGGTGCTTTTCTGTGCTGGTTTGCTAAAGATACACATCTAATGGCCCTATTTTAACGCTCTAAGCGCATGGTTTAAAATGCACGGTGCAGGTTAACTCAGGGCATGTCTGAATCCATATTTGCTAGTTTAGAGACGGGAAAAATGGTCGGCGTGCCCAGTGTTGTCCCTATTTTCTGAAAGAGTCATGGATGTGTTTTGGACCAACTGATTTTAGACCAGGTTTTAGTTGGTCAGTGGCACAGTCTATTTCAATTGCCTCAAAATAGCAATGCACCAACAATGCGCCTGAACACACCTTGTTTTCAAACCAGCATGCCCATAGGCACACAAATAGGTGCAAATGCATTTGCTATTTACACAATGTGGCGCAGGATGTGAAAATGATAACTGCGTCGGGCTGAAACTAGCAAAAATCACGCTTTGCGCCAGGTGTATGATAGGGCCCTCTGTCTCCTTCGACTAAAATAATGGCTAGTACGGTGGCTGCGATATACATAAACCTACCAACATCAGTCGTCATAACGTATCAAGAGAGAAAACAATTATGTTTAGTTGCATAACACTGGTTAATATAATTGCTGTCATGTCGCAAAACAGTTTGTTATCGACATTTATAAAATATCACAAAAGTTTTGTGCAAATCTGTAATGGAAACATTCTGTCTCTCAACCCTCTTGCTACACAACGACAAATCCTGCTTGCTCAATCTCAGATTCAAGGGGCAGGACTAGCTGTTGTATAATAGTTGTGTGGTAAGATTCTTGGTCAATTACTTGGTGAAATTTAACAGGCAAAATCTAGTCATTTTAACAGAAATCCATGTAATCAGGAGTCTCATGTGAGGGTGAAACAGTTTCGCATTAAGATTTTGTTCGTGTTCAAGCTGGTTTTGCAAATTAGATACACAATGTCATTAATTACTCACCCTCATGTTGTTATAAACTTGTAAGACCTCTGTTAATCTTCAAAACACAAATTAAGATGTGTTCAATGAAATCTGAGAGCTTTCTGACCCTGCATAGACAGCAACGCAACAACCATGTTCAAGGCCCAGAAAGATAAGGACATCATAAAAATAGTCCATGTGACATCAGTGGTTCAACCTTAATGTTATGAAGCTACGAGAATACTTTTTGTGTGCAAAGACACAAATGACTTTGTAGAACCACTGGCATCACATGGACTATTTTAACGGTGTCCTTACGTGATAGCTGCATTGCTGGGACAGAAAGTTCTCGGACTTTTAATTTGTGTCCCGAAGATGAACGGAAGTCTTACAGGTTTGGAACAACATGAGGGTGAGTAATTAATGACAGAATTTTCATTTTTGGGTCAACTATCTCTTTAAGACGTGACTCTAGTTAGACGGAATTAGTCCAGACTGTTGTTGATGGAGAAAGAACAAACTAGGGCGAATTACTCTGGCATGTAACCTCTTGTTTGATACGACACAAATAGAGCGCTACAAATCCTGGCATATGTGTGGACCAGCTCCGTCAAGACAGATGCCTGAAAGTTTGGTTTAATCTACCGTCTCAACTAGACATCTCTCTTGGATTCAACCTCATCATTTGCCAGGAATTTCAGACCAAATCAAACAGACTAATTCAGGTCTGAGGTTTACCAAACAGAGCCAGTCCAAAAAAAGCACAACGGGTACATTGCCAAGTGTATGTTCCCAGGATGCTGTGTGCCAGACATGAAGTGCATAAACAGGTGCCAATTTGGCAAGCCTTTCCAGGTGCTGACAACGCAGTCCCAGACTAGCTTACCACAACACAAATTTCAACCTCTGCTCATTTTTAGGATGCGCTGAGAGTGTTTTACGGTGACAAAACAGCAAAAACTCAGTGCTTTCATGTTTGGAAATGTCTGAAACGCACTTTAGGAGACTTCTGTGGTTACAGCTACACTCCTGTGAGTCAAGGTAAGATTAATACGAGGACTTCTCGTCGCCGCGGGTGGCGTCCCAATGGGAATCAGTAGGGGCACTAGTGAAAATGGAGGTGCTAATCTTTGATATTCTTTTCTTTCAGCACTCACAGTCTTTCCCTAGGGCTGAGAATAATGTTTGAGGAGTTAATTAGAGCTTTGGGACACTCTGGTACTAAGTAGAAGAGGATGAAAGACACCGATTAGAAGTGAATAGTACATCCCAACTGATTTCAACACACCCTGACAGTGTTAAACTGGATTACTGCTCTTAAAAATGCCCTTGTGTCTGTTTGTTTTGTCATTTTGGGATATGTTGTGAGAGTCCTTGTCATGATTATGGCCTTCTGTTTGCTCTAGAACACTGCGCGAATGTCGCTGTCGAAGATACATTTCAGGGATTGTAAAAGATTTTTCATTGCAGCAGGCCAGTCTTGGACTGCTTAGTGTGTCATGCTCACCTACGGACCATTAATTGCCTTCGTCTAATCTTGGACTCCTACTGATTTCTGGGAAAATTGTAGGTCACAGTCCTGCAGTGTGACTGGTCCTGCGGCTGCTGTCTAATAAAGAACCAATCAACAACCAGAAGCACAGCAAAACATGAAGGCTCGTATCACGCAGCCTGCCTGGGGTCACATTGTATGTGACAAGCAACATTGTAAAGGACAGAAAAAATTACATGGTGTATGTCCAGAGTAAATACCATGAAGATAATAAGCATCACTGAGAACATGCTTTTTGAGATTTGACACAAAATACATAATGTTCAAAAGTTTGGGTCGATGTTTTAACCAAGGCTATATTTATTTGATCAAAATAAATAAATAAATGAAGTAATACTGTGAAATATTATTATAATTCAAAATAACTCTTTTTTTTTCAATATGTTTTAAAATGTATATGTATTCCTGTGACAGCAAA
This sequence comes from Cirrhinus molitorella, assembly GCA_033026305.1. Classification (NCBI taxonomy): domain Eukaryota; kingdom Metazoa; phylum Chordata; class Actinopteri; order Cypriniformes; family Cyprinidae; genus Cirrhinus; species Cirrhinus molitorella. The sequence goes on along the minus strand of CM065139.1, from coordinate 22,331,872 downwards.
GCTGAATTTGCTGCTAAAGAAAGATTTATTATCATAAGTGTTAAAAACTAAGCTGTGCTGCTTAATAATTTTGTAGAAACCGTAATACTTTATTTATTTATTTATTTTTTGCTCAAAAGAACATTTTGTACCATTATAAATGCTATTCGTAATCCTACAACAAATTTAAAAGGATATACTCTACCATTACAATTTTTAATATCTTTTAAATAACTCTTTTCTGCTCACCAAGCCTTCAATTCAAAAACATTTGAAATATTTGTATTATTTAAAATAACTGTTTTCTATTTGAATATGCTTTAAAATATAATTTATTCCTGTGATCAAAGCTAATTTTTCAGCATCATTACCTCTTCAGTGTCACATGATCCTTCAGAAATCATTCTATGTTGATTTGCAGTTCAATAAAGATTTATTATTATTATTATTATTATTAATAATATTTAAACTGTTGAGTGCATTGTTTTCAGGATTCTTTGATGAATAGAAAGATCCAAATACCAGCATTTCTCTGAAATAAAAAGTGTTAACATTGTACATTATACCATTCAAAAGCTTGGAGTCAATTTATATTATTATATTATTTAGCAGGGATGCTTTAAACTGATCAAAAGTGATGCTAAAGACATTTATAATGTTACAAAAGATTTATATTTCAGATAAATGCTGTTCTTCTGAACTTTCTATTCATCCAAGAAACCTGAAAAAAAAAAAAAAAAAAAAAAAAAAAATATATATATATATATATATATATATATATATATATAAAACTAGTGCTAGTTTTTCCAATACTATTCCCATCTGCAATATGTCAGGAAAATAAAGATTTACCATAGAGACTGGGTAAATCACTCTATAAATACCTTTGTTATAGTTGTTTCTAGATATTAGGCTGGGAACAGAGAAAACATTTAACTTATTAAATTACACACATCACCTTTAACCAGCCATAGCACTAATTGCAAAGAGTCTAATGAGCTAGCTGTGCACATCGTGTGAATCAAACCGATTAAAAACATGGACAACCCCCCCAGACACAGCGGATGAAAAGTTTTGAAGACGCACTGCAATTTCTGATTTAGAGAAATCTAATCAATTAGCAAACAACAAATGAACTGGCCTCAGCGGTTCCACTTCCATTTGCACAATTAGACCAGTGTGCAGCTGCTCTTGCCATTGTAAACAAACATCCCAATCACAGTTTCTTAATTGTAGCAAGTCGTTTTTTTCCTCTCTTTTTAATGCTGTAATTTACTGCGACAAAAGGGAACAGTGCCTGTGAAAGTGCAGACGACAAAAACAACTCTGTTACTCGCCGAGCGCCAACACACACACACACGCACACGCGTACCAAGCCGAGACCATGCCGTGCCGCTGCAGGCAGATGGTACACAGGTAAAATTGCCATCTGAGGTGAGTGTGTGTATAGTACGTAGTCTTGTGCATTATTCATGAGGAGAGCAGGTGGTTTAGAGGAGTCAGTCGCTGATAGCGTCTCACTCATTCTGTACACACAGGCCTCATTTCATCTACCTGACTCCAAATATTTGCAGTGATAGTTTTTCTTCCTCAAAAAAATGAGGCGGACCTTCGGGAGAGCTAACAAATGTCACATTCAGATCTATTGCACAGGCAAGATTTTCATTTTTGCACAGTGTTAGGAGAGCAAGTAACTAAACATAACAAAGCTTTTCTCAAACAGGGTGACCATACGTCCTTTTTTTCCCAGACATGTCCTGGCTGGGATTTCTAAATTGCCTGAAATGCCTAAATGGATTTTTTTTATATACCTTATGCTGTTAGAGGGATTGACCAACTACAAAACTGTATCAAGTATTTGTCTACTGTAATTTTCAACCTGATCTCATGACGAAAACATACCTGTGGGAACTTTTTTGCAAGCCGTGCAAGTCGTGGCATATTTGATGTGAAATGTCCACCGAATGGTACTAAAACAGTGTTATTTTCCTCGGACATGTGGTACGTTTTATGTGATGTTGGATTTATATGTGTCACTGCAGTTCTGACTTGAAATGCCCGTTGAGTGGTGCTCAATGCTCTGTGACATTTTAGAATAACGTAGTAGTAGCGCTTCATCTAAATATACCTGATAGTATGAACTAAAGTTAATGTGATGTAAAAATGGATGCCGTTTTAGCTTGTTTTTCTATCTCTCATCTTTCAGTTCTTTCATCGTGACTCATGTTTTTGACGAGATTGAGTGAAAAGTGAAACATACAGAGCTGTAATCATATCTGTGTATGAAAACGATTGCAAGTGCTTGCTGTTTTACCTCCTCCAGTGTTTATTTCTGTTGGAAACTGCAGTGATTTGTACTTATGCAAAAAAAGTTCCCACAGGTATGTTTTCATCATGAGATCAGGTAGGTAATTGTTTTTAACCACAGTAAAATCCATTGAACACTCCAAGCTTGTACAAACGTAGTTTGACCAATCGCATGCAGACATTGTACATAATCAACCAATCATGGTGTATGAGAAGGAGGGAACTACAAAATGAGAAGCGTGGAGAGCATGTTAATGGCAAAACATTTACGTTTAGGCAATTTTGAAATCTCAGTTAGGACATTTTTGCGAAAAAGTGGACGTATGGTCGGCCAATTTCAAAACAGTAGCAGTTTGGATTTCAAAACAATACGTTGGTGTAATTTTACCTTTGTTTTTGTTGTTGTGCCTATACCTTTTTCACTGCTAAATGCTGTTTTTTTGACAATGAATATTACAAATGCATCAGCTGGCTATTGTAGAGTTGAATGTATTTGTTTGACCTGATTGACTCTGTGTGTTTTGGTGTGCAGGTATTTGTTTGTAGGCAATCAAAGAAATCTCACTTCCCTATGGCAAACCAAGTCATACATGACCTCTGTGAACTTCCCCTTCCCCTTCCCCTTGTAAATATTTACGGCTTCTCTCTGAAGCACTTAAGCGAAAGTATCTTTTAAATTTAACGTCTAACTACGTGGCAAACAGCAACCGTGAAATTATACAGCCACGGCCTGAAGGACACACTGTCACAATAAAGCCCAAAGAATACAGCCGTAAACCACAGGGTCAGTTTAATGCTGTGCATACAGTAAACGGCTGTAAAGATAAAAATGCCATGTACTTTGGCACAACACAAAAACAGGCTTGGAATTTCACATTGTTGTTGGTTTCTTCACTAAAGAATTTAGTTATTATAAAGGATATTAAGACTTGATATAATGTCAGTGATGTCTTTTACCAAAATATAGAGTAGAAAACCATTTAGACTTACGTTATTTTAAAAAATCCACATCATTTTATACATATTTTGGACTTTCCTAGCAATAAAAAAAAAAAAAGGGAAGATGCCTGTGGATGAATTATACTTCCTAAAGACCTGCGTTGTTGTTCTCTCCACTTCAGCCCTGATGCCTTTGAGGCTTTTAGTAGACGACAGAGACAAGAAACGCTAGATGCCAGGATTTAAACATGCTGTTGCTTGTCCAGTCATTTCACGGCTTTGAAAAGAATGGCGCCCCCAATAGTCTAACATACTGTATGTATAAAACGTGTATTTTTTTAAATAATGTAAATCTTTTGTGGGTTTTCTACTACATATTTCAGCAAGAGACATAATTTTCTTAAATTAATCTCTTTAATTAAATCTTAATACCCAGAGTTCCCTTTTAACACTAGAACTACCAAGGTAGTCATTTTGATCGTTTTTAAATTTTGCAATATAATAACTTTGTAGAAGTAAAACCCACACAACTATAATTCCTTGACTTTTCTTAAATGTGTGTATATTTCATACTAACATTGTTATTTTATTAAAATTACAAAACACAAAAGAGTTTTTGAGTGTTTCTACCTTAAATGGCTCAAATTTGTGTCTTTTTCCAAATGCGTGTCTCTGTTGCCCAGCAACTTTTGTTATAGTTGTTTTATATGCTATTGCTAAGCTAAAATTCCCGTTCATAAAAAAGTCAGATGGACACTTCCATTTCCAACTGCTGTCATTTAGTCTGCCACCTACCAGGTATGTTAGGCTGATCCTAGATGTTTATATTCATGCACATGTATTGAAAAAAGATATGTGTAATAATTTCCAAAATTCACAAAATGTTTTATCTACTGAAATATTCAGCTTTAGTTTGTGGGCGTTTAGACTTTTTTTTTTTTCCGCAGTGAAAATATCTTTGCTCTCCCACTTACTGGACACAAGCAAGGCACGCACTTTCAGGAGTGGTCTAGTAGCTCGTATACAATTCTAGGGTATATATATTTTAGGATGATGACTTAATAAAATATGACAACATTCAAAGCTTTAGTTCAAACCGTTGATAGAAGCTTTGAATGTAAATGGCATGGCATTAAGCTCAGTCTAATATGAACGGCCAGAATGACCGCTATGGCCATTCTAGTAGTTATAGAATTCCGGTAGTTCTAGTGTTAATTATCCTACATACATACAAACAAATTAGTGCATTGTGGGCAGAGAGCTGGCAGCAAGGAAAAGCACCTTTTTGCCTGCCAAGTCAAATGCAACAGGTGAGAACAGAATCTTACCGGAGATGGACAGAAAATCCACGTAGACCTCGATGTGCAGTTTTTTTTTTTTTTTTTTTTTTTAAAGAAAAATCCACCTTGTGCAGACCTCTAGTTCTGCCTTGGACACATAAAATTCTCCAATGTGCTGACCACAAGTTTGCTATATTGCATGTCACTATGTGGTATCTAGGGTGACAATATTGTGTCTCAACTTTTAGATACAATATTGCCTTTGTTTGATTTTACTCCCCCAGTAAAAACATTTCCAAAGAATGTTACAACAGAACCACATCTCAAAGGAACACACAGTAATAGTGTTTGTTTTGTTACTAAATGAATCTGTTGAATGACTGATTCAATGACTTACTCATGAAAGAATGGACTGAATGATTAGTTTTTGAATGAATGGGTTAAATGAATGATTCAATGAATAGCTCGAATGAATAATTCAGTGACTCACTTCAGAGGTCACTTATCGCCACCTACTAGCGAAATGTGCAACCTGCAGAGAGAGTGACTGAAAAGTACGCAGACAGTCTGTCTAAAAAAACAGACAAGCGGAGTGGTATAAACAAATGGTCATTATGTTTTAGAGCTATTTGATACTAAGGTTAGCCATGCTCCAAGTCACTACATGCGGCTAAACTCTGTGCAGCGCTGAAGTTCAGAAGCTTTCCTGTTAGTTGGAAAAGATGAGAGAGAGAAAGGATGGCACAGGAGGTAAAGCAGAGGGGCAGTAAAGAAAGGGGCAGTAAATAGCAAAAAATAATGGCTGCGTGGAAAGGAACAGGACGGTGGTACTGCCTGCCTGGCTCATAGCAGTGATAAGGCAGCTATCTCAACTCAGCTTATTGGGAACGGTGTCTCCCCATTTATCAAGCAGCAGGGAAGATGGAGGATCCAACTCACCTCTCACTTTGTTTTTCGTAGCCGCCACTGGAATCGAATAGCGTAATGGGGAGGGGAAGGATGGAGAGGATGGAGGGAAGGAAGGAAGGACAGAAGAAAAGGAAGACAGGGAAGGACAGAAAGGTTCAGAGGGAGAGAAAGAGAAGGACAGGAGGAGAAAACATTCGATTAGAACAGGCCAGTTTCAAGAGGGTGTAAACTGTTTCAAACTAGCATACTAATTCTCCCGTTGTGGAAATCTCATTCGTATCTGTCTGATTCACAACAATGAGACACTTTAAATGGAAACCCTTTCAAGAGCGCTTGTCATTTGCAAACACCATCCACTCTGGACTACAGAGATTCGCAATACACTGGCGATAATATTCAACCAAACAGGTAGACAGGCCAGTGCCTCTATAACTGCATACAACCTGAAATGTTGTTGCATAAGAGCATGTTTACAATCTCCTCTCTAGGCACTAGTGGGTGCAGGACACTATAGTTTATTTATGTACACTGTAAAAAACACAATTTGTTGACTCAAAATAATTTGTTACCCTGCTGCCTTAAAATTGTAAAAAAAATGTTTTGATTTAATTAAACTTTAAATGAACAATAAAATAAATGGAACAAATCTACAAAATGAACAAAAAGAACAAATAAATATATAGCAGAATAAGCTTAATAGTGTGCAGAATGTTGTTATAGCTATAGTTGTAGTTATTGGTTAAAATAGTTACAAAAGATTTTTATGTGTTTTTTGTTGTTGTTGTTGTTTTTACAGTAACTTGGATGAGTGACAAAATTACAATGCGTCTAAAATTGAGAAAATGGGGAAAGAAATTATTAACATAAAAATATAAATATAAAACAATTTTCCACAAATAACAATAACATACAAATAATCTACAAAATTAAATTACATACTGTACATAATCCTCAAATCCCAAAGATATATATATATATATATATAAAAACATAAATAAAAAAATTAAAATAAAACAAAAAACTAGTAGCATTTTTAAGACAGGATTTATTTATTTTTAAATTTGATTACATTTTAAAAACCTTGATTTTATTAAACTTAAAATGAACAATAATAATAATAATAATAATAATAAAAAAACAAATCTATAAAATGAATAAACAAATAAAAATATAACAGAATGGGATTAATGGTGTGTGCAGAATGTTTTTTATGTTTATTGGTTAAAATATTTAGAAAAAAAATATTTTTACAGTAACTTAGACAAATAACAAAATTACAATGTGTCTAAAAACTGAAAAAATGATATTTTTTTCTGAAAAAAAAGATATTTTTATAAAAAATGGAAAGATATTTTTATATTTGTCTTCTCAACATGTAGAAAGAGAAGATTTTCTTTTTGTGTAAAAATTTTAATGAATATTTAAAAAGAATAACTAAAACATAAAGCATAAATATAAAATATATTTTCCATAATTAACAATAACATACGAATAATCTACAAAATTACATTAGATAATGTACATAATCCTTACATCCATTTTTTTTTGCATATATTTTTCAAATAAATAAATAAACAATATAAATAGTTTTTTTTTAAACAAAACTGTAGGATTTATTTTTTTTTTTTTACATTTTATTACATTTTAGAAACCTTGATTTCATTCTACTTAAATTGAACAATAAAGTACAGTAACAGTAACTTGGATGAATGACAAAATTACAATGTGTCTAAAAATATATTATTTCAAAACTGTCACAAAAAATAGGATTTGTGCATCTAATGCTTTTCTTTTTTTTTATGGGACACTAAGTGTACAGTATTTGTAAAAAAAAAACTGCTTTTGTAAAACTAAGATTGACACTGCTATGAGCACAAGAAAAGAAAAGTTGGATTGTTTTGTGGAATCCACGTCAGTCGGTTTCAGACGAGCAGAGCCACAATCCTGTTATGTTATTGCTCGGTGAATGGCTATTGATCAGACCAAAGAGCTCTCTGCTACAGACTCCCAATTAGCCAGACGCAACAAGCTGTCCGTGCCCGCTGAATGACTGAACAAACAAACCGTCCTAATTCTGCCCATCTTCTGACATGTTTGTGCACCAGAAACATCCACTCAAACAAAGCTACCCATTTATATACCATTAAAGCTGAGTGCTTATAATGCTCAATTATTGTATACAACACAATAACAAGACACAATACTATAGACTGAAAATACCTTCAAATAACTCTTTCCACTGAAAACAAGAGCCTGGTGACAAAGCGACTGACGGCAAGATGTATTTCTATACATTTGATGCGAGTTTCTATGAGTTTTTACAGACAGGTGGGGTTAGGGGGCTTTCTGATAATTGTTGCAATTAGGAGGGAAGTAAGCACTCGTTGAAATTCGATTGGCCTAGTTCAAAGACGGGCGAACGATGAGACGTGAACCCAAGTGTGTGTTAAAAGTCTAAGAGGAAAGAAATCAAAAGGAAAGGAAACTTCACAAATCTTTCAGCTTCGCCCTCTGAGCAGAATCCAAAAATGCTACCGTCAAATACACCTCATGGTGAACTATGAATTATTTGTTAGTGCTCTGAAGGCATAAATACATCCATTGGTTCTACTTGCCTACCAAAAACAAGAAAAAAAAAGACAAGATAGTTGCAAAAATAAAATAATTTCCCTCAAAACTCTGCTTACAGAAATTAAATGTATCTAAAAGTCTGATCTGCCTTCTGGTGTCAACAAACTGTTGTACTTGTGCAATGTGATACGAACATGTCAACTAAACCAAATCAAATGGAGATTTGGTTTAGTTCTGGTCTTAAGTTGGAAAAATATAACTCAAATTGTCATCTAAATAAACAGAAGTGGCTCTCCACGTGGAGATTTGCTGAAGGCCTTCCACTTTAAACCCATCGTTGCGTGAATGTTTGAGCTTTTTCAGGGCTTGGTTGAAATCATGGCAGAGTTTTGAGTGACAGCGACTAACCAGCATCCTCCAGGGATGCATTACACAAGTCTGGATGTGTAGGAGGAGAAATAGAAAGGAGAAAGGGTTACAAAAAAGCCAAAACGGTGACAAAATTCCAATAAGTTCTGGCCATCAGTGAATAATTCAACACACCTGCATTATTTACACTGGGAAATACTCATATCAAAAGGCTGAGATCTTCAACACCATGCTTTACAAACCCACAACAGCATCCACACACACTTACACACTGAACACGCTAAAGTGTCCACACACATGCACTCAAAAAACATTGAAGGATGTCCCGGTTGGGCTAGTTTGTGTGTGGATGATTTATTGATTCAGTTGCGAGTCCTAAACTTTTGTTTCAGTGGGAAAGACCTCCCGCTGAATCTGAGCAGTACATTCTGCTGTCCGTAATACCATTACGATGATTGAACAACCTAAACAAGAGGAGAAACAAATGGACTTGATTTCAGCCATGCTGAAGAAATCACTCATTATTGGAGAACTATGGAATGGGACTCATTCCTCAGACGGCGCTCCAGAACATGTTCCTCAGAGGAAGTTCAATATGATACCACTTGAGGGAGAATTACAGGCATCTGTCTTGGCCTACTGATCAGTTGACTCAGTTCGTACTACAGTTTGCAGCATGATGTGAGATCAGTTTTAAAGTGGCTTTGAGATGTAAGGTGAAGCAGACTGAGAAAATGGAAATAAAAAAAGGTTGATTAGTCTGTTCCAAAACCTAATGAGACGCCTAAAAAGAAAGCATTGTAAGGCATTCTAAGATACCTCATTTTGTATATCAGTATAACACGCATAGTTCACACAAACGTCAATTTCTCAATGCATTGAAGCATATAAATATGAAGAATATAAAAAAAAAAGAAATTTAAAAGTTGAAGTACCAAAATTAGTAAAATGGGGAAATAAAATAAAATACTAAAATTCTGATAATTAAAATAAAAAGTCGAAGTACCAAAATGAGTAAAACTGGGAAATACTAAAATAAAATAAAAAAAATGCTAATTTAACAAAAAATAAGTTAAAGTACTAAAATTAGTAAAACTGAAGGGGGAAAAAATGATGAAAATAATAATAATAATAATAATAATAATAATAATAATAATAATAATAAAAGTACCAAACTTAGCAAAACTGGGAGAAAAAAAAAACTATAAATAAAATAAAATTTAATTTAATTAAAAATAACAGAATAAAATAATAATAATAATAATAATAATAATATTATATATATATATATATATATATATATATATATATATTTAAAGTCGAAGTACCAAAATTTGTAAAACTGGAAATAAAATAAAATAAAATAAAACTAAATCACACTGCAGAGTATTATGTTGTTAGTTCAGCAATATGCGAAATTCAGACTATCTACTGAAAAACCTTTTAGTTTATATCTTACAATTCTGACTTTATTTCTTGCAGTTCTGATTTTATATTACGCAATTCTGAGAAAAATTCATAATTGTGAGTTTATATCACAATTCTGAGAAAAATTGTAAGTTTGTATCTGGCAATTCTGACTTTATAACTTGCAATTTTGAGTTTGTATCATGCAATTCTGAGAAAAGTCAGAACTGTGAGATAAAAAGTTGCAATAACTTTTTAAAAAATATTAAATAAATGCAATATTAATACTAAATAACATTTAATTAATACTAAAAAAAACTATAAATAAAATAAAATTTAATTTAATTAAAAATAATAAAATAAAAAATAATACTAAAATTGAAAAATGATGATAATTTCAAGTAAAACAAAACTAGGAATAAAAAAATCTGATAATTAAAAAAAGGTCAAAGTTCCTTTTGATTATAATTATAATGATTATAAAATGATTATAATATATATATATATATATATATATATATAAATCTAAGTACCAAAATCAGTAAAACTGGGGAAAATAATAATAATAATAATAATAATAATAATAAACTTTCTTAAGTGATGATAATTTAAAAAAAAATAGAAAAATGTAAAAAATAATAATATTAAATTTAAATATTAAATTAAAAATGTATGATAATTAAAAAAAGCAGAAGTACCAAAATTAGTTAAACCTAGAAAGAAATACAAAATAATACTAAAAAAACAAAAAATGATGATAACAATAATAATAAAATTGGTAAAACTGGTAAAAAATAAATAAATAAATAAATAAATAAATAATAAAATCAAATCAAATCAAATAAATACATGATAATTAAAAAAAAAAGGTCAAAGTACCGCAATTAGTAAAACTTTGAATAAAATAATATTTAACAACAACTACAAAATCAAAGTACCAAAATGAGTAAAACTGGGGAAAAAATTTAATAAAATAAAATACTAAGATAATAAATAAGAATAATATATATATATATATATATATATATATATATATATAAAGTCGAAGTACCAAAATATGTAAAACTGGAAATAAAATAAGATAAAACTAAATCACACTGCAGAGTATTATGTTGTTAGTTCAGCAATATGCGAAATTCAGACTATCTACTGAAAAACCTTTTAGGTTAATTCCTGAAAGACATGTCTGACCAGTGGAGCTATTGCTGGAACATCAGTTTAACCAATGGCTTGAATCAGAGGTGGGGCTATCAATTTGTTCAACCAACAGCAGATGGACAGAGTGTTTGGGGAAACCTCTTTGTTTAATCCATATGGTGGCACTAGTGATGCAAAAGAGAACAGAATAAGGCTAAAGCTTCCTTTACCATACAATCGTATACAATCATATGTTATACTCAAGTTTGTTCTCAGGCCTTTGTTTTTGGGTCACATTGTACTGTCTGACATAATCTCTTTTTCTCTTTACTGTGACTATAGACCTACATTTATTCATCTTTTTTCTCCTTCAGGCCCTTTAAATATTTAAAACAAGGCCCTTTACCAACGTCAGGCCGCATGCGGTGCAAATCACGAGCAGAAGTCAGCACTCTGCACCTTTCAGGCGCTCGAGTGGTGGCAGCGTGGCAATAGCTCCTGATTGCTAATACCCTGTTTGTGCTGTTTCAGAATGGTAATTTGGCAATTTAGCGTAGCCGCAAGCACTTGCTGCGCTATAGCGCCCCGGTGAGAGGGAGAAATAAATAGCATAAAATCAAATGAAATAACATGAAATAAAATCAGGAAGAGCCAGTGTTTAGGACTCATTACTTCTCCACTCCTGCAGAGGGTTCTGGTGAACCTAAATGAGGCAAAATAAAATCAGCATCTCTCACACATTCTCTCTCTCACTCTCTCGATTTAAAGATCCTGTTTTTTTACTAAAGTGATAATATGAGATCATATCTCAGTAACAAGACTACCGGTACAGCCGTGAGTGACATAAAACACTACAACTTACAAGACGAGGATACATACACTATAAAGTGGGCAAAGAGAGTAAGACAGAGAGTAGGATGCAAAGCCCCCTTAGGGTTTACAATTAAAAATTGACATAGAAACATATGGAAGCACTTTTCCGCCACTGAATAAAAAATACAAATGCTAATTATGACTTTTTATGATAAAAAAACTCGAAATTATGAGTTATAAAGTCAGAATTGCGAGTTTGTCTTGCAATTCTGACTTTTTCTCAGAATTGTGGGTTATTAAGTCTTAAGAACTGTGAGATATAAACGTGCAATTCTGAGAACATATCAGCCTTTTTTCCCCCCTCAAAATTGGGGAATAATTTTATAATTATAATTTAATTATAATTTGCAACTGCAAGATTATATCATCCAAATTTTGAGAAAAAGGGCAATTGTGACTCACAATTATGAGTTTATATCATGCAGTTCTGAGAAAAAAAGTCAAAATTGTGAGTTTATATCTTGCAATTCTTAATTTATTTCTTGCAATTGTGAGTTTATGTCTCACAATTCTGACTTTATGTCTAGCAGTTGCAAGTTTATATCGTTCAGTTCTGAGAAAAAAGTCAAAATTTTCAGTTTGAATCACAATTCTAACTTTATTTCTCGCATTTGTCAGTTTATATTACGCAATTCTGAGAAAAAGTCATAATTGTGAGTTTATATCTTACAATTCTGACTTTATTTCTTGCAGTTCTGATTTTATATTACGCAATTCTGAGAAAAAGTCATAATTGTGAGTTTATATTGCAGTTCTGAGAGAAAAAAAGTCGGAATTGTAAGTTTGTATCTGGCAATTCTGACTTTATAACTTGCAATTTTGAGTTTGTATCATGCAATTCTGAGAAAAGTCAGAATTGTGAGATAAAAAGTTGCAATAACTTTAAAAAAAATATTAAATAAATGCAATATTGATACTAAATAACATTTAATTAATACTAAACAATTATTAAAGTTTAAATATTTATAAATTAACAATGACCTTATGGATCAAACAGGTGTTTAGAAAAGTAAAATGGTGTATTTTTTTGCCATTTAGTATTTTAGTAGTGAAAAATCCAAAGAGCTTTTTGCCACAGTGCTTTATCACCACACAGTACAGTAAGACAGAAAAAAGGTCTAAAAAAAAAGGGGGAGAAGAAACAATGCATATTGTTTATATTCCAAATATTGATACGCTACGGTGATAAGAAAGCATTTGATCTTACGGATTCTCTTTCATTCACTCTGTCTCACACACAAATCTGATTTCCCTTTGGTTACATTCTGTTTGTAGTTGCATCTTCAGTACCATTCTCATTCTTTTATCCTTCTGTCTCTCTCTCTCTCTCTCACACACACACACACACACACACACATCTCCTCTTTCCATATTTCACATATTTCATGCTCATAATCAAAAGAGAGCAGTGCCTGACACATACAGAGTGTGATTTGGATCCAGGTTAATCCAAGTCACTCACTTGAGATATTATAAATGTCACACGAAGGATTCTTAAGAATCGCAGGGCTTTCATGCAACCCTGCGCTTACACGAGTACAAATGACACGATGACCTAAATATGATCTGGATCTTCCGTCATATGATGGAAAACATGATTTTTATGGTCAGAAAAGAGGGAAAAAAGGTGGAAAAATGCAAACCAGTGAGCCAAACACACTCTGAGAATACAGTTACAAATTGCACTCTATTTTAGGGCTGTCATGATTCCTCGATTTAATTTAAGTACTCAATAAAAAAAAAAAAACGTGCATTTTACTTGTGTCGAGTAACCGGCAAAATACAGGAAGTGGCACTTTCCATGGATGAGAATCCATGAAACACATTATTAGACTGTTTTCCAAGGCTGCATGCTATATTTAACGATGCAGGAATAATGTATGAGCTTAGTTACATACATACATCTCAGAACGCCTCTGCTCATAGTAAATATTACTTCATATGAACTGTTATAATTTATGTCTGTATGGAAGGCCATTAGGGTCAAAAAGTGTGGTACTATGGAAGGCTACTAGAGCCAAAATGTAACATAATTGCATGTTAATGCGTCATTTTGTGGGGAGCATCTCAAACTCCATCTCTGCATATTGCTGTGAGTTTGGGTTTATTATACCATTCATCTGGGAATGCAACGCACACCATTTTATCAGATTTGTGAAGTAAATCATTTTTAAACCCACCTAAACACATTAGTATCTTTCTAAATAAGTCAACTGTTCATCGTGATTTCAAAATAAGAGTTTAAACCCTTGTTCAGAGCTTACAAGTTTTGATGTCCACCTATTCAAGAAATAATGCAGTAAAGTGAACATTATGCATTTATATATATATATATATATATATATATATATATACATTATGTATTTTAACATTTTTGTTTAATAAAACCATATGATCACTTGCTTTTTATACTTTATTTGAATGAATTATTGTTACCTCATTGCTATTATATATGTATTTTAAGTCATTTTTAAAGACTATTGTCCGCTTAGGTCTATTTTTATTATAAAAATAGTAATTAGAATTATCAGATTATTCAATTAATCGTCCAATTAATCGTCAGAGTACTCAAATACCAAAATAACTGTCAGCCGTACTCTATTCCCTGGTTTATCCAGAAAACACAACTGCAATTTACAGCAAGCATCCAACGGTCACATAAATGATATGATGATAACTAAATGAATACAGATTTATTTATTTATTTTATTTTTTATTTTTTGAGGTGAACTATCCATTTAATGACTGTTAATATAATTTTCAGAGTGACTGTTTGTAAAAGAAAACCTAGCAAGGGGTATTGAATGGAATTGTTAATACAATAGGCCAGCTAAATAATAAATGATTTCCTAAATTATAAATGCTTCTGGCACTTTGATTCAGTTTTATTACAATATCTTTGCAGTAGGTGCCATTGGTTAAACAAGGGATGTGTTATGCATAATTCCATTCAAAAGCAACATTTTTTTTGCCACATGGAGCAGCAATTATCATAATTGGACATAAATAAAACTAATTGGTTGTGAACAGGCTGAAACTGTAACAAACACCCCCCACAGCAAGCCCGTATTCTGGCACCATCCCTGATATACAGAATTCCTCACATATGAATCAAAACTTTATCAGGATGCACTCAATTTCACATTTATACATTTTAATTCAGTTTGTTTGACCTCTGTTAGAATCTATAAATGCTTATAAGCAATGAATTTAAAGAATATACGCATCTGAATCAGTTGCCATGATAAAGTGCAATATTAATTACCACAACCTAGCTGGGGCTTTGTGTACATTTTGCTCACAGTATGCTGGAAAAAACACTATAAATGCAGAATCTCAAGGTACTATGATGTCACTGACATCTGTATAGCACAGCCAAAATCATTCTGTCAGGTTAAAGGAAAACAAGAAAGATGATTCCCCTCAAATCACAACTCAGATCATGTTTTCATCGATATGTTAGCGTGCTAGCGCAGGCTTAAATGATAAGGTAAACACTCCGAAGAAGCTGAAGAAAACAAATTAGATTAAGCGCAATCACATAAATTGGACCGGAATTTATTTCATGTGAGTATTTTTGTGTTCCCTGCTACGAACCCATGAGTCATGGCTTGATAGGCAAACGGTGGCCATCTTCATGCAAATTGGCTAATAAATCTAATCACGCCCACTTAAACGAGCTTCTTCCGAGTCATCTTTATTACATCTCGTCGAATCTACCTTGTTGTCTCACATTACAAAGAGGCACTGTTGTGTTTGTTTTTCATTTAATCTGGAATATTTGATTTATCCTGCTTAAAGTGATTAAGCCGGTATTCCTCAGCACCAACCTGCGCTTCAGTTAAATAAACAAAAAGGCCCAGCTGAGCCGTAAACACAATCACCTCCGCACACAACACGTGAATTGGCTGCTTGGATGCAAATAGTTTCCTGGATGAACATGGAAAGTTTTCTTTTACCCTAAATAAATGGTATTCCTATTCAAAGCCAGAGGTAAACGGTTGGATTGGATTCAACCTTGCTAACTGTGACTTAATGGTTGACTTTTGTTTTTTGAGCACTTCTGCTCTCTCCGATTTACCTGGAAGGTCACATATGCAAAGTATGACTGTTAAAACCTTTCTGTCTATTTCCTCAATTTGGTCTAAATCAAGAAGGCCAAAGTGTTCTGTTATCAGTTAGTGTTAGCATTCATTTGAATTGTTCTATACACTTCATCTGAACTTTGAGGATCTGAAAACACCTTTTTTCATACTTGAGGAAGAAGTATTTCCAGTCTATTTATTTTTTTCAATGATTTTATGATAATAAAAACTCCATGGCAGAGTAAATCAGGAAGGAAATGCTCTTTCAAATGTATTACTATAAGAAATGAGAAGTGAAACAAGTCTGGTTCACTGAAGACCATATTATCTCACCAGTAACTACAGTCATACTTTTTTTTTTTTTTTTTAATTAGTGCTGTCAAATCGATTAATCTTGATTAATCACATCCAAATTTGTATTTTGGCAGCACTAAATTTAATACATTTTATTTCATTTGAATTCATTTAACAGTAATATTGTGATTGATTATTTATTTCTTTTTCTGTTTTACTATATTTTAAAATGTAATTTATTTTTGTGATGGCAAAGCTGAACTTTCAGCTTCATTAATCCAGTCTTCAGTGTCACACGATCCTTCAGAAATCTTTCTGATATGCTGATTTGTTGCTCATTTCTTAATATTATCAATGTTGAATACAGCTGAGCTACCTTATATTTTTGTTGAAAAAATGATACATATTTTTCAGAATGCTTTGATGTTTAGAAATTTATAATATTTATCTGAAAAGTTAAACCATTTACCTGAAACTGATTTTTTTTTCAGTCAAAGTGTTATTTTTAATTAATTGTAATACATTCTTGCTGAAAAAGTGAACATATTGCCTTAATAAATAAAAACTAACAAAACAAAAATAAAATCAATATTTAAATAAATGCCCCCAACTTTTGAATGAAAGCTTATCCTAAAAATGTATTTTTCATTAAATGTTGTTTTAAACATTTTATTAAATGTATTTATATAAAAAAATATTTCTTATTTCTCAAAAATTCCAACAATGTTCCTGTAAGCAGAAATACTGCACATGAGTAGATATACAGTTGAAGTCAAAAGTTTACATACACCTTGCAGAAACTGCAAAATATTAATTATTTTACCAAAATAAGAGGGATCACACACAATGCATGTTATTTTTTAGTATTTAGTACTGACCTGAATAAGATATTTTACACAAAAGACCAATAATTTCCAACAATGACTGTATAATTTTGAAATCAATCTTTTCACACGGAGGACAACTGAGGATCTTATATGCAACTACTGCAAAAGGTTCAAACGCTCACTGATGCTTCAGAAGGAAACATGTTACGTTAAGGGTTAAGAACTTTTGAATGGAATAAATCTTTTTAATTTTTTCTTATTTTGCCAAAATATCATATTCACAAATATCACAAAATAAGTTACATTTACCCTGATCTTCAAAATCAAAAAGTTAATGCATCGTGTTTCCTTCTGAAGCATCAGTGAGTGTTTGAACCTTCTGTAATAGTTGCACATGAGTCCCTCTGTTGTCCTTAGTATGAAAAGATGGATCTCAAAATCATACAGTCATTGTCTGAAAGGGTTCAAATACACAAAATGCTGAACAACCAAAGAATTTGTGGGACCTGAAGAATTTTTCTGAAGAACAGCTGACAGTTTAATTGTTCAAGACAAACAAGGGACTCATGAACAACTATCACTAAACAAAACAAAACAAAACGCTTATCTTGCTTGATCTGTCCGCTGTCATTGACACGGTTATTCATTAATTTGCACTGGCTACCAATAGCTGCTCGCATTATTGTTTGCCGACAAAACCACCACTGGCTCTGCACCCCTTTACCTAAATGCATTAATTCAGACTTATGTGCCCTCTAGAAGCTTACGTTCTGCAAGTGACTGGCACATTATTGTGCCATCCCAAAGAAGCACAAAATCGCTTTCACGGACTTCACGCACTTTCACATTAAATGTACCCTCCTGGTGGAATGACCTGCCCAACTCACTCTAAACAGCCGAGTCCTTAGCCATCTTCATGAATCGGCTAAAATCTATAGCGCCCTCTTTTCTAATTCTTTTCTTAAAACAAATATTTTTAGACTTATATTCTATTCATACTTATACTCTAATAAAAAGAAGGCTTCTAACACTAGCTTGCTTTTTCTTTTTCATTCTATTTTTTTTATTTATTAAATATTTTAAAAAAAAGCCTTGCTATGTGTACTGCGTTAGGCTAAATGAGACTTGTCATAGCACTTGCATGTTTTTGCATTTTTGTTGATTTTGATTGTTTCCATTGTCCTCTTTTGTAAGTCCCTTTGAGTCTGCTAAATGTCTAAATGTAAATGTAAAAAACATAGCTGTGGATCATTCAGGTAACAACACAGTATTAAGAATCAAGTGTATGTAAACTTTTGAACGGGGTAATATTTATAAATTCAACTATTGTTTCCTCTTGTGAACTATATGTAAACATCTTACATGTGAAATTTCTTATTCAGGTCAGTAGAAAATAAAAAATATGCATTTTGTATGATCCTTCTTATTTTGGTAAAATAATTAACATTTTGCAGATTCTGCAAGCTGTATGTAAACCTTTTGACTCTAGTGAATACATTGCAATTAATTGATAATTACATTTAAACAGATGAAGCTAAAATATCTCTGAACCTTTCTACACATGAAAAATGACAAGTAATATTTCTGACTCAACAAATGACCAATAAAACACACACTTGCCCCATTTTACCAAACATTCTAGTCAATACGCAAGCATTCAGACTTGAAGTCACCAAATACAAATGCCTCAATCATTCACACATTGTGCCACGTTTCTCTAAAAGGCTCGGTGAAAAGTCAGAACTTTGATCTTTAAATATTCCCCCCCGTCTCCCCAGGCCTTGTTTCACACAACGGTTCAGTAAAACCCTGGACCCCCTACAGCGACGGGTGCAGCCGGCAGCTCTATAAAACACTGACACTTTGGACATTAAAAAAAATCCCTTATGTGCTGCTGTTACATTTTCCAATTTCCAGTAAGCTGAAGGATATAGAAATCATGAATCTTTCAAACGAGTGGAGTCAAACAGGTACTGCTAAGAATGACAGACAGCTCAGGCATGCCCATTACTCAAACACATATTTTTTTTTTTCCTACGCATTTCGCTCTGTTTCTTCAAATGAATAGTTTAGAGCGAGCTCGTATCTTGTGATTGATGGATGGAGGGGGGAAAAATTGTTTCCACAGACATGAGCGAAATCGCAGCACACGCAGAGGCCCGTTGACTATAAAATATAATTTTTCTGCACATCAAGGAGGAGATATCTTCAGACACAGTCAGAGTAATAAAATAAAGAAGTGAAAAGAAATGGTTTAAAATAGTTGCTTCAAAAAGAGACTGAATCAGAATAAATTTGCTCAAAAGGAGATATTTACAGTATTTTTTAATATTATAATATAGTAATATTACTATTTACTATTATAATATACTATATTTTGAGCATTTTATATCTAATATATATATATATATATATATATATATATATATATATAATCCATATTATGAATATTATGAATATATATTTTAATCATTTTGAATAATCGATAATAAAACATAAATAAATAAATAAATAAATAAATAATCTTAAAAGAAGTGTCAATCAGGAAATAATTATATAAATATATATATTCATTTCTGTATTCAGATTCATAAAAATATTTACATTTATATAATACATTTACTTACAATATTTATATGTATAAATAATGTATTATTTCTATAGTATATTTTATTTGTTATTTAGTGTTTTATTATTCAGTATAATATACTATATAACATAATAAATTTACATATTCAGATTTACATTTATGTATGTAGATTTATACAAGTATATTCTGATATATATGAATATATATATATATATATATATATATATACAAACAAATACATACAAAAATAGTGTATCCAGAAAAATCATGTTCCAAAACAGAAGTACATATCTATGTTTATTTTTTAAAATGAATTATTTATTTAAGAAATTTATTCATAATTTTTTATTTATATTGTATACTGTATATTTTATTTTTATTTATTGTTTTATTATTAACATATTTACATATTTAGATTTATATCTATGTATTTAGATCCAAATACATACATTATATATACATTACTTCTATACATAAATAAACATAATCAGTAATAAAAAAAAACATAGATTTAGAATTAAATTTATGTATTTATATATATAAAACACATACACACACACACACACACACATTATTTTTTATTCATATAGCATGTTTTAATTTATATTATATTATTATAATATAATATATCTACAGTAAATATCTTCTTTTGAACAGGTTATGAAAGACATGAGGGTGAATAAATGATGACAGAAATTTCACTTTCTGGGTGAACTGTGCCTTCAAGAGTCAGAATAGTTTCTATAAATATTAAAAGAAATATAAGTTGGTCCGCAATGAATGCGAGCAATAGAAAAGAGGAAGTGTGGCGTATTCATCTTTCCCGGATCTAAAGAGGAGCGGAAGACTGAATGAAAACACAGACCATACAGAGCAAATGTCAGACTGTCAATATTTCATAACAAGACCTGGCCTCTCATTTTCAGGCTACTTTTATTTCTTTTCACTGTGTCACTTTGTGGAAACTCGCTAACAAAGACTTCTGAGCGCAGTTTTGAAGTTTGACGACTCCTGAGGGAAGGCTCTTCATCAATGACCGGTGAAATCGATGCCGATAGAGTGTCGGCTTTTCTGTAATGAGGATAGCGTGAAACCCTCAAAGGGAAAGACAGAGAGACTGGGAGAGAAAGAGCTAGAGGAGACGCTCCATTTCCAAGAAAGCAGCTTTTAAATGACAAGGAAAATGTAGATTTCTCTTGCCTTTCACCTACTGCGAATGTTAGCGTGGCTTTTCGCTTCCACATGCCTTTCTCCATAAGAAACCATGGTGTTTGAACAAATCAGCATGTTTTGGTGACTCTCCAGGGTGGTTTGTCAGAAGAGGGATGAAGGGGAAGTTTATCTGCCCTCATCCACCCCAAGGCCTGCTTGTATAACTCATCCATATTTCCCTTCCACTCCCGTCTATTATTCATTTACCACACAGAAGCACAGACCCTCGTTCGCAGCATGCCATCCACATGCAGCATTCATAAATACATAAGGGGCCACTTGATAAACCAATTTAGAGTGCGTCTGACAGCACAAAGACACCTGGGATTTGTTCACTGGGATGGAATCGAGGTCAGCAGAAACATCTCTCTAGTCATACTGTAACCACACGCAGCGTCGCTGCGAGCAAAAACGGACCCCTCGGATTCTGCATTATTCAGGACTTCTTCCGTCTTTTCAAGCTACAACATTAATCACAGCAGTGAAGACGGAGTTTTCAGGCAAGTCTGTCTGTCTTCGGTTATTTGCATAACCTGCCAAACACTTCCTTGTATGACCAGGCTGATCTCTATCACCCATAACACAACGTACGATCACTTACACGCAAATACAGTGAGAATTCCCTATTATATATATTTATTGTGGCTGCAATTGCACCTAATTTTTGAACAAACGATGTCAAATCTGTGTCAAATCAACATTGGAAGTATATTTAAAAAATGTACTTACAACAATAAACCCATAACCCCATTATAATAAATGCCTCATTTAGCACTGGCTTTCTGGAGAAATATAAGATAATGTTTCTTTTTCTTTCATTACATTAATCTGCTATTCTGTTTGATTTCTTTCACTTTAAAATTTAGATATGTTACACAAATTATTTTCATGCTAAGTATTATAGTAATAACACTTAGTATCACAATTTTATTAAATATTTTACAATGCCAACACATATTGATCTGCACTTACAACTTAATATTTGACTTAAAATTTCAGATCAGTTTCGATTAACCAGACATGCAAGTGAAAAATATTTCAAGCACTGTATATGTCACAACATATGGAGTGGAGCGTTCCAGAAATGTATCATGGTTTAAACACAAATATTAAAGATAATAAGAATAATATTAATAATAATAATAATAATAACATCAAATCATCATATTAAATTATTATTTTAAATCAAACAGATCTTGACACTTAAAATTTTAAAAAAAAAATATTATTATATTATTAACAAAAATTAAAAATTAAAATGACACTAGTATTCAATATTATTTGCAGATATGTATTGTGGTTTACACACAAATATAGTAATAATAATAATAAAACATATCAAATTATTATTTTAAATCAACCAGACCATGACATGGAATTAGAGTATATCTAAAAAAAAAATATTTAAGACTATATTTAGAAATTTAAAAATTAAATCGACAATAGTAATCAATAATAATCTGAAAATATTAAATATAATAATAATAATAATAATAATAATAATTTTAGTATATTCTATAAATATATTATAAAGTATATTCTAATAAATACATAAAGAAATCCTGGAAATATATATATATATATATCAACTTTTTAAAAATATTTTTTGAAGGATCAGGTGACACTGAATAATGAAATAATAAATTTTCATCAGCTTCAACTTTGCCATCACATGAATAAATTATATTTTAATATACAGTAGTCAATATTTAAAGTGGATCAAAAATAATAATCAAAGTTGTCCTAAGACAAAAACAGGTACTGGATCAGGTTTAGATCAACTTCAAATGTTGACTACTGTACATTACAAAACTAGGTATTTTAAAATCTAAAATTTCACAATATTACTATTATATATAGCATATACAGAAACTTTTTATGGTATTTTTTATGAAAATCATCCCAGGATGCATATCATAAAGTGAAATATAATACAGTTTGATTTGTTTTTAACACATGGAGTTTGGAGTTTGATTGACAGGTGGTCATAATCATAATGCTAAATCTGCCATTTTGTCCAACAAACAAACCATACAGGAGAGTAGATTAACATCGGTGGACTTGAACTTGAAAAAAGAGGTGTATTGACGTATTTCTGTGGTTGAAACAAGATAACATCTGATGTTTATTTCATGTTATAACTACTAAAGAGGAAGAGATGATCGGTTCACGTTCCCCTTGCACCGAGGCGCTACAGTGATCTGTCACATCACATCATAGACCCACAAAATTTGAAAGACTTGTTTCCTACTACAAGTAACCTGTTCTATCTCATATGTCGGCATTTTGTCAATTTCCTCTTTGCTTCTCAATATATTTTACTGTGTGAGGACATGATGTGTTGCACAGGAGGGAGGCGGGTCTTTGCAAAAGGTCAATTCCCACACTGATGTTTCATAGGTTTGATGACTTTATAATTCTTCTAAAATGCATAAAGTACCATCAGGCCAGGCAAAACTTTTCTGTAGTCTTGTACAAGCGCAGGTATGTTACAGCAGGAGGGCTGGAAATGCTGGCGCACTGTGTTTTTTTTGTAAGGGTGGGTGTCTGAAGGCACCGCTGGGGGATTTTTAATAGTTTAAAGCAGATGAGACTCAGTCTAACACTTGATTTGCTCTTTTTAGCCTGCAGTTTCAGTTACTGTAGTCTATGGGGCACTGCTGTTTCGCTGACATCTGATATTGCTTTCAACTATATGCCTCTAATGAAGTTTGGCTAGAACAGCAGCACTGAGTCAGGCAGTCCAGTGAGGCTTCTCTTTATGTCTAACAGTGGAATTATTGGAATAAAAGACTTAAACATCAATATGCTTAAATTATCCTCTGAGTTTCCAGGGCAGTAACCCAGTACGGACAGCACTGGAACAACATATTGCACCTATGTGAAATATAATATTTGATTATCTCACATGTAAAATGAAGCTAAGCATCTGATAATAGCATAACTTATAATAACGGAGCTCATTTACTGTATTGCTTTTAACTCATTAACAACAACCTCATGTTATTGGATTGAGTATTATTACCGATCTGACATTTACGGACAAGTATTAATCATTTGAATTTGTAGCGAAAAGTTCACTGGTACAAATCAGCCCTTCAATATTCTTCAGCACAAACACACAGTGACCTTTTAGTTGACGTTAAAGGACACTTTGTTTATCAGTTTTACCGTCAGCTTTAACCGGTTTTCTTTACCAGATCAGATCAGCTCTCTTCAACGCTCTCAAGAACTCGGCCTGTGTCACATTTTCTGCCCTTGCATACAGTATCCCACAATGCCTTCATTCACCATTGCTCCTGCTCTAAACACTGGTTTACTGAAGCAGATTTTTGACAGTTAATTACAACCCAGGCTCATGAAAAATGTGCCTACAGTGACATTTTTGCTAAAAAAAAAATAAAAAAATAAAATAAAATAATCTTGCTTCTGGCACATTTTGTGTGAAATGTCCAATAAGTGGTGCTTAAAAGCACATTCAATTCAATTCAGTATCATTTTTTTAATATATATACAGTTGAAGACAAAATTATTAGCCCCCCTGTGAAATGTTACTTTTTTTTTTATATTTCCCAAGTGATGTTTAACAGAGCAAGAGAATGTTTTCACATTATTTCCTATTATTTTTTTCTTCTAGAGAAAGTCTGATTTCTTATAGTTGCTTGAATAAAAGAATAAAAAAATAAATAAATACAAAACTGCAAAGGTCAATATTATTAGCCCCCTTATTAGAAATTACTAGTTTGATTAGCTATAGAACAAACCACTGATGTCCAATGATTTGCCAAATTAACCTAATTTGCCTGATTAACCTAATTAACCTGCTGTTATCAAGCAAAAGGGATACACTATTGACTATTAACATCACAGGACTAATAATTTTGACCAGTAGACTTTTTAAAATTCTTGGTTATACATTTATTTCTATTTGTATTACAAACCCTAAAAGCTTCCTGAATAAAGTATTATGTTTAAAAATGCTGTGTTGATAAAATCGTCTTTCTGTTAAACAACACTTGGGGGTTATTTGAAAAATAATGAAATATTTTTATAAGGGGCTAATAATTTTGTCTTCAGCTGTATATTAGGTAAATTTTATCAAGGAAAAAACTCTTTACTAATGCTGTAAAATACATGTAGGAGTCATTTGGTACTACATTACTATAATAGTGAAGGTTAAAATAAACTGATTTGTACACAAATGCTTCAATTACATTAAATGAAGTTTTTATAATAACAAAGTTATAATTACATAATTATATTACTACTCTACTGGGTGGATTTGTTAAAACAAATTAAACACTGAAGAACAGTACAAATTATAAAAAAAAAAAAAATACATATATATATATATATATATATATATATATATATATATATATATATATATATATATATATTACACTGGTTCATGACTTGGTTCTGGAAATGAAGCGGTGCTAAAAGATTAATGCTCCACTGCACTGAAAAATAATGTACCCCTTATACACTAAACACCGCCGATAGTGTTAAGGAAAGAAAATGTGAGAAAAAAGCACATTTGCTAAAGAAACCATGCTATTTTAACTCTCTTTCTACACAGCTTTGAGTACTTTTTAAAATAAGCTTTATCCAAAAAAGTGTACCAGGTGAGCTACTGAGCAAGTTTACTATGCCAGAAAAACCATACATGGGGCTGGATATGTGATAAAACAAACCATGTTATTAGAGGAACGTGAGCTGAAGAATCTGTTCTGAGCAACACTATTTGCAATGCACCGTGAGAAAGTAAACTAAAGCTGCGATGAGACTCCAAAATAATTAATATAGGGAATAAAAAGTGACTCCTGTATTGAGTCCAAACAGAAGCCACAGCCGTAACGATGATGGATGGATGCCTGCACCCTTGGCATTTCACTTCAGCATAAAGCTCCCACATTACGCGTGCGTGGAGGACCCGCTGGGACCGTGAGACTCCCTCTCGGGGCACTGCTGAAGAGAGCCTGTCTCATCATTTATGTGGAGCGGTCTCTTCGGTTGTGTAAAAAGAATGGGAAATAAAGCTGAGGTCTAATCAAGGACCCTCATCAGTGGAGCCAGTGGCATTTTTCCTGCTTTCGCCCAAACGAAACAAACTCAATTACCATTAGAAAGCTGCCCCTCTAATGCGGACGAACAATGGCAGGCGCTTGATGGATCCACGCGGGCCGTTACCGTCTGCCTTCCTACACCAATCACTCAAACTTCGGCGTGCGGGCCTTCTAATGGCCACGATAACGGTGACTCATTACGATGTCATATCCTTCATGCCTGACTTCTTGTCAACCCAGACAAAGACCTGATACAAGCTCCAGGCTAGCAGCCAATCAAATTGTTAGAAAATAAGCAGGGGCCATTTTAAATTTCCGTTCTGTACAGACAGTGTTTAAGATTGACTGACAGCGAAAAACTGCGGGAAAGGACACTGAATGTATAATTTGGAATATATAAGCTTTCAGACTCAACATGTTTGTTGCTTTTTTGTACTGAATTGTGGAGTGTGACAATACAGCAACACACAATTCCTCTTATAGCGATAGTTTACCCAAAAAATGAAAATTCTGTCATTAATTACTCAACCTGTAAAACATTCACTGATCTTCAAAACACAATTTAGGATATATTTGATCTGAGAGCTTTTTGTCCCTATGTAGACAGCAATGCTACTGACAATAAATTGTTGAATAGAGACTATTTTAAAGTCGTTACTACCTTTCAGGGCCTTGAATGTGTCAACTGTGTTGCTTTCTATGAAGGGTCAGAAAGCTCTCGGATTTCATTGAAAACATCTTAATTTGTGTTCTGAAGAAGAACAAAGGTCTCCGATTTTGGAATGACATGAGGATGAGTAATTAATGATGAATTATCATTTTTGGGTGAACTATCCCTTTAAGATGATTTTGTCCATCAGAAATATGAAAATATGAGAACAGAGAGTCTGATGTTGTTAACAGTGCTAAGATCAACTTCCTTTAGTTTGTGGTTTGCATAAAGAAAAGAGGAAACTTAATTTTTTGTTGCCTTTGTGTGTTCCTAAACTAACATCAATAGGACTTCATATTTTTTTGGAAGGCTTTTATTACATCCTGCAAACCACATTTTGATCGAATATAAAGTAAAAACAGTTATACTGTGAAATATTATTAGCTTATAATATTTATACATCAGAAATACACTCATGACAGAAACAAAACAGAAACATTACTATACTGATTAAAAAAAAAAAGGAACATTAAGCAAACTTTGGCCCGGTTTCACAGACAGGGCTTAGACTAGGCCAGGATTAGGCCATAGTTTAATTAGGACATTTAAGTAATTTCTATAAACATGCATAGAGAAAAACATTACTGGTGCGCATCTTGAGACAAAACAAATGCACTGATATGTTTTAAGACTGCAATTTTATTTTAGATGAAACAGCTCAGAATTACATTTTAGTCTAGGACTAGGCTTAAGCCCTGTCTGTGAAACCAGAGGTTTATGCTTTAAACTGTACCTTGTTTATTCTGATATGTTGTATTTATAAACAAATAAATAATAGAATTTTTTACTATAAATCTTCTTAAGAGACATATAACCATATGAATCCAATGACTGAAGCAAAAAGTGCATTTTTCAGTAAGATTACCTTTAACGACTGGGAAGTGTAGAACAATGCTTTTCAGTGACATGCTAATTGTTGGGCCTGTCTTTTGCATACAAACATAATGGACCACAAAATGACTTCTGTCATGTCGCTTCAGTTGCTCCGACAATTAAAACCTCAGGTGGGAGAAATTGCGCGGAGAGACGAAGAGAAAGTAAGCGACAGAGAGGAGGGAAAAGTTGTCTGACAGTTTAGCGACATAATAGTTTTAGCTGGCTTTCCTGCTGAGTTTGGCTTTTCTGAAGTCGCAGAACAAAGCGACCATGATGAAGCATCTTGACAGCCGGTAGTTAGAACCATTCTCTAATATAGAAGAATGTCTGACACTGTGTGCGTTCAATATCTGTTTGATTTAAATGAACCCGTGAGTCACATGCCAGTAAGCAATTGAATAAAAGAGAAATTAAGAGCATTTACTTCCTCAAAATTATCATTTGAGTTCATCTGTCTTCTGTGTTTGATCATCTGATAATGGAATTGGAAGTTGTGAAGTTTGCAAAGTTTTATTTATTTATTTAGTCTTGATACTGAGACAGAGTGGACAAAATGTTTTATTCTTTCATGCCAACTCACCTATACCTAGTTATATGTCAGGCTTCCCATGAGATCTCATGAACTGGCTAAATTTCAAGTGTGTTCCTAATGTTAAACATGTAAAAATACATTTGAATAGCATATACATTTGCTATGAAAAGCTGTTGCACAATTACACAATAAATGTCACTCCTTTTTAGTTCACCAATCCCATCGCAGAAGATTGTGACATTTGTGTCAACTTCCTACATGTTGCAAATTCCTTTTTGCATAAATACAGAAACCACTACCACAGACACACAGACACATCAGGAGTACAATGAAGTACCCCTTTAGAGAAATAGAGCATTAGGTTAGTTAGATATAACTTGTAACACTGTTTAAAACACATTTAAACTTAAAAGGTTGTAGTCATCCAAACTACATGGAATATGTCTGGGCATGTGAACGAAAGTATGGATAAAGACTCGATAATGGACTCCGAAGACAGAATAGAGAAGGAAGTTGATATCTATGTGAGCGCCGAGGCTGTGAGAGATATGAAACATAAGAAAGACAAAGAGGACTTTGATGACATCCAAACAACGAAAACCCAAACACCTCAATGCACAGGTAACTTAGATTAATTGCTTACACATTTACTAATAAAATCTGATGTAAACTGGACAGAGAAATGGAGAAGAAAATAGACTAATATAATGTCTGTCATTTTCAGCAAGCGATTCAGCAAGGAACAGAAGCTCTAGAGCATCTGTAGTGTGTTTGGTGCTGCTGTGTGTTCTTCTGCTGACTGCAGTCATAGTGCTGTGTGTCATCTTCATGCAAGAGAAACAACAGCTCATATCCAAGAATGAAAATTTGACATCCAATAATAAACATTTAATATCCAAGAATGAAAACCTGACCAATGAGAGAGACCAACTAACACTCAAGAACACAAACCTGATCAATAAGACAGAACAGCTAAGAAATGAACTTCAGTGCTGTGGTAAAGTTTCTTTAGTCTATACAGCATACATTTTTAAAGCATGATGGAGTTGGGTTGTGGTCTTAGTAGCTTTCAGTGTACACAAAATATGATTATACTAATAAGTTACAGACAGATTAATGTAAATGAGAATAAAAATGGCACAGTAGAATTGTTTGTGTTTACAGATGGATGGATTTATTATCAATTCAGTCTTTACTACATGTCTAATGTGACGAAGACCTGGAATGAGAGCAGACAAGACTGTTTGAAGAGAGGAGCAGATCTGATCATCATAAACAACAGCGAGGAACAAGTGAGTAAAAGATTGTTTATAGTTTATAGTGCTTAGCAGCTAAATGAGAGATTATCAGATGAAATGTGTCCATTTATAATACAATTGTGCAACTGTTTCATCTGCTCAGAATTTTGTTCACAACATATCTGCTGAAGTCTGGATTGGTCTGAATGACATTGATGTGGAGAAAGCATGGAAATGGGTTGATGGCACCAATGTGACATTTAGGTGAGAAATCACTGATACAAACTGATTATTATGTAATAAGCGATTCTCACAGTCAGTATCATATCACATAGAAAGCAGCACTGAACATCTAATGCTAAACTGTTGTTTCAGCTTCTGGGGGTCTAAAGAGCCAAATGGACAGAAAGAAGATAACTGTGTTGTGACTTTATCTATACCTCCAAAAGATTGGCCAGTAGGGTGGGGTGATGTTTCATGTATTACTAATTATCGATGGATCTGTGAGAAGAGGATTTCACAGCTCACACTGCCATAGGAACATTGCACACCTTTCTGACACAAGTTCAACAGTACGAAACTTTTGTAGTAACTGATAATCATCCAAAGCAATGTTTTTCAACCTTGTTCCTGGAGAATGCCAACGTCTCTTTTGTTGAGGCCATGTCCACACTAACATGTTTTCATTTGAAAATGCATATTTTTCTCTCCGTTTTGTCCTTCTGAGACAGCATTTTTGTTTTTAAGGTTTTTGAAAAACTTTTTGAAAACGCTCTCCAAAGTAGATACATTTGAAAACACTGTGAAAATGGAGGCTTTTGAAAATTATGACACGTTTAGTCATGTGACGCATATTGTACCAATAGATATCTCTGTTTATACTGGTAATTGCTGGAAAAATCGCGTGAAAACTTATTATGTCTTTTCTGTCTGTATCTTCTCAGTGAGCTTTAATGAGGTTTTACACATGCACAGTAAGGCTAATTTAACATTTTCCATTTCAGTGTGGACGAAAAACATTTGGAAGTCGTTTGAAAATGCTAGTGTGGATGGAGAGAGTTCTAAAGCTTTTCAAATGTCTCTGGATTAATGTAGACAAAGCCTTAGACACACACTTCATCTGCTGGATGAGTTGAGTTAGGTGAATAAACAGGGAGACATACAAAATGTGCAAAATGGCCAGAAGTACTTTCCATTTGACCAAAAATGCTTTGCAAGTAAACGTCACAGAGTATTCTGCAATATAAGTATGATTTCAGTCTTCAGTTATTATTTGTACAAGAAGTTTGAATAAAATAAGTGTTAAAAAAGGAGTTGAATGTGCAGCATTATTATTGTGCTTAATTCATCCCAGATTTGGTTTGTAAGCATTTTTCACAGGTGGTCTCTAAATTGCGTGAGACATGATAGGTACAATGCATGAGCATGAGTAAATCATGACAGAATTTTTCTGAACTATTCCTTTAATGTGTTTTTATCAATGGAAATATGATTTTTTTTTTTAAATAAATAATACTCTAAATAAGAAATGAAGTGGTGGTAAATGTCTTAACCCTTTAACTGTCATTCCCTTTTTTAACATAGACGTGAAAATGCACTATCCAAACTTACATTTTTATAATTCATGAATGAAAACATTTTGTAATATGATTTTGATGTACATTTTCCATGGTAATGCAATGTCTGATTTTAAAATGGTTTTCAAAGGATAAATTTTGAGATTTTAAGTTTTCTACTGTTACATAATTTCTTATAATTTCTAAAGCGTGATAAGGAAAAAAAGCAACAAAGCCTTATTGGGATAAAGGTCAGAACTCCTGTTACAATATAGATTTTTTGAGGCGTACTCTTGTTATAAATTAACTTATTACTTTTACTACATAATTTGTAACACAAAACAGTGGTCAAATATTTATTTAGAAGTCTTGGACCTTTCCAATGATATATAGTCTGTCATGATTAGATTAGGATTTATTTGTAATATGGTAATGTAAACTTAGGCGTCTTGCTAACAGGATGGTGACAGTTAAATGGTTAAAGCAGGAGGTCACCAAATTTCATCATAGAAGGTCGGTGTCCTGCGGAGTTCAGCTCCAACTAGCCTCAACACACATGTCTGGAAGATTCAAGTATATGTAGTAAAACCTTGATTAGCTGGTACAACTTACACACTACTGAATATTTTTGCGTTGCACCATAAAAATTAGCTCCAAACGTAACTCTATGTTTAAACTAAATACGGAAGCGTCTGGTCAGGAGTAACAGTTTCTTAGTATTCCTTAATTTTCCTTAATTTATTTATTATAAACAATAAAACAAGGAAAAAATATACAAAATAGTGTCTGTTTTCTGATTAATTTTTTGTAAAAAGTGTATAGGGTCGCTAGAGACCCGAGGTGTGTAATAGTGTATGTATATTTTTTGTGCGCAAAAATATGTAAATATCTGATGACTAAATACATGCAATTCACCTGTATTCCTCGAGGTGGCACTGTTTGATTGCTAATAATGATGTAACATGTCACTTGAATTAAACAAAAGAATATAATCAGCAAAAATTTAATTGGTTTGAATGGCTTTGCTGCAGAGCAATTACTGTATGCAATACAATTTAAATACCACTGTCATTTAATGATGTATGTGGTGAATATGCTGCCAGCAACCAAAAGAATGATTTTGAAGGCATTGAAAATGATAGTTTTGAGATCGCGAATGTACTGTGGAAGTGCACTCTGATGAAGATGGCGATAGTAAAATCATCTGCTCAAATTAAACCCTTCTAAGTTTCAAAATGTAACAAAATATGCTTTATTTTATTCTTCTGTAATTGTTCTTAAAATATCAAGAGAGTTTTTTGCTATTGCAGAAGTTAGAGATCCATCCGAGCTGGATATATATGTCCGGGTCGCTAAAGACCTGAATATGTAATAATGATTAGTGAAATAGTTTAACACATCAGCGATGAGAGAGCAAGATACAGGGCAGTAGGAAGTTATGGGAGTTTTTTTTTTTGTTTGTTTGTTTATCGAAGATCATTTTGGAAGGTTTTATTCAACATTCCTTTCTTATTTATTTGGTTCCACTGCTGATTTTATTGAAACTTTGAAACTATTGAAAATGATTATTATTATTAGTAGTATTATTGTTAATTAGGCCTATATAGCATGGTGTATTTGTTTTATTAATAAATTAAGCATGCTGTGTTTAATATATTTAAACATTTAAACGTTTAATTGAGTTTGTCATGCTGTTTTGTTGTTGTCAATCAATAGATGCCGAAATGCCACTAATTCAATTAAATGCACACAGGCATTTACAAGTGATTTAAAAGCAAATAAAAGCAAGGAAAAGAGGGTAAACTCTAATGATCTCACCATCACATCATGGTGTACACTATGTTTCACACACTTTAAGCTCTTTTATTTTCCAAATGTAGCCTAATATGATTAGTTCAAAGAAATAAAAAAAGCCTACCGAAAAGTTCAATACTAATACATGTATCGTACATATACAAAATTAAATTAAACATAAGAAGGGGTTAGGGTTTTTCCTGTAAATAATCTCCTATAAAGGACAAAAGATTTATAGCATTTTTCCTTTATTAATATAAGGGCTGTTGCAGGTTATTAGAAACAGGCTAAACTCATTATAAAATGCACAAAACGTTGGTTTCATTTTCAAGTGCTTCGATTTGTGTACGGGTCAATGACGTGACGCTCATTTTTTGTGTCCGTATGGTTTAATTAAACTTCCGGACCAAATCTTAATTTTCTGGTTTTAATTAATTCTCAATAAAACGGATCAGCTAGTTTGGCATAATCTTACATTAGTACAATTTAATAGTAAATAAAAATAAATGTAGCACCATTGTTCTGAATATTATAAATAAGTTGGGGAATTGTGTGAGTCAAGTCAAATTCCTGAAATAATTTTTGGTGTAACCAAAATTAAAGGAGCCATTTTTGCAAAAAGATCATGTGACAGAACATTATATCACAGAGAAGGTCCTCTGGTGATACTAACTTCTGCATGCAAAAGTTAGTA
The DNA here is from genome assembly GCA_033026305.1 of Cirrhinus molitorella. Lineage (NCBI taxonomy): Eukaryota > Metazoa > Chordata > Actinopteri > Cypriniformes > Cyprinidae > Cirrhinus > Cirrhinus molitorella. The sequence continues at coordinate 22,298,622 of CM065139.1, read as the reverse complement.
ACTCTCTTTAAAATTTGACATTTTTAGGTTATGGTCAGGTATTCTTAGGTATACATGTCAAATGGTATAACCTCAGGAATACATTGATAATGCATCAATATTATAAAAAAAAATGAGTATTAACTTTTATTATTTCCACCAAGGCCATGTACTTACATAGGTGTCCATGATAATGCCTGTCAAATTTGATTTTAAATCGAAATGTCAAGTGGTGAGATATCTCATGTAAAAACAGAAAGCACACACTTTTGTATCAAGGTTGGAATATTTTAAAGCCATTGTGTGATCCACCAATCAGATAGCTGTCAGGAACTGGGACGGGATTCAGTTTGCAGACACAAACAAATTTTATTCAAAATAAATCAGCACTCAATACAGGCAGGCAGGTAGTCTGAAGAGTTCACACAGATCCAGCAAGGGGCGACGCAACGTCGCAGAGAGCTCTGACAGCAGGAGACTAGCCGCGCTTGAATCAGCTGAAGTGGCGCGGGGCGCCCGGCAGCGGGGAGGTAGAACGGCCAATGAGGCTGCAGACAGTTTGCCGAAAAAAGCTAGTGAAACGGCCGGGAGGGAGGAGCCAGTCCCGGACAGCAGGAAACCACACTGAGCCTGGAGCAGCGGGGCAAATGAACGAAAGGGATGAGGAGAGAAATAAAGACTATAAAAGGGAAAAACAAAAACGGCAAATAGCCTCAAACAAGACAAAATACTGAACGTGAATGAAACAGGAAACGTTAATGGCTTGGTCGAAGCGCACCGAAAAGCAAACACAACGATCTGGCACAAGACAGAAGACAAGAGGGGAATATAAGGAGGATATAATGAGGAGAGCAAGTGACAACAGGTGTGGGGAGGGAGGAGACGATAACGATAAATGATCAAGATAACGAGAGGGCGGGGAAACACCAGGAAGACGCAGGGCACATGGTAAGCTGTCAAAACAAAGCCCATGCGCTTAGAAAAACACAAACAACGAACACCAGAGACAAGGCAGGGCTGATCAGACCAGAGACATGACACTACCCCCCTCCCCAGGAACGCCACCTGGCGACCCAGAGAGGGGCTCACCTCGTCGTCGACGGAGGTCCTTGATCAACGTCTGATCCAAGATGTCCCGAGCCGGTACCCAGCTCCTCTCCTCAGGACCGTATCCCTCCCAGTCCACAAGATACTGAAAACCCCTACCACGACGTCTGACATCTAGTAATCTCCTGACCGAATAAACAGGAGAACCATCCACTAGACGGGGGGAGGGGGGAGGGGGGCAGGGGTAGAAATAACAGAGTTAAGGGGGGACCGGAACACAGGCTTAACCCTGGAAACATGGAAAACAGGGTGCACCCGACCAAGGGTGGGGGGGAGCTTGAGCCGAACTGCCACTGGACTCAGGACCTTGGTGATGAGGTATGGACCAATGAACCTGGGTGCCAACTTACGGGAGGCTACCCTGAGAGGCAGGTCTTTGGTGGACAACCATACCTTTTGACCACAGACGTAGCGGGGAGGAGGAGTCCGGAGGCGGTCGGCCGCTACCTTGGTTCGTCTAGAGGTCCGGGCCAGGACCTTCTCAGCCCTTCTCCAGGTGCGGCAACACCGCTGGACAAAGGCTAAGGCAGACGGGACCGTAGCATCGGGTTCCTGTGCGGGAAACAGAGGGGGTTGATAACCCATAGAACATTGAAAAGGTGACAGACCTGTAGATGTTACCGGTAGGGAGTTGTGAGCATATTCTACCCAGGTAAGCTGTTGACACCAGGAACTAGGATTCTGGGAGGCCAGGCAGCGGAGGGCTCTTTCGAGATCCTGGTTGGCTCGCTCACACTGCCCGTTGGTCTGGGGATGAAATCCTGATGACAGACGCGTAGAAGCCCCGATCTGTCGGCAGAACTCCTTCCAAAACCGGGAAACAAACTGTGGCCCCCTGTCAGAAACCACGTCAACCGGAAGACCATGGATCCGGAAGACATGATCAACCACCACCTGAGCAGTCTCCTTGGCTGAGGGAAGTTTGGACAGAGGGATAAAATGGGCCGCCTTGGAGAAGCGGTCCACCACTGTCAAGATCACAGTGTTACCTCTCGAAGGGGGAAGGCCGGTGACAAAATCAAGGGCCAGGTGTGACCAAGGGCGAGAGGGAATGGGTAAGGGCTGAAGCAGACCAACGGGTGGACGGTTAGAAGTCTTGTTTTGAGCACAAATAGAGCAAGCCAACACAAACTGCCTGACGTCCTGACCCATGGAGGGCCACCAAAACCGCTGGCGAGTGGCAGCCAGTGATCTCCGAATTCCTGGGTGACAGGTCAGCTTGGACGAGTGTCCCCAGCGGAGGACTTCAGGGCGCAGCACAGCAGGTACAAACAACCGACCCCCTGGACACCCTCTTGGCACTTCACTCTCTCGGCCGGCCTCCTTCACCCGCTGCTCAATCTTCCAAGACAAGGCTCCCACCACCATCCCCCTGGAGAGAATGGTCTCAGTGGGAGCCTCCTCCACAGAGGTTGCAAATTGTCGAGAGAGCGCGTCGGGTTTGACATTTTTAGACCCAGGCCGGTAAGAGAGAGTGAAGTTAAACCTGCCAAAGAAGAGTGCCCAGCAGGCCTGGCGTGCACTCAACCTCTTGGCCGAACGGATGTATTCCAGGTTCTTGTGGTCCGTCCAGACCAAGAAGGGCTGCGCTGATCCCTCCAACCAGTGGCGCCACTCCCCCAAGGCCAACCTGACAGCCAGCAGCTCCCTGTTGCCAATATCGTAGTTACGCTCAGCTGGGCTCAGCCGATGGGAGAAAAAGGCACAGGGATGCACCCTCCCATCCTTAGGGGACCGCTGAGACAAGACCGCGCCTACACCAACATCCGAGGCATCCACCTCAACAATGAACTGCCGTTCAGGATCTGGAATGGAGAGAACAGAGGCAGAGATGAAACGGGACTTTAATTCATCAAAGGCCCTCTGAGCCTGGTTATTCCAGCAGAACGGTAACTTAGTGGAGGTGAGAGCCAGTAAGGGTGCAGCAACCTGACTGAAGTTCCTAATGAATCGCCTGTAGAAATTAGCGAAACCCAGGAACCGCTGCAGAGCCTTACGGGTGTCGGGGATTGGCCACTCGGCAACGGCCCTTACCTTAGCGGGATCAGCTTTTACCCCATTAGCTGAGATGACAAACCCCAGGAACGTGACTGACTTGGTGTGGAACTCGCACTTCTCCGCCTTCACAAATAGCTGGTTCTCCAGCAGCCGTTGCAAGACCTGGCGGACATGCTGAGCGTGTACCTGTAGGGATGGAGAGAAAATAAGAATATCATCCAGGTACACAAAGACAAATTTATTAACCATGTCTCTCAGCACGTCGTTAACCAGAGCCTGGAAGACAGCTGGAGCATTGGTCAGACCAAAGGGAAGGACCAAGTACTCATAGTGCCCCGTAGGAGTATTGAATGCTGTCTTCCACTCATCCCCCTCACGAATCCGTACTAAGTGGTAGGCGTTGCGAAGGTCTAACTTGGTGAAGATCTTGGCACCCTGCAATAGTTCAAAGGCAGATGACATGAGAGGTAGGGGGTACCTGTTCTTAACAGTAATGTCATTTAAACCTCTGTAATCTATGCAGGGCCGCAGGGAACCATCCTTCTTCTTGACAAAGAAGAAACCCGCACCCGCGGGTGATGAAGAGGGACGGATGAGACCGGCATTAAGAGATTCCAGAATATATTTGTCCATAGCCTCTCTTTCTGGACCAGACAGGGAAAAAAGGCGACCCCTGGGCGGAGAAGTGCCTGGGAGGAGGTTGATGGCACAGTCATACGGCCGGTGAGGAGGCAGGGACATGGCTCGAGCCTTGCTGAAGACCCGACGAAGATCGTGGTACTCCGCCGGGACACCAGCCAGATCAGCTGCCTCAACCTGCAAGACAGGGAACACAGAACCAGGAGAAGAGGCAGCACCCAGACATGAAGCTAGACAAGACTGATTCCAGGCCAAAACAGAATTTCCAGACCAATCAACATGAGGCCCATGCTGCACCAGCCAAGGGTGCCCCAAAACTATTGGGGCACTCGGGGAGTCAAGAAGGTACAGCTTGGTGACCTCATGGTGATTGCCAGAAACTATGAGACTTACACTGGGAGTGGAGTGAGTAATAGAGGTGATAAGCTGACCATCAAGGGACCAGACAGAGATAGGAAGGGGAAGAGGGATGGCAGGTATACCCCACTGCTCCGCAGTGGAACGATCCAGGAAATTGCCCTCAGCGCCAGAATCCACCAGGGCCACGCAGGAGTTGGAAGAACCCTCATAGCGTATCGAGGCTGGCAACAGAGTGCGTGACGAAGGGGGGTTTACACAAGGAGAAGCGCCCACCAGGATAGACAGAGGCCCCGGGCCAAGCGCTGCTGCTTCTCCTGGGGGGTAAGGCGCAAGCGCCCCAACTGCATGGGCTCGGGGTCATTGTGGGAAGGCTGAGAAGGAACGGCAGAGTCTTGAAAGGAGCCCTCCTCTAACCTCCAGGAAGCTCGGGCTGCACGACGCTGATGTCGTCGAAGAAGTCGATCCTCTACCCGTAGTGCTAGATCCATCAAGGCATCAAGATCTCGAGGTAGCTCATGGGTGACAATGTCATCCTGGATCTCATCATCCAGACCCTCCAGGAATCTTGCACGCAAGGCTCCCTCATTCCAGTCACATGCAGCTGCCAAAGTCTTGAACTGGATGGAGAAGTCAGTAACAGAGCAGCCATCTTGTGTGAGTCGTCCCAGCCAGGAAGCTGCCTCATCCCCCCGGGCTGACTGGTCAAATAATTTAATCATCTCAAGGCGAAAATCCTCAAAGAAGTGGCAGAACGGAGCTTGAGCCTCCCATACTGCAGTTCCCCATTCACGAGCCCGCCCGGAGAGCAATGTAAGGACAAATGCCACCTTGGACTCCTCTGTGGCATAGCGGCGAGGTTGCAGAGCAAAAATCAAAGAGCATTGGGAAAGGAAAGCTCGACAGGAATTTGGATCTCCATCGTAAGGTGGTGGATTGTTAGCATGAGGCTCTGGTTCATGGCGGGGTGGAGAATAACCTGAAGCAGAGGGTCGGACTGTGGTGGTCTCCCTTTGGAGTTCTTCGATGCGGGCATTAAGTTCCGCTACCCGAGCTGTCAGGAACTCGACCTCCCGGGAGGTGGTTGTCAGCTGGGTGGCATGCTGACCTAATAGAGCACCCTGCTGGGCAAGAGCTGTTCTGACCTGCTCTGTGCCTGCTGAATCCATCCTGGCCAGATCGTTCTGTCAGGAACTGGGACGGGATTCAGTTTGCAGGCACAAACAAATTTTATTCAAAATAAATCAGCACTCAATACAGGCAGGCAGGTAGTCTGAAGAGTTCACACAGATCCAGCAGGGGGTGACGCAACGTCGCAGAGAGCTCTGACAGCAGGAGACTAGCCGCGCTTGAATCAGCTGAAGCGGCGCGGGGTGCCCGGCAGCGGGGAGGTAGAACGGCCAATGAGGCTGCAGACAGTTTGCCGAAGAAAGCTAGTGAAACGGCCGGGAGGGAGGAGCCAGTCCCGGACAGCAGGAAACCACACTGAGCCTGGAGCAGCGGGACAAATGAACGAAAGGGATGAGGAGAGAAATAAGGACTATAAAAGGGAAAAACAAAAACGGCAAATAGCCTCAAACAAGACAAAATACTGAACGTGAATGAAACAGGAAACGTTAATGGCTTGGTCGAAGCGCACCGAAAAGCAAACACAACGATCTGGCACAAGACAGAAGACAAGAGGGGAATATAAGGAGGATATAATGAGGAGAGCAAGTGACAACAGGTGTGGGGAGGGAGGAGACGATAACGATAAATGATCAAGATAACGAGAGGGCGGGGAAACACCAGGAAGACGCAGGGCACATGGTAAGCTGTCAAAACAAAGCCCATGCGCTTAGAAAAACACAAACAACGAACACCAGAGACAAGGCAGGGCTGATCAGACCAGAGACATGACAATAGGGTCCTGAATCACAATACATTTTTGATTGGGTAAAATAAATGGAGAAAATTGTATGTTTTTCACATACTGCCTACAGTTTTGCTTGAAATCTAACAATCACCACACAATCCTGTCATAACAGGAAACCCTGTGACCCTTTTTACATTTTACTTTCATACAGCAAAAAGACAAGAAAAGGAAGAAAGACATCAATGCTTCATGTTCAGTTGCTTGAAGTTAATATATGCATTTGAAGCTCATTTAAACAATACAGAATACAGATGGTTTAAACAAATACTGTCAGTGTCCTTCTGTGGTGAGTTGAAGTTCCTTTATGCTTTAATACTTCAAACATTTCCACCCAACAAAAAAACCCAACCAACCCCCCCCGATAGTGTTAGACGAAAGTACTGAAAGTGTAAAAGAAAATTATAGAAAACACTTGGAAGATATGGAAAGCACTGATAATATCTATGAAAATGATGTTATAAGAGGTAAAACTGGAAAAGACTCAATGCAAGGAAAATCATCTGATCTTACAGGTACTGAGATTAATAATTCACAAGTTTCCATGCTTTCGATTAATGTGTGCTGTGCATGGTGGATAAATCAAGAGAATAATACCATGTCTGTCATCTTCAGGCAGTGTGTTTGGTGCTGCTGTGTGTTCTTCTGCTGATTGCAGTCATATCGCTGTGTGTCACACTCACTCGAGAGAAACAACAGCTCATATCCAAGAATGAAAATCTGACCAAAGAGAAAGAGCAGCTAATATCCAAGAATGAAAATCTGACTAATGAGAGAGACCAGCTAATACTAAAGAACACAAACATGACCAATGAAAGAGACCAGCTAATACTCAAGAACACAAACTTGATTAATCAGAGAGAGAGCAGCTAAGAAATTATCTTCAGATTCTTGGTAAAGTTTCTTTAGTCTATGCAGTTATTTGCTATCCTCCTTATTTTTATATGATTATATACTACTTTTTACTATTATAAGATACATACATATAAGTATACATGGCAATAAAAAGCTAACAGCCGAACTCATTGTGTTTACAGATGGATGGACTTACTATAAATTCAGTCTTTACTACATGTCTAATGTGACGAAGACCTGGACTGAGAGCAGACAAGACTGTTTAAAGAGAGGAGCCGACCTGCTCATCATAAACAACAGCGAGGAACAAGTGAGTGAAAGATTGTTTAAAGTTTATAGTGTTTAGCAGCTAAATGAGAGATTATCAGATGAAATGTGTCCATTTATAATACAACTGTGCAACTGTTTCATCTGCTCAGAATTTTGTTCACGACATATCTGCTCAAGTCTGGATTGGTCTGACTGACACTGATGTGGAGGGCACATGGAAATGGGTTGATGGCACCAATGTGACATTTAGGTGAGATATCACTGATACAAACTGATTATTATGTAATAAACAATTCTCACAGTCAGTATCATATCACACAGAAAGCAGCACTGAACATCTAATGCTAAACTGTTGTTTCAGCTTCTGGGGGACTGGAGAGCCAAATGGAGATAAAAGCAATAGCTGTGCTGTGACTTCATCTATACCTCCAAAATATTGGCCAGTAGGGTGGAATGATGTTTTATGTACTTCTGATTATCGATGGATCTGTGAGAAGAGGATTTCACAGCTCATATTGCCATAGGAACATCACACACCTTTTTGACACAACTTCAACAGTACAACTCTTTTGCAATAACTGATGATCATCTAAAGTAGCATTTCTCAACCTTGTTCCTGGAGGACACCCCCAACTGCACATTTTGGAAGTCTTCTTTGTCAAACACACTACACATATTTCATGCTGGAGTTTGTTCTAATGAGCAGATGAGTTGAGTCAGGTGTGTTTCATTAGGGAGACATACAAAATGTGCAAAATGGGACTCTAGAAATGCTTTCCATTTGCCCAGAAATGCCTAACGAGTGAATGCCACAGAGTAGGGCTGGGCAATATGGCAAAAATGTAATCTAAATAATTTTTATATATATAAATATATTGATAACGATATAGATTTCAATATATAAACTGTTAATGCTGTCAGCTTTAAAAGAATATCCTAACTATGACTGAAGCCACAAAAAATTGAGGGTTCATTAATTACATTTTAAAGTGTAGTTTATTAACAAAAACAGATTACACATTTGGCCTTAAAAATTAAGACAACTTAAATAAATTAAAAACTAAAAGTTGTGACAAGGTAAATGAGAATAAATGTGCAAAATGTAAACCTAAAACTGTTGTAAACATAATTTGTAAGTAACACAATTACAGTCTTTTCTTTTTCATCATCTGGCTTTAAGAGTTAGATTAAAATGTGCAAAATGTAAACATAAAACTATTCAACTAGAGATTGCACACAATTTGTAAAACTTTTAATTTTTTTTTATTTTTATTTTTTTGTCAGGAAGACTAGACTGTCAGCAGTGTCTAGCTTTAAGAGGTAGATTAAATGTGCAAAGTGTAAACATAAATATATCCAACTTATATTCATCACAATTTGTAATACGGGTGGGCGATATAGCCTCAAAATTATATCACAATATTTCAAGAATATTTGTGATAATGATATTTATGACACTATAGAAAAAAAAATATGGAGCAACATTTTATTGGTGATTACAGCTGGCAGGCAGCACCTTTCTTTAGTGCAAAAAATGAAGGGCATTTTCCATCCCTTTCCAAAGAGCTACTGTCATATGATGACAGACTAAACACTCACTGCTTTTAAAAATTAAATAAAAATTGCAAGGGTGCAACTTTGGTTTGGTTTGGCTACTCTCTTAATATTCAAAGTGTAAATAGAGACATGATAAATAACTATAGACAACTACTCAACCTATTATATCCTACATACTAATAAAGCCTAGATTTGTTATGTAGCCTAATTTGCGCGCATTGGGGAGTTGCTCTCTAAACGCGGGGTATAAAAATTGCTTTTGAATGTGCGTGCACGTTTTACTTTCGGTTTTGTTTTAACGGTCACGAGAAACTTGGTGGTGCAGTGGGAGGGACATGATGCTCTCGCGTGCTGCGCCAGTCTTTTTAAAGACCAGTCTCAGTCTGTCAACAGTGTCTGGCTTTAAGAGGTAGATTAAATGTGCAAAATATAACTCGTCACTTTTCAAATAGCCTGACTGTTTTTTTGCAAACTTGCGTCACCAACCGAAGATACAAATCCGTCCATTATGAACAGCACATACCCCTGTTCTTCACACGTCAGCTTGAGGAGCTAACAACTCCAGTCCTTCTGGCGAGGACATCAATAAACCTACCGGTTTAGGGACACTATTTTTCCTTTTGAGTGTGTTATACTCTGCAATAATGTGTCCATGTTTCTTACAATAAAAACAAATGGGTGAGGGCATGGGCTTAGAATTCTCCACTTTATCCGCAGACAAGGTGCGCTCAAAGTGACGTTTTGAAGACCGACGACTACTGCTAGCAGGTGAAGATTTCTGCGCAATATTAAACACATTCTTATGTGTAAGAACATATTCATCAGCTAGAGCAGCAGAACATTTGAGAACCTTTTGCTCATTTAGATAGGTTGCAACACTTTCTGGCAAGCAGTTTTTAAATTCTTCTAAAAGAATCAGTTCACGGAGCTCTTCATAAGTTTTTACTTTCATAGAAGCACACCACCGATTAAACATTGATTCCTTCTCGCGAACGAATTCAACATAAGTTTCATCATCAGTTTTTCGATAATTACGAAATTTTTGGCTGTAGGCCTCAGTAACCAGTTCATAAATTTTAAGACTGGCAGCTTTTACTTGTTCATAATCAAGAGACTCTTCCATTGACAAAGAAGAATAAGCTTCCTGGGCTTTCCCCATGAGAACACACTGCAACAACATTGGCCAAAATGTTTTCGGCCACTTAAGATTGATAGCAACACGTTCAAAAAGAGAAAAAAACTTCTCTACTTCTTGTTCTCAAAAAGGAGGAACAATACGAATATCAGAAGCATCCGTTACACCCTTTCACAAGCTTTTATCTCGATCTCTTTTTCAGTTCAAGCTCATGTCTCTCACGCTCAAGTTTGTGTTTAGATAATGTATTACGAAAACTTTATAATGGGCAGCAATTTTCATAAGATCAACTCTGTTAATTTGAAACAATTCAGTTTGCATTGGATTCGCAAGAAAATCCTTTAACTCAAACATTATGGAAATTTGACATGTGAAGTTAAAGAGAGAAACGAAAAGGAGCACTACACGAGCCAAAATTCACATTAATCACTGACTCAAAGTTACAAAGTAACAAATTAAAGTGTGAACAGATCCAAAAAGATCACGCAAAGTTACACAAAATCAGGATCAATCCCGGATGAGCCCCCAAATATGTTATGGCCTATAACCAGTTTAAAGCTTGTTAAGTTAAACACAAATAAAGGATACAGGCCGGACATATAAAAGAGTCAAAATGCGTAATGTGAAGTGGATTTAGAGATGTCTCCATTTATTTAAATAACGAAATTCAACTGAAACATTAAGAAGAACAATATATATTTCTCGAAACATATGCACAAACAAAAAACAATAATTGTAACAACAAAAGAAGCTAAAGAAACAGAACGGCCAATTACACCTGTTCTCAGAATAAAGTTCTTACCTGACTCCCGAATTTAAAATAAAACAGGTGAGTCTTCCGGACCACTGCTTCCCTCGCTCAGCTCTTACTAACTAAACAAAACGTGAACTAATAACTAAATAAATACTGTACCCGCTACTGGTTAAAGAACAAAGAATGTTGTGTATGAAATAACAAAGTTACAAATTAAATCCAAAATATGAAAAAACAAAAATACATAGCCCCAAAGAGGCGTTGAGAAAGACGCCTGCATAAACAATGGAAGTGGGACGAGAAAGGAAGAGAGAGACCGCCATTGGGGATTCCCACTCAACGCCACCTATGGACTCAAAATATAAAATATCACACAGATACACGTAACAATAACCAATATTTATTTCGTAACAGCATTTTATCTCCCAGTTTAGGCTGAGAAACTGAGTTTGTTCTTGTGTTTCGTTGAGCTTCTATTTGCTGTATTTAAAAACTCTTTGTCTAAGTTAAATGTTAATTAAATGTAAAGTGGTCATATCTCTTCAAAGCACTTGGATTAAACATGTTTTGCCACAATTTCAGAATTTTTTTTTTTCCTTTAAAAATTTAGCCTCCTTAAAATTCACTAAATGCATGTAACTCACACCATCAACCATAAACTGATCAACTGTGTGGACTTCCGTGTACAACCCAGAAGCTAAAAAAGCCTTTTTTAGAGTTGAAGTTCCTTTATGCATAAATGTTTGCAACATTTCAACAAAAACAGTTTCTTAATGCATAAAAGAAACTGTCTAAACGTGTAAAAGAAAAATGTAGAAAAATGTAGAAAATGTTGGAAAATGTACAAAGACAAAGATATTTCCAATACGATAAAGCATTAACCTTTAGTGAAAGGCCTGGGATATTTGAATTCTGAACAGCTGCAATATGTATCACAAGCAGGAACAGATGCGATCATCGTCTCCATCCGTCATAAAGCTCATCCTGTTTGCTGCAGTCCATGCACAAATTCAAAAAAATGCCGCCAGAAGAAGCCTTTTACATCAGCCTTGGTTGTGAAATTCTATTGGCTCTTGTGTCTTGTGATCGATTGCGTCATGCTGTTGTGAAATGCCATTGACTCTTGTGTATCTTGTGTCAAGTTAATGTTTGCAAGTATCTTTTTGAATTAAATGTAACCGCGTTAATGGAGCGGGATCATTTTCAGCAATTAAAACCTTTAATAAAAATATATCGTATGGCTTCAGAAGACTTGGAATGCAGCATGACTTGTTTGTAATGCTTTTATACTGCTTGCTTATGGTCAGTTTTTGCAATAAATTCCTGTGCCTGTACTTATATTTTGTGTGTTTTTTATTGTTCAGAAGTGGGTAGGTTTAGGGAAGGGGTGGGTTTAGATGCTCCGATCAAAAGTATAAACGTATATAAAATGATCTCTCTCTCTCTCTCTCTCTCTCTCTCTCGGAGTGCATGCTGGGAGTGAACGGAGCGTGGTGAGGGTGAGTGTGTTTGTGGCTGTGTGCTAAACCCTTTCTATCTTTTTGTGTGTTCGGTTTATGTGTTGTTTTGTCTAGCTGATTAACTTTTACGCGTTTTTAAAGTCTGCAACCAGCGTTGTGCTGGTGAGCATGACGAACTAAACCACTATGAGTTTTGAGAACTTAACCCGCCGCCATGGAGTAAAGGTGGATTCTAGAATTAGCGTGGAACAGTGCTGCTTGGCGGTAGGAGAGATAGTGGGACATAGTAATATTGTTTCGGCATCACGGATGAACAGTGCGATTGTTCTTTTTTTGAATTCAATCGAAAAGGCAAATGATGTTATTCAAAGTGGCGTTGTGCTGAATGGTTCACTGGTACCCGTTTTACCTTTGAGCACCCCTTCTAAAAAGTCATACTGTCTAATGCAGAGGTCTTCAACCCTGTTCCTGGGGACCCACTATCCTGAAGAGTTTAGCTACAACCCTAATCAAACACACCTGAAGCGGCCAATCAAGCTCCTCAAGACTGCTTGAAAATTGCAGGCAGGTGTGCTGAAGCTGGTTGGAAATAAACTTTCCAGGACAGTGGGTCCCCAGGAGCAGGGTTGAAGACCTCTGGTCTAATGTGCCTCCGTTCATAAAAGATGAAGTTCTTGCGCAAGAGTTAACTCGTTATGGAAAATTGGTGTCTCCCATTAAGAAAATCCCTCTTGGCTGTAAGTCTCCTTTGGTGAAACATTTAGTTTCGTTTAGAAGACAAGTTTTTATGGTGTTGAAAAGTGGGGTTGATGAACTTGACTTGGTTTTTAAATTCAAAGTTGACGGCTTTGACTACACAGTGTTTGTAACGTCTGATACTACAATTAAATGTTATAGTTGCGGTAAAAGTGGTCATCTCGTTCGTGATTGCCCTGATAAAACAGACAGTGCGAGCACCGTCGCGGATCAAGCTGTTTCTGCCGGTACTACGATTGATAGCACGAATAATGCGGATATATCTGCGATCAGGGCTGTTGACAATGGGTCGATTGCTGATGTGGTTTCTGGAAATAAATCTGATATAACTACGATCGCTACTATTTCTAAAACTGATGTGCTCTCGCAGTCCGACGAGCAAGGTGAACATGAGCAGAACGTTAATATGGTAGATGCCGGTGAAATGGATGTAGTAGACAATGATGTTGACTTTGAAAAAGAAACAGAATCTGTTTTTAAAATACCAGTTAAACGAAAGAAAAAAAGCTGTGGTAAGGCTTTAAAGCAAGTCAAGAAGGATAGTGTTGGTAGTGAAAACATGGAGTCAGATAGTGATGGAGATTCGTCTGATTCAAATCTGTCTCAATGTTCGAATCTGTCTTTGAGCTCTCAGTCTAAAAACTTAGGTTTATATAAAGCCGAAGACATTAGCAAATTTTTGCAAGAGACAAAAGGGATGAAGGGAGTGCAGGTTGAAGATTTTCCCCCAATTGCAAACAGTTTATTAATGATGTAAGATATCTGATGAAAGAAGGAGCTTTTCAAGATATAGAAGTGTATCGTTTAAGGAAGATTCTAAACAAGCTTAGAAAAACAACTACCAAAGATGATGAAGCTGTCCATGGTTAATTTTCAGCCAAAAATAGGTTTTCTTTGGCAGCTGCTCTTGTTTCTTTTTTGTTTTGATCTTAAACAGAATATGACACATTTTAATATTGGAACTTTAAATTTGAATGGTGCCAGAGAAGTTCATAAAAGAATGATGTTATATGAGTTAATGAAACAAAAACAAATTGATATTGTGTTTCTACAAGAAACACATAGTGATGTTAAAAATGAGATTGATTGGAAAAGAGAATGGGATGGGCAAACTGTTCTAAGTCATAAATCCTCCGTTAGCGGAGGTGTTGCTGTTCTGTTTTCAAAGCGTTTTCCACCTTTGTCTTGTGAAGTCGATGAAATAATTGGTGGTCGTCTTTTAAAAGTCAAAGTTAAGATAGAAAAAAGTACTATGGTGCTTATAAACATTTATGCACCCACAAAAGGAATGGAAAGAGTTGTTTTTTTTAATAAAGTGGACACTGTTTTAAAAGATTTAAATCCAGAAGATTTGTTATTTATAGGTGGAGATTTTAATTGTACTGCCAATGACAAGGTGGAAATTATCATTGGATTCCTCAAAGTGTCTTGTTTTTGCCCAAGGAGGAAGGAGGTCAAGGACTGGTAAATCTTGCAAGTAGAGGAGCTACCTACCGTCTCCAATTTATTCAAAAGTTTTTAATGGGACCTGATTCACTTGCGTGGAGGCCATTGGCTTCAAACATTTTGAAGCGAGTGGGTAGTATGGGAATGGATTTAAATTTGTTCTTAATGGATTATAAAAAGTTTAATTTTGTTGGAATTCCTGTTTTTTATCAAGGTTTGTTTAAAGTTTGGGGGTTTTTTAAACAACGGTGGATGGAACCAGCAACTTCACTCTATTGGCTGTTGGAAGAACCACTTGTTTTTGGTGCTCGTTTTGATGTTTCTGGAGACGATTTCCCTGGCATTGCGGAGCTATTGTGTATTAGGAAGCTTTTTAAGTTAAAAAATGTTATAGAGGTATCAGGTTATGGGTTTCAGAATCCTAAAGAAGTAGCTACTCTCTTGGGAGTTAGATCAATTCGCTTTGCTATGAAATTTCTTAATAGGTTAAGTATGGTTTTAACTGTTGAAGAGAAAACACTTTTGAATGAATATGGTGCAGGAACTTTAATTCCTAATAACAATGATTGTTTCCCAGGCATTGAAATTGCACCTATTATAGATAGATCCTGTATGACTGGGCCCCTGTTCAATCTTGGTGCTAGTGAATATATTGATTTTTGTACAGCAGAGGGGAAAAATTTGTATAAATATATTGTAAAATTGATTCATCAGCGCAATCTAAATGTTAAAACAGACACAGTATGGAGGGAGAAATTAGGAATTGATTATAAAATTAAACCTGTTTGGCGAGTACTTTATAAACCACCATTAACAAAGAAAATTGGTGATCTCCAATGGAGAATTTTACATGGGGCTATTGCTGTAAATGCTTTTGTATCTATTTTAAACCCCACTGTAAGTGAAAAGTGCCCTTTTTGTTTGGAAAGGGAGACAATTTTTCATTGTTTTATGCTTTGTAACCGACTTCATTTTCTTTTTGACCTACTGAGTGCATTGTTTGATTCTTTTGATGTTCGGTTCACAAAACAAAACTTCATTTTTGGTTTTTCTTACAGTTCAAAACAAAAGCAAAAATGTCATATTATTTTGTTGTGGGGCAGGCAAAATATGCTATTTATATTACTAGGAGAAATAAGATAGAAGGGAAGACTGGACAAGATGTTGTGCTAGGTTTTAAAAATATGATAAAGTCAAGAATTCTTATTGACTTTAATTTTCACAAGCTCATGAGTACGATAAATGTTTTTAAAGTACAGTGGTGTTGTGAGAATGCATTGTGTTCAGTTGTTGATGACAAAATTCTTTTTACAAGAGAGCTGATGTAAAGTTTTTTTTGAAAAGTGATATAAATGTTTAAAAAATTGTTCTAATAAA
The DNA here is from genome assembly GCA_033026305.1 of Cirrhinus molitorella. NCBI lineage: Eukaryota > Metazoa > Chordata > Actinopteri > Cypriniformes > Cyprinidae > Cirrhinus > Cirrhinus molitorella. Next base: position 22,283,020 of record CM065139.1, on the reverse strand, counting down.
GGGTTTTGTAAATCTCTCAATCTCTCTCTCTCTCTCTCTCTCTCGGGAGTGAGAACGTGTTGGGTTTAAATGTTTCAAAATGATTAACAGTTGAAAATATTAGGAATTTAGAAAAGTAATCTAAGTTACATTATTTTAATGAAGTAATTGAAAAGTTACACTACTTATTACATTTTAAATAGAGTAACTTGTAATTGTCACACTCGGGTGTGCATAAAACATGCAGGCTCACGAAGGCGGCGGATGGTCGACGACAGACCAAGGCGGAGCCGGAGGGACGAGGGAGCCCGGCGGAGCTGGTGGACTGATGGGCCACGGTGGAGAGGAGGGAGCTAGGAGCCATGGTGGAGCCGACAGGTCGAAGGGCTGAGGCGGAGTCCGGGACTCAGAGGCTGGAGGCAGAGATGAGGGATCCTCCAGCCATGACGCCGATGGAGACTGGCAGACCCGTGGCGAATCCAGCACACAGATGTTGGGCTGAGGGTGAGCCGTGGGGCTGACAGGAACCAGCAGCGGAGTAGACAGGAAAGGGTGGGTGGGTGGGTGGGTGGGCGGGACCTTGTGAATGTCCTCAGGGCTGAATTCAGGAGGGCGCTCTTGAGGAGCGGGCACTGGAGGGCGCCGACGAGGCGCTGGCACTGGAGGGTGTTCTTGTAGAGCGGGCACTGGAGGGCACCGACAAGGTGCTGGCACTGGAGGGTGCTCTAGTGAAGCGTGCACTGGAGTTTCTGGAGCCCCTTCTGGGCTGGGCGGGACCAGCGGAGACGAAGGAGGGCTGGAGAGGACCAGCGGAGATGAAGGAGGGCTGGACGGGACCAGCGGAGACGAAGGAGGAAGGAAAGGGGCAGGATCTAACTCCAGTTCAGTTTCCCAGTCTATTAGTTCATTTTCCATTTCAAGCAGCCCCAGATATATAATCAGCTCACCCTCAGCCTTGGTGCAGTGGGCGGAGCTCCACTCCACGCTCTCGCTGTCACTGGCGTTCTCCACCATGGCGTGCTCTGTAGCCGGCTCACGCACCTGTTCTGACTCTCTGGGCTCGGGCTCCGAGGCGATCCACTGCTCTGTCACGCTTACTGGCGATGGCTCGTTGGTCGCTTTGGGCTCTGGCTCTCCGTCGGCAGTGGGCTCGGGCTGTGGCTCTGCGCAGCGGGGAGATGGTGGGCTGGGCTCTGGGTCCGGAGTGGCACTGTCCACTCCACGAAGGCGGCGAAGTCCGCTCGAGGACCATCTTCGGACGACAACGCTCTGCATAGCTGGAATAGTTCGCGATGGAAATGAACTGTCTCGTATGGTCCTCAAGCGATTTCTCCCCCTGCTCCAGCATTAGGAGGAGAAACTCGGGGCTGTACAGAGGGTCCATGACGACAAAAACAGAAAATAAAAACTGATTCAAAACGGAAAATAAATGACGGGGAAACACAACGCTTAACTGTTTTTTAATGGTCCGGTCTTCTGTCACACTCGGGTGTGCATGAAACACGCAGGCTCACGAAGATGAAATAACACAGTCTTTTTAATATTCCACAAAGAAGGATTCAACACAGGAGATCAGCAAACACACCTTACACATAGTCGAAGACCGGACAAAACCCATTGAACAGGGAGGAACTTATAAAGGGGAGATAATGACAAACACCTGAACTAAATTACACAATCAATTAACGACAGAAAACTAGGTCACACGGAGCACATGGGGAAGAAAACAAAACAAACACAGTCCAGGGCCGTGACAGTAATCTGTAACCTATTACATTTCCAAAGTAACCTTCCCAACACTGGAGAGGAGCAGATCTGATCATCATAAACAACAGGCACAAACAAGTGAGTCTGCATTTATAGCATTTAGCAGCTAAATGAGAGATGATCAGATAGACACATTTTATTTATGATGTAAATGTGCAACTGTTTCATCTGCTCAGGATTTTGTTAGGAACATGTCTGGTGCTGCTCTAGTTTATATTGGTCTGACTGACAGTGATGTGGAGGGCACACAGAAATGGGCTGATGACAGCACACTGACCTCTGGGTGAGAAATCACTGAAGTAAACTGATTATTATGTAACAAATTATTCTCAATCTGTTTATTTACAGAAGTGTATTATGACATCAGATCTTAAACTCAAAAATATTTGTGCTTAACCTTGCTGTTTAATGATCTAGGTCTAAACTTATATACTGTATATGATCATACACTGAATCTGTTTTCATAGTATTACGTAGTATGATAACATACTACAATACACTGGGGCAGATAGTATCTGCCACTATTAACACCCAGTTCAACTTAATATCTTTTTTTTTTTTTTGTGATAATTTGCACAGAAGTGTACAATAACTAGTAAGTAACACTTAGAGTTAGCCTTGTTGTTTTACCAAGACAATCATATGTAAGCAATTTAAATATATATACAAAGCTAACTTCTTTTTAACCTTTTTTTAGTAAGAAAGTATAGCATGTTGGCACAACAGTAATAAAAATGCAACCTGATTAGATGGGGAAAAAACAACTGGAAGTAGAAGAAGAAAAAATTGGAGAACAGAATCTTGTAGTTGTCGTGTATAGCTGCCTATTGTTTTGCTTTAAATATATTAAATATTTAAATCTCACCTCAGAAGCCTGTCACAATGGTTTTGGAATATATGCATGTACACAAGTTCTTTTATGTATAAATACTGGGCACACAGAGATAAGGAACACAAGACAGCCTACTCCAGGACAGAAACTAGTGTTAGTTTGGTGGCATCCTGACAAGAAGAAAACTGTCTGAAAGTGTAAAAGAAATTATTGGGATAATGTACAGAGAAGATAGGGAAAGCACTGATAATATCGACATAAATTATGTTATAAGAGATAAAACTGGAAAAGACTGAACGCAAGGAAAGTCATCTGAACTCATAGGTTCTGACATTAATAATTCACTTCATTTTCATCCTTTCAATTGTTGTGTGTTGTGTTTAGATGAAAAATAAAGAGAATAGCATCATGTCTGCCATCTTCAGGAAGTGACTGTGTGAAATTCAGAAAATACAGAGCAGTTGTAGTGTGTTTGGTTCTGGTGTGTGTTCTTCTGCTGACTGCAGTCATAGTGCTGTGTTTAACTTTTACTCAAGAGAGACCAATGAGAGAGACCAGCTAATACTCAAGAACACACCTGACTAATCAGAGATACCAGCTAGAAATGGACTTCAGATTCTTGGTAAAGTTTATTTAGCCTATGTAGTTATTTGTGATATCCACCTCTTTTTTAAAGGGATACTCCACACCAAAATGAAAATTTGTTGAGTAAACACACGTCGTTCCAAACCCCTAAAAGCTTTGTTGGTCCTCGGAACACAATTTAAAATATTTTAGATGAAAACCGGGACCCTTCTAACTGTCCCATTGACTGCCTGGTAAATTACACTGTCAAGGTCCATAAAAGTATGAAAGACGTCGTCAAAATACTCCATCTGCCATCAGACGTGCAATCGGGGTTATATGAACCGACGAGAACCGTTTTTGTGTGGGAAAAAAAAAAGGAAATGTCGACTTTATTCAACTTTTCCTTCTCCTCCGTGACACTTCCCGCAAGCGCGTTCATGAGTTCACTAGCAGAGCACAGCACAAGCACGCCTCAGATGACTTTGTATGATTCTCACAGTCAGTATCATATCACACAGAAAGCAGCACTGAACATCTAATGCTGATCTGTTGTTTTAGCTACTGGGGGATTTAGGAGCCAAATGGACAGAAAAGAGATAACTGTGCTGTGACTTTATCTATACCTCCACCATGGTTGACAGTAGGGTGGTGCTTTTGATTTCACAGCTCATACTGCCATAGGAACATGTTCCTGGAGGACGCCTACAACTGCACATTCTGAAAGTCTCCTTCATCACAGTTTCTTCTAATGAGCTGATGAGTTGAGTCAGGTGTGTTTCATTAGGGAGAGATACAAAATGTGCAAAATGAGACTGCAGAAGTGCTTTCCATTTGACCAGAAATGCCTTGGAGTAAATGTCACAGAGTGTTCTGTCATATAAGTGAGAATCCTGTCAGTTATTATTTGTCTATTATCCATTTAAACATCATCAGTCACTGCGAATCACCCTACTACTTAAAATAAGTTTTAATAAAATAAAGGTTTTAAAATGGAGTTGAGACTCCAGCATTAGTATTGGTTTTAATTGAGTATTGTTTAATAAATCAGGTGTGATTTATGTTTGTGTGTTTTTTTTTTTTTTGGTTGTTTGTTTTTTTCTATAAAGTGTGAGTGACCAATAAGATTTGTTTGTGTGCAACAAGCAAGTGTCGGTAAACTTCAACTTACTGGATTTGAACACTCTTTGTCTAAATTAAATGTTAAGTAAATGTATAGTAAATTTAAAGTGGCCATGTATCACTTGGATTAAACATGTTTGGCCAAAAGTTGCTGACAAAATTTCCTTGAAATTCACTAAATACATGTAACTCACATTGATAAGATCAAGTAAATGCAGATTATGCCAAAACCATCAACCATAAACTGATCAACTGTCTGGACTTCCATGTACCAACAACCCAGAAGCTATGAAAACTTTCTAACACCAACCACCTTTAAAATTAATATATGCATTTGAACCTCATTTAAATGAGCACAAATGAACACAATTATTTAAACACATACAACTGAAGTTCCTTTATGCATAAAAACTTGAAGCATTTGCACAAAAACGGTTCCTTTATGCATAAATACTCTCCACACAAACACAAATGAGGAACACAACATAGTCCACTCTAGGAGAGAAACTTGTGTTAGTGTTAGTTTATCGACATCTTGATGACACTAAAACTGTTCGAAAGTGTAAATATAGAAAATATAGAAAAAGTTGGAAAATGTACAGAGAAGATGGGGAAAACAATGACAGAGTCTACGAAAATGATGTTATAAGAGGAAAAATTGGAAAAGATTCAATGCAAGCAAAATCATCTGAACTCACAGGTACTCAGCTTAATAATTTACTCAGTTTTTATGTTTTCAGTTGGTTTGTGCTGTGTTAATCAGATAAATAAAGAGAATAACACCATGTTTGTTGTTCAGGAAGTGATTGCGTGAAGAACATAAGCTGCAGAGCAGTGTGTTTGGTGCTGCTGTGTGTTCTTCTGCTGACTGCAGTCATAGTGCTGTGTGTCACACTCATTCAAGAGAGACATCAGCTCATATCCAAGAATGAAAAGATGACCAATGAGAGAGACCAGCTAATACTCAAGAACACAAACCTGACCAATGAGAGAGACCAGCTAAGAAATGAACTTCAGATTCTTTGGTAAAGTTTCTTTAGTCCATGTAGTTATCCACCTTCTTTTTAATGTTTTTAATGTATGGTACTTCTTAACATATTATTATATTGTACCATATATTACATCGGAAATATTGCACATTCTCAGATAAAATGCTTACTTCATGATGGATGAGTTGTGGTCTCTAACTTTCAGTGTACACAAAATATGATTATACTATGTGATATAAGATACAGACAGATGAATATAATTGGGAATAAAAAGCTAATAGCTGAATTGGATGTGTTTATAGAAGGATGGATTTACTATCAATTCAGTTTTTACTACATGTCCAATGTGACTAAGAACTGGACTGAGAGCAGAAAATACTGTCCAGAGAGAGGAGCAGATCTGATCATCATTTACAACAGACATGAACAAGTGAGTACAAGTCTGCATTTATAGTGTTCAGCCGCTAAATGAGAGATGATCAGATCATTTAAAATATAAATGTGCAACTGTTTCATCTGCTCAGGATTTTGTTAAGAACATGTCTGATGCTGGTCTATATTATATTGGTCTGACTGACATTGATGTGGAGGGCAAATGGAAATGGGCTGATGGCACCAGCATGACCACTAGGTGAGAAATCACTGAATTAACCTGATTATTATGTAATTGATGCTTCATGCAACTATCCTTCTCGATGGATCTGTGAGAAGAGGATTTCACAACTCATACTGCCATAAGGACATCACACACCTTTTTGACATAAGTTCAGCAGTACAAAACTTTTGTAATAACTGATTATCTTCTAAAGCAATGTTTCTCAGCCTTGTTCATGGAGGGCTCCCACAACTACACATTTTGTAGTCTCCTTTGTCAGACACACACTTCATGTGCTGGAGTTATAATGTATTATAAGTGTCATATATTGCTATTTTTCTTATGTTACTTTACTTAAAGCCATCAACACCACTTATAAGTATAGTTATAATATATATATATTTTTTCTCAAACAGCCATAAGATCAGATACCAGATCAGATGAATATGTAATATGACAAATTTGCTTTGAACTATTTGTATTGTAATATCATTTTGATTATTTTGATGGTACCCTTTAAACAGCTGTGACAAGTAACTCTTCAACTACATGTCAACTATCAGTCACTGGAGTATTAGTATAGCATGTCTGCTAAATATATGCTAACACTTTATTTTTATAGTTCCCCAACAGACAAACTGACTATAAGTAACTTTGCAAGTACGTCAACATTCTACCTATCCTTACTTTAACCTAAGCTTTACTAAATCTAGTGAGAGTTAGTTGACATGTAGTTGCAAAGTGTCTTATAGTCAGTAGACTAAGGTGAGCATCAAAATAAAATGTAACCTAACATATAAGCATAGATTTTTTTTTTTTTCAGATTAAATGATTAACTAGCTCACATCAAAATTAATATTAGCCTCACAGGGAACACTCAAATAACACTCCACACCTAAACACTTACAAGATGTAGTAAGATACTGTGCAGCTCTTAAATAAACAATGTCAAGATATATAATCCACTATAAATGTAAAAGTAGACTTAATATGGTGTTCATTGTGTGTTATAAATAATCAGAATGTTAAAAATTATAACCACAAATGCATAAGCATTATAATGTATTATAATTGTTAACATATTATAAGGGTTTTATAATGCATTATGCGTACATTATAATGCATTAATAATACCCTTACAATGTATTATAAATATTGGCTTCATAGAAAGTGTTACCAATAAAGTTGTTAATAAGCAGTTATGGCTTCCATATTATTGTTGAGTTTTTATTGTTAAATTCATCCCAGGTATAGTTTGTTAGCATTTTTCACAACTTCACCTTTAAGTCTTTTGTGGAGAAAATTTTGTGTTTAATTAGTGTATAATTGATTAGTGTATAATGTTCTATAATAACAATTATTTATTCTATTTAGTGTCCATTTTATTTATTTAATATATTTAATATTGGGTGACATCCAAGTTATTTGACATATTTTACTTTCCCTGGTAATTACTTACTTTTATAATGATGTAACTCAGTTACTATTTGTGAGAAGTAACTAGTAACTATAACAAATTACTTTTTTAAAGTATCATGTCCAACATGATCTTGTTCTGTGGCAAGATCCTTTCATGCATAAAAAAATGAAACGTTTCCAGAAATCAGTTCTTTTCTGCACAAATACATGTCTACACAAACACAAATGAGGAACATCACAGTCTACTCCAGGAGAGAAACTAGTGATAGTTTGTTGCCATCTTGACAACAGTGAAACTGTCAGAAGTGAACGAAAATACAGAAAAGGGAAAATGTACAGAGAACATGGAAAAAGCATTGATGATATCTATGAAAATGATTTTGTTACAAAAGGTAAATTAGGAAGACAGACCATGGAAAGTAACACAATGAGAATCCAGTCATCTAAACTCACAGGTATTGAAATTAATTAATTTCATCACACAACATAACTGATAAAGCAGTTCATATCCATCTTAATCTTGAGAGTTTTTTTACCCTTACATCTTAGATCTTCAAAGTGAGTATTTTTCCATGTAATATAGTTCTGTATTTCATGACAACTCACATTTTAATAATGACATGGCTTACAGGAGGAATTTGCGGAGTGTTTTTTTTTCTTCACCTTCTAGAAATGTCTGTTTTATAAAGTTTGACGATAACATGCTGATTAATCAAATAGTAGCAGGTTCCTGGTATAATCATTAAACTTCTGACAGAACAAACCCCTCTGTAACATTCTGAGGTGAGCTGGCCTTCTGCACATAAATACTTGAAACATTTCCACACATCAGGAATAGAATAAGATCTGAAAAGCTGCTAGTATTAGTCAGTTGGGTAACACTTTATTTTAAGGTGTCCATAATACAGAGTAATTACCTAGTTAAGTACTCAGTAGTAGCCGTTGTACTAACATTAAACAAAATGTACTTACTATGTAACTAAGTTATGGAACAGACTGTACTTACAGTTTGTAATATGTATATGTAATAGGCAGCTCCTGTTACACATATGTAACAGACCGAGTCTGTTACATAGCTAGCTACTTATCTATACTGTACACCTTATCCAGCTGCACCTTAGTTTGATTTAACCCACTAGTACACAGCTAAATACATGTATTACTTTTTTAGTTACATTAGAATTACAGAATATTACACAGGCATAAGCTACTTAAAATAAAGTGTATCAAGATTGTACTTAAGTGTACAAGTATCTGTGTAACAGACTCAGTCTGTTACACAGATACTTGTGTAAGTTCACTCTCCATCCAGACACAACTGTGATGATCCTGTACCTCCGCTCTCTGACTTCTTGAAAATCCACACAACATCTCTTAACCACGGACTGAATACTCACTGTGTTAGTACATGTGTATTTGATAGAAAGTATAGCATAAATCATGAGCTGAGTTTAGTAAGTAGTTAACAGTGAATTCATTATGATTGGGCCCTCTCGAGTAAAGTCATGTCAAAATCAACTTTAACAAGCCATTAGTTGATGTTAGTGTATGGGTAAGTTGATAACGAGTTAGCAATGATAAAGTGTAGGGTTGGGTACCGTTCACATTTTTACCGGTACCGGTTCCAGTACCGGTACCCGAAATTCGATACCGGTACCCAACGATACCTTTTCCGATACTTTACTTTGACTTAAGTGATTTTCAGTGGATATAATAAGCCCAATCCTCTCATTTTCAACATTTTGTTATTTATTTTGAAATGTTCAATAATACACACAATCCTTACAATAAATAAATCCCTACAACATCCAGGGCATAGTGTAATGCAGTGGTTTTCAAACTTTAAGCATGACCCTATTTTTTTATTTTTAAATTGAGGTGAACCTAACTTTAGTTAGAAGTGGGGGGACATATATACTGAACATGAAAATAAAAACAGTATAAAATAAATGATAAACAACACAGCTCTTTCTTAGTCGTATTAAGTGTAGCCATAATCAAAGTAGGCTATACTCTCTCAATATTCAAAGTGCATATAGAGACCAAATTTTTTGAAATATTATACAGAGCTAGAGACCTGTTATACAGCCTAATATGTTATATAGACTAATTTGCACTACCCAATGCGCGCAAATTACGCGGGGTATTAAAATTGCTTTTGAATGCGTGTGCGCGTTAAACTTTCGGTTTCGTTTTAACAATCGCATGAAACTCTTGGCGGCACTTAACGTGCATTCTACAGGCGTTGTTATAAAGAGATGATTAATTAGCGTGAGTCTGGCGTGAGCCGTGTGAATCATAGACACATAGTCTGCTACGTTTTTAGTCTACGCTTATGTGCAGAACTGAGATCGCTTTCGTAGTGTTTTAAAAAGGATAAAATATAGAAAAAAAAAACTTTCATTTCTAAATAAAACTAACCAGTTGGAACTGAAACGCCGTCCTCCCTTGAAATTCACTCCCCAAACTACGTCCCCGGTGTCCCACAATATTTCCAGCCCTGGGTTCGGTTATCTAATAAATTGCACTCCTGCGCATTTAAACGCACGTTGTGTTTAACTAAGTGCTTCCTCAGGTTGGGTATTACCACTGCCTGCCTTGCACTTACTGTTACAAATATTGCAGCCATTTGTCCGCATGAACCTTTGTAAAATGTAACCCACACATTACAGCGCTTTCTGTTAGCCGTTTCCCTGTGTGTTTGAGCACGGTCTCCCTCGCGCGCAAGCTTTCGCTACGTACCAGACTCACGCAGCGCGCAGACATGTTCTCTCAGGTACCGAAATGGAGCACCGATTGATTTGATCTGAATCGATACTCGGTAGTACCGACGCAATTCGGTCGGTGCCTATAAAAGTATCGAGTTCGGTACCCATCCCTAATAAAGTGACACAATGACACATTAACAAAGTTCAAATGACATACCATTAAGCATGCTGTAAGAGTATCCTCCACATTCATTTACACCACCAATACAACAAACAGTGATTTTTTAGTTATTTTATTATTTATTTACATAATTTCACATATACAGTCATGTGAAAAAGTTAGGACACCCTATTGAATTCCATGGTTTTCTGTATCAGGACATCATAAAATATATTTGTTACTTGGCAGATCTTAAAGTTTGGAAAGTAAAACCTCTGATGAACAACAATACATAACATATTGCACCAAGCCATTGTTTATTTAATAAAAATAAAGCCAAAATGGACAAGCCATGTATGACCAAGTTAGGATACCCTTACTCTTAACATAGGATTTAAGAGGGTAAATAGCAGTTAGGCACTGCTAATCAAATGCCTTTGATTAACTGATCATCAGCAAGAGTTAGCACCTTTATAAAAGCAGACATTTTGGCAGTTTGCTGGTCTGGAGCTTTCGTGTGTGTTAACACAATGTCAAAGAGAAAAGACATCAGCAATGATCTTGGAGAAGCAATTGTTGCTGCCATCTATCTGGGAAGTGTGACACAGACATTTCCAAACAATTTGAAGTCCATCATTCCACAGTGAGGACGATTACTCACAAGTGGAAGACATTTAAGACAGACACCAATCCTCCCAGGAGTGGACTTCCAGGAAGTTCACTCCAAAATCAGACCATGTAATAATCAAAGAATTGGCAGACAACCCAAGAACTTCACCACATACTTGACAGGCCTCAGTTAACATTTTAAATGTTTAATGATATCATTTCATGATAGTCTAATTAGAAAAATATGGGGCACTATGGCATTTTTGGAAGGCTTGCCAGAAGAAACCTCTTCTATCTAAAAAAGCATGGCAGCACGGTTTAGGTTCGCAAAGTTGCATCTGAACAAACCATAAGACTTCTAGAACAATGCCCTTTGAACAAACAAGACCAAAGTGGAGATGCTTGGCCATAATGCACAGTGCCAAATTTGGTGAAAACCAGTAGAGCATATCAGCACAAACACCTCATATCAAAAGTCACATATGCAGGTGGTGGGCTGATGATTTTGAGTTTGTTTTGTAGCCACAGGTCTTGGGGACCTCACAGTCATTTAGACAACCATGAACTCCTCTGTATACCAAAGTATCCAAAGTCAAATGTGAGTCCAACTGTTCGACAGCTAAAGCTTGACCAAAATTGGGTCATGCAACAGGACAATGATCAAAAGAACGCTAGCAAATCTACAACAGAATGGCTGAAAAGAAAAGAATCAAGGTGTTGCAGTGGCCCATTCAAAGTCCAGTCCTCATCCTGACTCAAATGCTGTGGTGGGAGCTGTCCATAAACAAATGCCCACGAACCTCAATAAACTACAGCAATGCTGCAAAGAAGAGTGGGCCAAAATTCCCCCAGAACAATGTGAGAGACTGATAAAGTCATACAGGAAATTATTACTTAAAGTTATTGCTGCTAAAAGTAGATCTACAAGCAATTGAATCATAGGGGGTCCTAACTTTCTCACAAATGGCTTTTTCATCTTGGCTTTTTTTTGTTAAATAAATAATGACACGGTGTGATTTGTCATGTGATGTGGTTTATCTGAGGATTTATGTTTTCAAATGTTAAGACCTGCCGAGAACCATATAATTTATTATGTCCCAATACAGAAAACCATGGAATTCAATAAGGTGTCCTAACTTTTTCACATGACTGTATGGGCCCAAAAGAAAGTGCAAACATAATGTTGCATCTAAAGACACACAGAAAGTCAAATATTTTGCTTCCAGAAACTCAAAACAATGCTGTTCATTACCATACATAACTTTCAAAAATTGATTTTGACATGACTTTACTCGAGAGGGCCCAATCATAATGGATTAAGTGTTAACTACTTACTAAACTCGGCTCATGATTTATGTTATACTTTCTTTCAAATACACATGTACTAACACAGTGAGTATTCAGCCCTCGGTTCAGAGATGCTGTGTGGATTTTCAAGAAGTCTGAGAGTGGAGGTACAGGATCATCAAGGATATGTCTGGATGGAGAGTGAACTCTTTCCAGTTTGAGCATTTCTTTAGGAATTATTCTACATTTATTTATTTATTTATTTATTATTAATCTCTGTATAAGTCACAATAGGGTGAGTTTAAAGGGAAAGTTAAGAACATAAAACAGACAAGATCTAAAAGTGTATTTAGTATTTTTTACACTTGATGAGGGAGATCAACTGATCCTGTGCCACCTAGTAATGTTTACGACAAAGCTGAAGATGTCAAATGCTCAAATTATGATAGTATTAAATTATTTTATTCATTCCAAATTCAGAGTATGTCTTCTTCCTTCTTAAAGAGGCTGTTTGATTTAGTTTACCCATAAATGTTAATTAATGCATTAACTATCAAAATTAATACTAACATGTAGCTAAGGCTGCCATTATTAATCCACGAATCCATATGTCTCTAGTCGTAGTTAAGGATAGATCTTTGTTAACGCTTTTAATAATCATTAGTATGTGATAAAATTAAAGTAATAATTTAGGCATTACATGGTTATTCATGTAGCCGTATTATAAAGTGTTACCACAGTTTCTTACTTCAGTTTCTTTCTTACTGCTGTGTTCATATGTAATATATAACGTTTTTATCACAGTGCATACAGCATCAAGTTTGACAGTTGAGGCAAATTCTGGAAACACTGAATTTTCACTGCTTTGAAAAAAATAAAAAAATAAATAATTATTGCACTTGCAGTTTCTTTTATTATTTTTTTAATTTAAATATTTTTGTACAAAGATTTGCAGAACTCTTTTTACAGTGTATTTATTTATCCTTATATATTTCAATTACAGTTTCTGAATGCTATTTACATATGTGACCCTGAACCACAAAAAAAAAAAAAGGTTACATATAGTCTAATGTGATTATTGTTTAGTTTTTAATGGAAACTTTTTACCATTTACTATTTTTACCATTAGTATAGGTGAGGCTAAAGAAGTTAGAATGAAGGATAAATTAAAATTCATAGCATTTAAACAAGTTCTGCTGGCATATTTGGTTTCTATTGGATGATTTAGTGCAAACGTCATATTATTTGACTACAAATTATTTTATGGAGAGCTTACAAACTACTAGCTAAGTCCTGCCTTACGAACAACTGGTGCAACCAAGTAATGTATAGATTTAGTTACAAACTAGCTAGTAGTTATTAAGCCTCTAGTGTTGTCATGAACTGTGCCGTTGTGGCTCCCTCCCTTCGCCATCAGAGGGAGCCTCCATTTCACCATGGACCATTTTTCACTACATTACCCATAACCCCATTCTCATGAACTTCCTGTTTCCTTTCACCTCTCACCCCAGTCGGCCATCTTGCTCACAATGCATAAATAGCCCGGTTCATTCACCATTTACTCGCAAAGTCTTGAACAGTACTCTGTCATTTCTGAGCGTTTATTCCGTGTTTGTTTTTCCCGTGTTGACCCCCTTGTTCCCTGGCTCCTGTGATTGTTCTCCAGCCGCCTTTTGACCCTCGCTTGTTTCTGGACTATCCCATTGATCGCTGCCCGCCTCGACTATCTGCCTGGACTATCGTTTGCTCTTCTGGATTACCTGCGTTGTACCCGTCTGTTGTTTTGACCACGCTTGTCGACCATGAGTTTGTTTAATAAAGCTTTGCACTTGGATTCACCCGCCTATGACTGCCTCATGACAAGTGTGGACTTAACGTTCCAATTTAAGTAAGAACTTACAAATGGCTGGCGCAACACTACCCAGTCCTCCAGGACAGAACCAGTCTGGTGACCCCTGTCTTAAAGCGTCAGTTATTTATTCGATTTGTTCAAATGGCTAATTCATTCAGGAATAAAGGTTTTGGCTGTCTTTATAAAACAGCCATTGAATCATCGTTCATCCCATTAATACAAAACATGGATTTGTTCAGAAATTGTGTGTTGCTTTGAGATGGACTAGGTAATAGGTAATAGTTTCATTGTCAAATTTGAGCAAAGACAGACAATACTGTGTCTAAAATACAACACAATCTTAAGTTCTTATTTATTGACCTGTCATTATACATCAATATCACATCTGCAGTCATATAGCAGCATTTTAGCCCCTATATCCTGAATTTTAGTGGAGTTTTAGGTCCATCCAAAAGTTTTGTTCCTATCTAATGCTTGCTGTATTAAGTTATAAACATTTTGGCCAAATTTAATATTTTAAATTGTATATAAACCATGCCAACCACACCCGAGAAATGAAAATTAAATACAGTGTTGCAGTATTTAATGCAGTGTTTAGAAATTTCAATCAAACATTTAGCAGTCAAACCTATAATAGTTAAAAGTACACACAACAGTGAGTAGTGAACATTCACACCCGGTGGGCAGTGGGAGCACTGCTCAGGAGCAGTGGAATTAACCTGTGGCAAAATAAACTGAATGGGTATAATTAAAAAAAAAAAGAAGTCAAAAGAACTGCCTGTAGATCTCAGAAAGGTAAAGCTCAATACAGCAAAATACAGAGATTGCCTTAATGAAAACCAAGTCTGGAGCATTCAGAACCTCAGACTGGGCAGAAGGTTCACTTTCCAACAGGACAATGACCCTAAGCAGACAGCTAAGACAATCCAAGAGTGGTTTATGTGAATATCCTTGAGTAGCCTAGTCAGAACCTGAGCTTAAACCCAATGAGACATTTCTGAAAACATTTATGGAGAAACCAGAAAATGTCTTTTAGCCCACATACAACCTGACAGAGCTTTTGGAAGTGAAGAGGTGAGGAGGATGACAGATAACTGCCAAATGGAGATGTGCAAAGCCTGTCACATTATACTCAAAAAGACTTGAGGATGTTAAGGTGCTTTATCATTATGGTGTATGGAGTGTAGATACATCTCATGTAAAAACAGAAAGCACAAACTTTTGTATTAAGGATGGAATGTTTTAATGCCAGTGTGTGATCCACCAATCAGGAGGGTCCTGAATCGCAATACATTATTGATTGGGTAAATTAATGGAGAAAATGTAATGTTTTTATATGGGTGCTTAGCCATTACCTTGGGTGCTTGTACCCCCACAATTATGAAGAATGGAAATAAACTGCCTAACAGAAATTGAATAGACCTGGGCCTATAATGTGTATGATCAATGGAGTGCTGTGCAAATAGTACCTGGCTCTATGAAAAAAAAAAATAAATAAAAAAAATTATATATATATATATATATATATATATATATATATTATTTGCACTTAGTATAAATAGTAACTAAAGTTTACCTTTAAATGTTTACAGTTAGCCTTTAAAACCTTTGTATTACTAATAAACTCATATATAGGCACAATTTAAATGTATATAGAAAGGCATAGGCATAAAACGGCATAGCATGTTGGCACAGCAGTAATAAAATAAGCAACCTGATTAGATAACAAAAACGGAAGAAGATAAAGGATGTAGAACAGTTCCCTGTAGTTCCCCTTCATAGTTGCCTATAGTTTTGCTTTAAATCTAACAATCACCACACAAGCCTGTCACAACAGGAAACCCTGTGACGTAGTGCATGTCATATATACATACACATCAGGTAATATTTCATAATTCAGTTTTAAAAAACTTTTTACATTTTTCTTTCATACAACAACAAAATAAAAAAAAAAGAAAGAAAACAATGCTTCATATTCAGTTACTTGAAGTTAATATATTGCATTTGAACTTCCTTTATGCAAAAATCCTGGCAATGCAAACACTGAAATACAGATGAGTAACACAGTACAGTCCACTCCATGAGAGAAACTACAGATAGTGTTAGTTTATTGGCATCTTGATGGCACTGAAACTATCTGAAAGTGTAAAAGAAAATTATTGAAAACACTTGGAAGATATGGAAAGCACTGATAATATCTATGAAAATGATGTTATAAGAGGTAAAACTGGAAAAGACTCAACACAAGAAAAATCATCTGATCTTACAGGTACTGAGATTAATAATTCACAAGTTTCCATGCTTTTGATTGATGTGTGCTGTGCATGGTGGATAAATCAAGAGAATAATACCATGTCTGTCATCTTCAGGAAGTGATTCAGTGAGGATCAGAAACTACAGAGCATCTGTAATGTGTTTGGTGCTGCTGTGTGTTCTTCTGCTGACTGCAGTCATAGTGCTGTGTGTCGTCTTTATGCAAGAGAAACAACAGCTCATATCCAAGAATGAAAATTTGATTTCCAAGAATGAAAATGTAATATCCAAGAATGAAAACCTGACCAATGAGAAAGAACAGCTAATACTCAAGAACACAACCCTGATCAATAAGGCACAATAGCTAAGAAATGAACTTCAGATCTGTGGGTTCTAAGTGTTCTATGTGTGTTGCTTGCTATTCCACATAAATTTTTAAAGCATAATGGAGTTGGTTTGTGGTCTCAGTTACTTGTAGCGTACACAAAATATGATTATACTATCTGTAATAAGTTACAGACAGATTAATGTAAATGAGAATAAAAAGGTAACAGCAGAACTGATTGCTTTAAAGATGGATGGAATTATTATGAATTCAGTCTTTACTACATGTCCAATGTGACAAAGGACTGGACTCAGAGCAGACAAGACTGTTTGAAGAGAGGAGCGGACCTAATTATCACAAACAACAGAGAGGAACAAGTGAGTGGAAGTTTGTTTATGGGTTGTTGGAAGTTGTAAATGGGTTGATGGCACCAATGTGACATCTAGGTCAGAAATCACTAAATTTTTGATTATTATGTAATCAAACATCTAATGCTGATCTGTAGTTTCAGCTTCTGGGGGTCTAATGAGCCAAATGGACACAGAAGAGAGAATTGTGTTGTGACTTTTTTTATACCTCCACAATATTGGTCAGTATAAATAAAATGTTTATTTATTTATTATCAACCATAAAAGGCAATAACATTTCAAATGCTGTAAATGTTCCCAAACACCAGCCAGCATCAAAATGAAGAAGCCTCTGAAGACTTTATACAGATACTGTGTGAAACTGTGATAATAAATGCATTTGAACCTAATTTAAATGAACAATATTAACATGGTTGAAACCAATGATGGGAGTAACAGCATTATAAATAAACAGTGTTATTTTTTTTTCGGTAACGTGTAATCAAATGAATCACTGTTTCCCCCGTTACAATGCCATTACTGACAACAAAACAGGACATTACTATAATTTGTTATAATATTATTATAATATTGATGGATTAAAATCTAAATGAATGCACAGCGTACTTGACAAACCATAAATTTTAGTGTGAAGGCACACGTGTAGCCGTCGCTTTTTCACACACATATGCAAAGAAAGTTAAAGAGTGAGAGAGTTGTATATAACATGCAGAATTGACGCGCTACATGTAACCAATATTCTTGTATTTTCCTGTCAAAATAACAGAGTTCCTTTGATATTCTTCAGCTTTTAAGAACTGCCGGTTTATTAATTTATTGAATTTGAGAGGTGTCTCTCACACTGTCCTACAGCAACATTAAAATAGTGTAGATTAGTGTACAATGTTTTATAATAACAATTATTTATTCTTTTTAGTGTCCATTTTATTTAATATATTTAATATTTGGGACATCCAAGTTATTTGACATATTTGAACTTTTTCTTTTAAGTAACACAATAATTATTTTCCCTGGTAATTAGTTACTTTTATAATGATGTAACTCAGTTACTAACTCAGTTACTATTTGTGAGAAGTAACTAATAACAAATTACTTTTTAAGTAACATGGCCGACACTGGTTGAAACAAATATTTTTGATATTCTGTGGCAAGATCCTTTCATGCATAAAAAATTGAAACGTTTCCAGAAATCAGTTCCTTTCTGCATAAATACATGCCTACACAAACACAAATGAGGAACATCACAGTCTACTCCAGGAAAGAAACTAGTGATAGTTTGTTGCCATCTTGACAACAGTGAAACTGTCAGAAGTGAACGAAAATACAGAAAAGGGAAAATGTACAGAGAACATGGAAAAAGCATTGATGATATCTATGAAAATGACTTTGTCACAAAAGGTAAATTAGGAAGACAGACCATGGACAGTAACACAATGAGAATCCAGTCATCTAAACTCACAGGTACTGAAATTAATAATTAATTTTATCACTCAACATAATTGATAAAGCAGTTCATATCCATGAATGAAAATCTAACTAGAGAGAAAGAAAGAATATAAAATGGGAGAAGGATAATCATGAGAGTTGTCTTAGTAAAGTGTGTGTACAATGTAAATAACGCATAGATGTTTCCTTTTTTAGGTTCATTAATTGCACATTTATGGAATTCATAGATAATTTTAGACCTTATGATTTTTTTTTTTTTATCTAAAGTGAGTATTTTTCCATGTAATATAGTTTTGCATTTCATGACAACTCACATTTTAATAATGACATGGCTTACAGGAGGAATTTGTGGAGTATTTTTTTTTTTTACCCTCTAGAAATGTCTGTTTTATAAAGTTTGACAATAACATGCTGATTAATCAAATAGTAGCAGGTTCCTGGTATAATCATTAAACTTCTGACAGAACAAATCCCTCTGTAACATTCTGAGGCGTTCTGTACATAAATACTTGAAACATTTTCACACATCAGGAATAGAATAAGATCTGGCTCTGAAAAGCTGCTAGTATTAGTTAGTTGTGATCTTTATTCGTTAGTTGGCATCTCAAAAATATATTAGCCTGCATTCAGGTTATATCATGAAATGCTCTTCACTGGTACTTTCTGAAAATCAATAAAGGCAGGATTCAGAGAATGGACACAGGAGCAAGACAAATAGAGACAGAAGATATCTATGAAAATACTGATGCTATGAGAGGTAAAATCACAACGGAAACAGAAGACTTGAATACAACGAAAATCCAGCCACCTGAACAAAGAGGTACAGAGTTTAATAATTAATAACAATTTTCTCATTAGAATAATAGCACAGGCACAAACCTTTAAAGAGAGAGTGAGAACGATTGTACCTGTGCTGTATTAAATGCAAGTGAAGGGACTAACAGCATGTCTGTGTTGTTCAGGAAGTGACTGTGTAAAGATCAGAAACTACAGAGCAGCTGAAGTGTGTTTGGTGCTGCTGTGTGTTCTTCTGCTGACTGCAGTCATAGTGCTGTGTGTCATACTTACTCAAGAGAAACAACAGCTCATATCCAAAAATGAAAAGCTGACTAATGAGAGAGACCAGCTAATAGTCAAGAACACAAACCTGACCAATGAGAGAGCGCAGCTAAGAAATGAACTTCAGTTTTGTGGTAAAGTTTCTGTAGTCCATGTGTCTCCATTATTTTAATTTATAAGCATTTGTACATTTGTAAGTTGAATGTGTCCAGCTTCTGGTGTCATCTGTTTCAACTTATTACTAGCTGTACAAAACAGCTTGTTTTGCTGCTTAATATTGTAAACTGCTATTTCTTACCATATTACTGTGTTTTAATGTATCATTTTAATTAAGAACAAATTGGTCTATAGTGCAAAAAGTTATTTTTCTATAGCAGCTAATGAATTTAAATTCTTGGACATTCACAGAAAATAACTTCTGTGTTTTTTATTTGTATTTTTAAAGCATTATGGAGATGGGTTGCTGTCTAAGTAGCTTTTAGTGTATACAACATATGAGTATACTATGTGTTATAAGTTACAGACAGATAAGTGTAAATGGGAATAAAAAGCAAAATAGATCTGGTTCTGTTAACAGTTAATTGGACTTGCTATCAATCCACTTGTTACTACATATCCAACGAGATGAAGAACTGGACTGAGAGCAGACAAGACTGTTTGAGAAGAGGAGCTGATCTGATCATCATAAACAACAAAGAAGAACAAGTAAGTGAAAGACTTTAGTTTTTATGTGCATTTATAGTGTTTAGCAGTTAAATGGAAGTTGAGTCAGATGAAATGTGTCTATTTGTTTAAAATACAAATGTGTACTTGTTTAATGTGTTCAGGATTTTGTTATGAACATGCCTGGTTTTGCTGCAGTCTATATTGGTCTGACTGACATTGATGTGGAAAGTGTATGGACATGGGTTGACGGCAGTATACTGAACTCTGGGAATGGGTGAGAAATCACTGAACTGAACTGATTATTATCTAATGAATGACTCTCACAGTCAGTATCACATCACACAGAAAGCAGCACTGAACATCTAATGCAGATCTGTTGTTGCAGGTCCTGGGTGTCTGGAGAGCCAGCTGGAGGAATAATAGAAAACTGTGCTGTGACTGTAGCTGTGTCTCTGCTAGAGTTTAGTAATTTAAAAGGTTGGCATGATGTTTTATGTACTAATGTTTTTCAGTGGATCTGTGAGAAGAGGATTTCACAGTTCACACTGCCATAAGAATATCACATTTTTTTTACACAAGTTCAACAGTACAAAACTTTTGTAATAACTGATCATCATCTAAAGCAGTGTTTCTCATCCTTGTTCCTAGAGGATGCTCACAACTGCACATTTTGAAAGTCTCCTTTGTCAGAAATTTTCATTGTTAAAGTCAGGATGTTGACCCTCCAGGAGCAGGTCTGGACCCTCTTGATCTAAAATAAATACTGCACTTTACAAACACACATGCTTTACCTGATAAACAATAACGGGACAGCTTGCTTAAAAATGCTTACATCTTTGGTAGAAAATATAGTATAAAATCTAATTAAAGTCTCCATACACAAATCTACTCAATCTTCACTATACAAAAAATAAAATGTATTATTTGTATACATCCTTTCCATGAGTGTTATCAAAAGTCACTCTCTTCTGATATACTTGATGATTTTAGAGTTAATTACTCTGTGTCAGGTTGTTTTAATGCTATATAGCTTAGTGTGCAGTAGAGTGCCAGACTACCATAATATTGTTATGATAATGATTGGGGAAATATTTTATTAGTGAAGCGTTTGCCATTACTTCAGCGGATATTCTGTATCATAGCAACCACAGCGTCTCAATGGAAAAAAAGCTGCGCTCTCAAGCATTCACAGCTTGGCGATTTCAGTAGAGCACTTGGCGTTTTCAGCTGGCTAAAAATGCTTTGGTGGACACACTGGGCCTCATTTATCAATCTAACGTAGAAACGAGCGTAGATTCGAGCGTACATATCAACTTAGGACAGAGTTCACGTGTGATTCATGAAACATTCGTATGCCGTCAATCCCGTCGTACGAATGATCGCACGTTGATAAATTTGGCGTCTGAAAGCGATCGTCATTTAAATATCACGCCCCTAAAAACACCTCGCTTTAGAAGCCTTGCCCCCTAGAGTTTACGACACAGAGAAACGAAACCCAGCCAAAAAGAGGAAGAAACTCATGAAGGAAAAAAAAATATTGTACTCTGAAACAGCCTTTAACCTTATATTTGCAAACAATGATATTCATTTATACCTATATTAAATAGTAATCAAATTAGGTATATTTAAAGAAATGCAAGGTGGTAAAAGTATGTTTTGCATGGCTTACAGGAGGATTTTTTTTCCCCACTAATCAGTTCCTTTCTGCATAAATACATGTCTATACAAACACAGATGTGGAATATCACAGTCCACTCCAGGAGAAAAACTAGAAACTAGTTGGTTGGCATCTTGACAACACTGAAACCATCAGAAAGTAAACAAAAAAACAGAAAAGGGAAAATGTACAAAGAACATGGGGAATCATTTTCATAGATGATATCTATGAAAACGACTTTGTTACAAATGTTACATTGAAAGACGAGAATCCAGCCATCTAAACTCACAGATACTGAAATTAAGAATGCATTTCATCACACAATATAATAGCACCAATTTGATAAAGAAGTTCATATCCATGAATGTAAATCTTACTAGAGAGAGCAACTAAAACAGGAAAAAAAAAATGATCTTGTCTTACAGTAGGATTTAAACCTCATTTAAATGAACACAATCAAAGTAATATTTATGATGTTCTGTTGATAATCTGTGGTAAATTGAAGTTCCTTTATGCATAAATAATTGAAATGATTCCACAAATCAGTTCCTTTCTGCATAAATACATGTCTACATGAACACAGATGTGGAACATCACAGTCTACTGCAGGAGAGAAACTAAAAACTAGTTGGTTGGCAATTTGACGTGTACGAAAATACAGAAAAGGAAAAATGTACAGAGAACATGGGAAATGCAACAATGATCTCTATGAAAATGACTTTGTTACAAATGGTAAATTTGGAAGACAAACCATGGACAGTAACACAACGAGAATCCAGTCATCTAAACGCACAGGTACTGAAATTAAAAATTCATTTCATCACACTAAATAATAGCACCAATTTAAGAAAGCAGTTCATATCCATGAAAGAGAATCTGACTAGAGAGAGAGAGAGATAAAAATGAGGGTTGTCTTGGTAAGGTGTGTGTGAACAATGTCAGTAAAGCATAAATGTTCCCTTTTCAAGGTAAATAATGACAATTTTATGGAATTCATAGATGATTTTAGAATTTGTTTTTAGATTTTAGATGTTTAGGTATAATCCCTATAAAATTACTGCAAGACTATTTTTCAATGTAACGTAAATATGTCTTCCATGACAACTCATCTTTTAATAATGACATGGCTTGGAGGAGGAAACTGTGGAGTATTTTTTAACCTTCTAGAAATGTCAGTTTTATAAAGTTTGACAATAAAATTCTGATCAAATAGTAGCAGGTTCCTGGTATAATCATTAAACGTTCTTACACTGGTACTCTCTGAAAAACAATAAAGGCAGGACTCAGAGAATGGACACAGGATCGAAACAAAGGGACACAGAAGATATCTATGAAAATGTTGATGCTATTAGAGGTAAAATCACAATGGAAATAGAAGACATGAATATAACGAGAATCCAGCCACCTCAACACACAGGTATGGAGTTTAATAACACATATCCTAATGAAAAATAATAGCAGGCACAAACCTTCAAAGTGAAAGTGAGAAAAGTTATGTACCTGTGCTGTAGTAAATGCTATAATGAAGGGACTAACATCATGTCTGTGCTGCTCAGGAAGTGATTCAGTGAAGATCAGAAACTACAGAGCAGCTGTAGTGTGTTTGGTGCTGCTGTGTGTTCTTCTGCTGACTGCAGTCACAGTGCTGTGTGTCACACTCACTCAAGAGAAACAACAGCTCATATCCAAGAATGAAAACCTGACCAATGAGACAGACCAGCTAATACTCAAGAACACAAACCTGACAAGTGAAAAAGAACAGCTAATACTCAAGAACACAGACCTGACCAATGAGAACAAAGTCCTGACCAGTGAGAGAGCGGAACTACTATTCAATAACAATTACCTAAAAGACAGGATAATCCTGCTAGAAAATGATCTTCAGAGTTGTAAAGTCATTTTATTCAGTGGTTCAAAACAGGGGTGGACTACTCAGTGAACCATGTAAAGTATTTGAATAAAGGTGCTTTAGCATTAAAGATATTAGGAACTTTTACTCTCCACTTCACTACATTTTTTAATGAGTATTTGTACTTTTTACTCCACTACATTTAAATTGAGTTTTGCAGTTACACATTACATACTGCATGGCTCCTAGATTTTTTTGAAGCTGTTTACTACGTGATGCTGTCTACTACAAGGCACTGAAAGTACTATAAGGTACAACGGGGCTAAAGGCACACCCTAAGAAACAATGTGCTTTTCACTGTGCCCAAAGTGTACTGTATAATTGCAGAAAAACATATACGTTTGTATAACATTTATGGAGCAACAGATTTTGTGAGAAAATACAAGTTGTTTATTTTGTTTAAAAATAAAAGGCACACAGTATTTTTTTAATAATGTCAATACTTGCTCAAAACAATCATTTGTACTATTTTCTGCTTATTTTTTAAATAAAATATGTTAAAATTAAACATATACTTTTCAAAACAAAATAATTTTAAAATGTTAAGATTTTAAAGCATTGAAGGAGATCCTATAGATTTAAAGTAGTAACAACAAACATCATTTTATTACATGATATGATTAATAGTATGTTTTTAAATATGATGGTGATTATTTTTAAGATAGACACCTAACATAATATATGATATTTACCATCTGAATCTAACAATGTCATGTCAACAAAAAAGAAAAGTCAGCCTTTTGTTAATTACCATGTTAATCATTGTGCTTTTCATACCATAATTTTACATATTATTTCGTTATTTAAAAACTGTTGCTTTAATTATCTTAAACAAAACTGAAAATCATTAAGAATTATATTCAAGAATTTCAGCCATTCTCATTTGCTATTTAAATTTACAACATTTTTAAAAACATCAAATACTAGATCAAGTAAGCACAATAGCAACTTTGCAATCGCAGCAAGAATAAGACAAGATTGCATGTGTATCTTGAAAAGCGTATGTTTTGTTTTTTTATTTGCAAACTGGTGTTCAGTTTTATTTAGTTTTTTAGAAAACAGACTTGATTGCTCTGCTTACAAAGGAACTCTTCCTTGTTTTTGTTACATGTTCTTAGTTTTTAATCCATTTGTTCATTGGTTCCCCTTGATTAGTCTCCCCAGGTGTGTCTTGTTATTTTGTTAAGCTTTTTAGTCCCCTGTGTATACAGTATATAGCCTTATGTGTCTTTAGTTCCTTGTGAGTTGAATGTAATGCTTGTCTGCCCGTTATTCTGTTCTTTGTTCCCTTTGGGTTTTGGCTTATTGTTTGTTCTAGATTTTCCATTAAATGCTGATGTGCACGCCCATACAAGGATAGTGCACATAGTATAGATCACAGGAAAAGTATCTACAAAATAAATCCATATGTAAAACCTGTTTATAATATAAAATGCATATAATGCAAACATATATGCTCTTTTGTTAATTATTCACAGATGTATGGAATTCATAAATTAGTTTAGATATAGTTTAGGTACAATCCCTATGAATACTAGTTATCCTTATTCTTTCACCCAGTTTGTTTTTCACTTTTGCGTCTTTAGAGAATTTTTCCATGTAATGTAGTTATGTCTTCAATGACAGCTCCTCTTTTAATAATGATATGGCTTACAGGAGGAAATTTTGAATTGCCAAAGAATTTCGTAACATTATTAACATTTTGAATAATCAAACAGTAGCAGGTTCCTGGTATAGCCTAATCATTAAACTTCTGACAGAACAAACTCCTCTGTGAAATTCTGAGATGAGCTGAACATACAAATACCTGAAACATTTCCACACATCAAGACACACATTAGGAATAGAATAAGGTCCAGCTCTGAAAAGCTGCTAGTATTATATCTAAAACATATATAATAGCCTACCTTTAGGTTATATTTTAAAACAATGCTACTCACTGAAATCAATGAAAGTACGAAAATGGACGCAGAAGCAAGACAGAGAAAGACTGATGATATCTATGAAAATGCTGATGCTATGAGAGGTAAAATCACAATGGAGACAGAAGACTCGAATACAACGGGAATCCAGCCAGCTGAACACACAGGTATGGAGTTTAATAACTAATACATTTCCTCATGAAAAATAATAACACAAGAACAAACAGGGTCTACTAAAGGGTCTAACATCATGTCTGTGTTGTTCAGGAAGTGACTATGTGCAGATCAGAAACTACAGAGCAGCTGTAGTGTGTTTGGTACTGCTGTGTTTTCTTTTGGTGACTGCAGTCATAGTGCTGTGTGTCACCTTCACTCAAGAGAGACAACAGTCAATTTCCAAGAATGAAAAGCTGACTAATGAGAAAGACCAGCTGACAGACCTGACCAAAGTTTTCCGAAGGTAATGCATTCTGAATTGGTCTGACTGGCATTGATGTGGAGGGAACATGGAAATGGGTTGATGGCAGAACACTGAACTCTGGGTGAGAAATCACTGAACTGAACTGATTATTATGTAATAAATGATTCTCACAGTCAGTATCAAATCACACAGAAAGCAGCACTGAACATCTAACGCTGATCTGTAGTTTCAGCTTCTGGATGCCTGGAAATCCCACTGGAAGAAGGGTAGAGAACTGTGCTATGAGTGTAGCTGTGCCTCGGAGTTTAATAATGGTGTAGGTTGGCATGATGTTGCACGCAATATTGTTCTTCGGTTTGACCCCTCATACTGCAAGTTCAACAGTACAAAACTTTTGTTATAACTGATCATCTAAAGCAGTGTTTATCAATGTTGTTTCTGGAGGATGCCCACAACTGCACTTGAAAGTCTCCTTTGTTAGAAACAAATTACAAAAAAATAAAATTAAATAAAATACAAAAAATTGCAATAAAATTAAGGTGTTAAAAAGAAGGCTGCAGCATTGTTATTAATTTATCACAGGTTTGGTTTGTAGGTATAAAGTATGTGAGACATGATAGTTCCATTTTAGTTCCATTATTATATATATATATATATATATATATATATATATATGTGTGTGTGTGTGTGTGTGATGCGATCTGGGAAAACCCAACACATGGTGAAATGTTACCTTTTTTAGGTTTTGATATCATATGAAAGCTGGTTCAAGTCCTTTCCAAAACTGTTTTTATTTTGTATAGCTTGAACGTAACAAAAGCTATGGCTATCTGAAGTTGGCTGATAGCTATGATTTTCAGGAATGGAATTTTGAGAAAAACGGGTTTAAAGTGAGACGTGTTTTACTTTCACTTTACAGGTTTAAGGAGAGCTGTTAGGAGCGCTATACTGCATTATTACACAAACAGACTAACTGTTTTCAGTTGTTTATCATGGGTATAGTCTTTGAACTTTTGATCACCCCTTCTATGTTTAAATAGCAAAAATAATCTACCTTGTAGTTGTAGAAACATTAGTTTTTTTAACATCGGACATGTCATCGGACTCCTCTTTACTAACTTTATCATCCGATCCTTCATCTCTGGTTGTGAAATAGTCCATTATAACATTGTTTAGGGCACTGACATCACCAGGATTGAGCAGAATGAGGCAAGTTTGAGAGAGCAGCTTCTTCCGACTGCATTGATCTCTTGCGCTCTGCCATCTTACGATATCAAAAAAACTAAATAAATAAATACAACTTTGTGTGCTGTAGTTTACACAGGACTAGTGGGAAATGTGCATTGATACACCTTTATTAAATATGTTACGTGGATTATTTTGATAGGTTAACTGTTTCTGTGCTGTTTAGAGAAAACACATCCGTAGCACGTTCACGCAACATTAGAGAAAATAAACAGTAATTTCTGCTTGCTGCAATAAATCACAATTTTACTGCACTAAACAAGTGAATTTTGTCAAGATATTTTCAGAGATGATAGACAAGATGTTATAGAATAATAATTGAATGAAAACCTTATTTTTGACAAAAAATTGACATTCAGCCTATTTTTGGAATTTCCTGAAAACATCGTAGCGCAACATCCGACGGGTTTTCCCAGATCGCATCACACACACACACACACATACATATTGTAACAATACTATACAATACTTCACAATCTGAACAATGAACAAACCAGTCTATTTATACACAGAAAAGCAAGATGGCCGACAGGGGTGAGAGGTGAAAGGTGACAGGAAGTTCACGAGAATGGGGTTATGGGTAATGTAGTGAAAAGTCCATAATACATTGAAGACTCCCTCTAAAGGCGGACAGAGGGAGCCATAGCAGCACAGTTCGTGACACACATCTATATATATATATATATATATAAATCCAAAATAGCTAAAATCAGCACTTCACAAATACACATGGTTTACTTGATAGGGAATGGTTCACTTTCAAGCTTTGCAAACCTATAAAAAATATTGGCTGCTAATACAAAAATCAGCTCCGCCATGTGATGATGTCATTATGTCAGATTGAGCTTGACTTATCGGACCACACCATCTATAGTTTTATGTCAGAACTTTGGATTTAAACCTCATTTAAATGAACACAATCAACGTTGCTGAAACAATTAAATGTTTCCAGTCTCCTTCTGCAGTGGGATGGGGGTACTTAAAACACTTCCACAAAACAGTTCCACATTGCTACACAAAAACAGAAGTGGAGCACAACACAGTCCACTCCAGGAGAGACAGTAGTTTCAGCTTGTCTGCACTGTGTCAACATCGGAACTGTTTGCCAGTCTAAATAAATATATAGAAAAGGGGAAAATGTACAGAGAACATGCAATGCATTGATGGTATCTATGAAAATGACTATGAACATCTAATGCTGAACATCTAATGTATGATCATCTAATGCTGATCTGTAGTTTCAGATTCTGGGCATCTGGAGATCTATTTGGAGTGTAGATATGCCTCGGCCAATCAGCTTAATGGTAAGCTTAAGTTCCTATATGCATAAATACTTAAAAACATTTCCACAAAAACAGTTCCTTTCTGCATAAATACATGGGTATACAAACACAGATGAGGAACACAACACAATCTACTAGTTTGTTGGCATTTAACAATGCCAAAACGGTCAAAAAGTGAGCAAAAATAAAAACAAATACAAGAGGAAGATTAGGAAAAGTGATTATAGACCATAATGCCACGAGAATGTAAGGTCCACCCACCAGCCCAATGACAGAAGCCAACGGTGTGGGTGAAATTGTGTTATAGGTCTTTTACTTTCACTTTTTTTAATTTCACTAATTTATTAAGATTTAGTTTTAATTTGATTCTAGCTCCATGTTAAGTAATCACTGAATTTAGACTGTATTTTTAAAATAAGAACCGATCATAGATACTGATTATGTATTAGTTTAGATATTTGGTTAGTATGAATATCCCATACTTTCAATTATTCATTCATAGGGACCTGACAGAAAGAGGAGCAGATCTGATCATCATAAACAACAGGGAGAAACAAGTGAGGGAACGATTGTGTGTGAGTGTATGTGTGTTTGCTTAGCTGCTAAGTTATGAATCTGTGTGTTTGAGATGCAGTCTGGATTGGTGTGACTGATGATGAAGAGGCCTGAGGATGACACTGACTTCTGGGTGAGAATTGAATTAAACTGATAATTACGTAATAAATGACTCTCGCAGTGATTCTCATACATGATTTCTGTATTATATCACACAGAAAGCAGCAGTGGACATCTAATGCTGATCTATAGCTTATGGTTCTGGAGGTCTGGAGAGCCAAACAGTCACAAAGGCCTAAAGGAAGACTGTATCATCAGCAATAAAAGTTAAACGTTTGCCACAATGTTTACTAATTTATTTAAAACAATAATGAATGTATGGCTCGGAAAATGGACACAGGAGTGGGACAAAAGAATACTTATCATATCTGCGATAATGCTGATAATGCAATGAGAAGTTCATAATCTCAACACACAGGTAATACCTAGGGTTGCAAAAAGGTGAAAAATGTCCAATAAATTTAGGAAACATTTCTGAAATTCTGGAAACTTTCCAAGATTTTTTGGAACACTAGTGATAACTGTAATAATATATGCAATAACATATGCATTTGAATCTCATTTAAATGAAAACAATCAACATTGTTTAAACAAATGTTTAGGTTGAAGTTCTGCGGTGAGCTGAAGTACCTTTATGCATAAGTACAGTTCCTTTCTGTATAAATACTGGCCACACAAACACAGATGAGGGGCACAACACATTCTACTCCAGGGGAGAAACAAGAGTTAGTTTGTTGGCATCTTGACAACAAAGTGAATTAAAATATAGAAGCAAGAAAAACCTGGAAAATGTACAAAGAAGATGGAAAAATCACTCATAAAAACATTGAAACTATCTATGAAAATATTGATGCTACAAAAGGTATAATTGGACAAGAGACCATGGACAGAAACACAATGAGAATCCAGTCATCTGAACTCACAGGTAATTACAAATACATTTCATCACACAACATAACAGCAAAATTTGTCAATAATGGCTTAAAGGCACAGGCATTTGCTCAGTTTTCATGCACTGATGTGTGCTGTGTTAAGTGGATACAAAAAAGATAATATCACCATGTTTGCTCTTCAGGAAGTGATTTAGTGAAGATCAGAAACTACAGAGGAGCTGTAGTGTGTTTGATGCTGCTGTGCGTTCTTCTGCTGACTGCAGTCACAGTGCTGTATTTCACACTCACTCAAGAGAAACAACAGCTCACATCCAAGAATGAAAACCTCATACTCAAGAACACAAATCTGACCAATGAGAGAAACCAGCTAATACTCAAGAACACAAATCTGACCAATGAGAGAGACCAGCTAAAACAGGGGAACAATGATCTTCAGAGGTGTCTTGGTAAATTCTTCTTCTTCTTTTTTGTATCTGCTATTACAGGAACATGCTACAAAAACATCTGGTTACTATTCATAGATATTTGCACATCATGAGTAATTCTAGTGCACATTGTATGGACCACAGAAAACCAATTTAAACTGTAAAATGTAAAGAATGTACAAATGTTTCCTCTTTGTAGGGTCACAGAAAATCATGTAAAGTTCCTGCTGTGTTTGGTTTAAGTGACTGAATTTAAAATAATTATTTTACCTCATATATGTGTGACTCAAGTTAAAAATCAAGATGAACAACCATACCAATCTACACTAGTACAATTTGGAAAATTGCTACAGTAACAGTGATCATACTGTTGAATTTGTTGGAGGATATCTACACTAAGTACAAATTAGATTATTTAAAAGTGTAAATTATGCTAATTGTAAGGAGCTAACCAAGTAAGAAAGAATTTATTCAAATACTTGCACATTCATATTTGGTTCAAAAAAGTGTTTTGTCTACATTATAAAACAGTACACAATAATAACATATTCAGTGTATATGGTTATATTAACTAAAATCATAAATGGATTCTCCTTATTTGTCTCTGTCCCTTGTCTCTCCAAATGTAACAACACAAAACGTGTGAAAACTGGTGAAAAGTAAATGCATTTCAATAAATACTTGTGCAGGAACTTTACAAACACACATGATTAGGCTGTTAAACATTCATTGAAAATTGATTTAGTATTGTTCAGGGGATTCAAATCAACCTTTAATCCTAACCAAACTGAACCTGCTGATCACTTATGGTGTCCTCACAGGTCTATGAATGTGGTAACAATATGAGCTGCATGCTTTACAGTCATTGTGCCACCCCGTCTGACAAACATAAGGACTCCTCAACCAATTTCAATTATAAGCCTATCAAGCACTTCTTAGGCACTTCATTTTATTTCAAATAAGCAACTCTCTGAGGTGATATTGCATGCAATGGGAAAAGGAAGGAAGAATGTGATGAGAGTTGGATCCAAACATAGGTCACTAAATAATAAGCTAAATCCACTCTTCTTACATTCTCCGCCACAATCCCACTTACTTAAATTAGTTTATTTTGTAAGAACAGTGGGTGAAAGTAGTTTTTTTACCATGAAAATTACTTAATGCAGCATAACTTGATCAGTTTGGAGAAGACTGTAATAAATAATAGTTGTTGTTTCTTTACACAGATGGATGGATTTACTATCAATGCCATTTTTACTACATGTCCAGTGAGATGAAGAACTGGACTGAGGGCAGAAGATACTGTAGAGAGAGAGGAGCAGATCTGATCATCATAAACAACAGAGAGGAACAAGTGAGTAAATCATTTTAGTTTTATGGTCATTTATAGTGTTAAGCAGTTGAATGAGAGATGGTCGGAGGAAATGTGTTTATTGTCGGTTTATGATATAAATGTGTAATTGTTTACTCTGCTCAGGATTTTGTTAACAAAATGTTTGGTGGTACTACGGTCTGGATTGGTCTGACTGACATTGATGTGGAGGGCAGATGGAAATGGGCTGATGGCAGCACACTGGCCTCTGGGTGAGAAATCACTAGGGATGCACCGATACCATTTCTTAAAGACCGAGTACGATACCGATATTTTTTTCCTGGTACTCGCCGATACCGATTCCGATACCTGTTTTTTGGGATGTGCCAGTTTTCCAAGAAATGACAGTGATACTAACAATTTTATGACAGCTTCTCTGTAATTATGAAAAACTGTACTCAATTTTTTCTGCTTGTCACAAGGTTGTCAAATTACAAACAATTTTCACAGTATCTAATAATTTTCATAACCGAATGATCAACATTAGTATTACTTTAAGCCCTCTCTGACGCAAGCTCTCTGATGCGCGCTGTCTCTGCAATAGTGTTGTCAAAAATATTCATATTTTTACATACGTATCGATTCTGAAAAATCTGAAACAATTCCAATACTCATGTGACTAACAGTATGGATACCAGCTGCGCTTTCGCATTATCTCTCTTTTCTCCGAGGCTGACACACTGACTGCACCTGAATGAAGTGCCAACGGAACCCGGAGTAAATACTGAAAAATGGCGAGTGCAGAGCCTTCGCGACCGGCTTTGGTCGACAAAGAATGTGGCAGGAGTTTTATTTCGTTAAGTAATAATTTTAAGCTTTTTATCTGTATATTTATCATGCTTGTGAGGCATGAATTCGCTGAAAAAAGCAAAAGATCGCGCTGGCGCTTCCATGTTCTGCAAAGAGATTTCAGCTTCCCCTCTCCAAAAACAATATGTACCTAATTGCGCACATTTATCTAGCTTTAACATTTAAAGTAACATTGTTTTATAGCTACTTTAACTGTTTTAGATCTATAGATTTTATTTTATGCAAGTCAGGATGATTTGAGAATCTTTTGCCGCTGTTCGTTCATACTTTAAAAAAAAACAAAAACTTAAATATAACAAACAAAAAAATGCTCCAAAGTTTTTCTAAATTAACGTAATAAAAAAACGAAACGAAATAGAATCACTTTGCCATTACATACAAAATGTAACTATTTTAATAGCTGAAACAGTGGTATCAGGAAGAATGAGACTTGAAAATGGATCGACAGGATGATCTGAGGAAACTGTATAGCCTATATCGATGTATGTATGTATGCACAAAGTTCAAGATTGGAGAAGGAAGGAAGCGGGAACCGGCAAAATGATCTTTAATAACTAAATACAAACAATAGAAAGTAAGCGGCAGCTGCCTTACGCTCATTTTCAAGTTTCAGCCTTGTTATATTAATATCGTCTAATAAAAAGCACAAATTAAGGCCTTAATGTTGTGGCAGTTATTCTCTGTGGTATCGAATGGTATAGAATATCATTACTTTTTTAGGTATTGTAGGCCTATCGAAATTGGAAATTCTAGTACCGTGACAACACTATTTATAACAATCAGTATAATAATTTTTCATACAGTAGCTATGTGTGTGCTCCGCGCGTATGGGCACAATAAAAGGAGAAAAGCTAAATGAGCCTGAGTCCGACCCGATCTGTAAAAAAAATAATTCCCCAAGCCCGGCCCGAATGGACTCGGCTTGTTGTGCCCCGTCGGGACCCGACGGGCTTGCAGACCTCTATTGCTGAGGGCTATCCTTACTGCTAGCGGCAAATTCTCCATGCTCACTATTGTGTTTCAGTTTTAGATGTTTTATCATATTACTCGTATTATAAGTACTGCTTTTTGTACCTCCTCTTGAAATTTTTGCGAGCAAAGTTTGCAGTCTGCCATGCGTGGGTTGTCATCATTAACTTTGAAATATTTCCACATCTCCGTACCTGACATTCTGTTGCTGCTGCCGAAGTCGCACTGAAAGGTCTGTCGATGACGTCACGGGGTATCGGTCTTTGGTATCGGAGTCTTTTTACGAGTACGAGTACGAGTACATGAGCCCAGTATCGGACCGTGCATCCCTAGAAATCACTGAACTGATTATTATGTAATAAATGATTCTCACAGTCAGTGTCATATCACACAGAAAGCAGCACTGAACATCTAATGTTGATCTGTTGCTGCAGGTTCTGGGCGTCTGGAGAGCCCAATGTAAAAACAGAAGAGAACTGTGTTGTGACTGTGGATAATGACCCAAGGTGGCCTTCTTTATTTGGGTGGTTTGATGTTCCATGTAATTATGCTTTTCAATGGATCTGTGAGAAGATGGTTTTACAACTCACACTGCCATAGGAACACCACACACCTTTTTGACACAACCTCAGCAGTACAAACTTTTGTAATAACTAATTATCATCTAAAGCATTCTTTCTCAACCTTGTTCCTGGAGGACGCCCACTTTTTAAACGTCACATTTTAAACGTCTCCTTTGTCAGACACACATTTCATATGCTGGAGTTTCTTCTAATGAGCTGATAAGGGAGATCAGAAATACCTTGTGAGTAAATGTGACAGAGTATTCTTAGTGAGTCTTCAGTTAATATTATTAAATCATCCCAGGCTTGGTTTGTAAGCATTTTTCAAAGGTATAAAGTATGTGAGATGTAATAGTTGCAATGCAAATATCATGACAGTGTTGCAGTTAAGATAAAACTGTAACGCAGGAGATAACGTTTTTGTCATTCTGTATAAAAAACTAAACTAGGTATAGAATAAAACGTATCTGACATCTCTTTGTTTTCAACATACACATCTACTCATTCTTTATTATTATTAAAAAAAAAAAACTTGAAATACAATTAAATTCAAGAGTGCACATCTTCATTCACATATTCTTTCCATGAGTGTTATCACAAGTCACTGTCTATTCCTGATATGCCTGATTATTTTAGAGTTAAAATGCTGTTAAATATAAAAAATGCAACTTATAATCATTCAAAATAGAGAAAAAAAACAAAAAAAAAACTTCTGTTTTAGGTTATGTTTTAAAAGCTGCTGGAGCCCAATGTGAGGTTCCTCAAAAAAAAAAAAAAAAAAAAAAAAAAAAAAAAAAAATTATATATATATATATATATATATATATTTACAGGTCCTTCTCAAAAAATTAGCATATTGTGATAAAGTTCATTATTTTCTGTAATGTACTGATAAACATTAGACTTTCATATATTTTAGATTCATTACACACAACTGAAGTAGTTCAAGCCTTTTTTTTGTTTTAATATTGATGATTTTGGCATACAGCTCATGAAAACCCAAAATTCCTATCTCAAAAAATTAGCATATCATGAAAAGGTTCTCTAAACGAGCTATTAACCTAATCATCTGAATCAACTAATTAACTCTAAATACCTGCAAAAGATTCCTGAGGCTTTTAAAAACTCCCAGCCTGGTTCATTACTCAAAACCGCAATCATGGGTAAGACTGCCGACCTGACTGCTGTCCAGAAGGCCATCATTGACACCCTCAAGCAAGAGGGTAAGACACAGAAAGAAATTTCTGAACGAATAGGCTGTTCCCAGAGTGCTGTATCAAGGCACCTCAGTGGGAAGTCTGTGGGAAGGAAAAAGTGTGGCAGAAAACGCTGCACAACGAGAGGGGGACCTGCGGAAGCAATGGACTGAGTCTGGAGTAGAAACATCCAGAGCCACTGTGTACAGGCGTGTGCAGGAAATGGGCTACAGGTGCCGCATTCCCCAGGTCAAGCCACTTTTGAACCAGAAACAGCGGCAGAAGCCAAACAAAAATGTAATATTTGCATTTGAACCTCATTTAAATGAACACAATCCACATTAATGAAACTAATATTGTCCCTCTGTGGTAGGCTTAAGCTCCTATATGCATAAATTCATTTTCACAAAAACAATTCCTTTATGCAGAAATACTGGCCACACAAACACACGAGGAGAAAAATACACTCCTATATATATATATATATATATATATATGATGACACTGACTTCTGGGTGAGAATTGAATTAAACTGATAATTTAGTAATAAATGACTCTTGCAGACCAATCTACACTAGTACAATCATACTAAAACAGTACACAATAATATCATATTCAGTGTTTATGGTTATATTTACTAAAATCATAAATGGATTCTTCCTTACTTGTCTCCCTTTTTTATCCCTTGTCTCTTACCCAAATGTAACATGCAAAAACTGGTGAAAAGTAAATACATTTCAATAAATACTTGTGCAAGAACTTTACGAACAAATGATACATGATTAAACTGTTAAACGTTCATTTAAAATTGGTTTAGTATTGTTCGGGGAACTAAAATCAACCCTTAATACTAACCAAACTGAACCTACTGATCACTTAGGGTGTCCTCACAGGTCTATGAATGTGGTAACAATATGAGCTGCATGTCTCAGCAACATACACTTTTTTTTACATTACAAAATATATAACATTACAAAATGTATGAAAACTGATGAAATGTAAATAAATGTAAAAAAAAAAATTTTTTTCAGAAATTGAGCCTTTAGCTCAAACATTAAAACATGATGTTAGCAATGCCAATTTGCAGTGTAGTTAGCAGTGCAGTGTAAACTGCGCCACTGTATATAAACTTGTGCTGTGTGACAGCTCCAGCAATTAAAAAGCAAGTGTTTTTGAATGCTTTCTACATATAATTTAACATTAGGCATTAAAATAAACATTGTTACTTACAGTACATGTTGTGGTATTACTGTCAGGTCCGTATCTTACAGTAGAAGTTTGTTTGCAAAGCCTGTGCCGAAACTACAACTTATTTACCATAGAATCCACAGTGACTGTGGCTGTTTGATATCACCCTTATAACCTCATTCACTATTCCCTACTCTACTTCACTTACAATTTTGGACTACAAATGGATGTCCCCTCAAACTATTGGGACCGACACAGTCATTGAATCATTTAGTCAAATAATTAATTCAAAAACACACAATCACTCAGGAATGAAATGCCACTGTTGTGTTGCTAAGAGAAGCAGAACTATTTATTCTACTTTGGCATTGTTTGGAACTATTTTAATTGGTGGAGCAAAACCAGACTAAAATATAAGTTCCTCAATATTAACTTGATTACTGGGCTGCTGTGTCTGCATCTGGTGTTGTTCTCGAACAATAGCTATATAGCACAAGCAAAATCTTTTGATCATAGTGTAATTTAACTGAAATTGAGAATGTGAGAGGCAGTTCTGTATCTGGTTTGTGACCAGTACTAATGGTGAGAGACATACTGAACATGATCACAGATCCTAAAAGTCAGAACCTGCAGCTTCCTGATGTCACTTCCTGAGCACATCAGGAAGCTGCAGTTTCTGACTTTTAGGATCTGTGATCATGTTTTAGTTTTCACACATTAACCACAAGTTTGTTTGCCACTAGATTTAAAAAAAGAAAAAGGGTACTGGTTACTTAAACACATCTACACAGTAACAGGGAACAAAATCGTTTAACGTCTGATGGATAAAGAGCAGAAACGTCTGATTATATTTATGATGATGTGATCAGGATTGAGTCTGAGAGAATGCAGACAAACAGAGCAGAGATGACAGTGGTTATCTATGAGAATGCCGATCATATGAGAGTTCATGACTTCAGGACAGAGACAAACACACACCAACCGATTCAGTCTACAGGTAATCACATTCATTTCTTTGATAAAAAATATCAAAGTTTGCACATGTTTAGACATTAATATCATGTCTGTGGCGTTCAGGAAGTGATTATGTGAAGATCAGAAGCTACAGTGTGTTTGGAGTGGCTGTGTGTTCATCTAATGCTATTATAGGATATTAAGTTCAATAACTAACATGTTAACTAAGATTAGATTAGATTAGATTCAACTTTATTGTCATTACACATGTACAAGTACAATGCAACAAAATGCAGTTTAGGTCTAACCAGAAGTGCAATAAGAAGTAAAGTGCAGGATATAAGTTAAATAATTTAAATGTAGATAAAGCGTTCTATGGTAATAATTACAGATGGATACATACTATGAACATAATATACAGATGGTTATGTACTATAGGCAGGAATTACAGATGGGATATTTACAATGTAGTAAAATGTGCAATGAAGTGCAGTGTATATTAAATACTGAATAGAATATTAAATACTGCAGGTGAAATTTTGATCAGATGTTCATCCGAGGTATCAGTGCAGTGGATTGAGTAGTGAATTGCAGTATAATATATGCTGCAATTATACAATGATTGAGAGTGAAGACAGACAGGTAGTGCAAATGAGCATTAGAATAGTCTCTTAGGTGGTTTTAAAGTCCCTTAGTGCATATGAGTGATCATGTAGTGCAAATACAAGTTAATAGTGCAAATACAAAGGTTATGGTTGATTAAAGAGGTATGAGGAGGATGAGGGAAGTGAAGGTGTGAAGGAGATGCAGTGGATCAATGAGGGGCAGAGTTCAGTAAGGAGACAGCTCTAGGAAAGAAGCTGTTCCTCAGTCTGCTGGTTCTAGTCCGGAGGCTCCTGAAGCGCCTGCCGGAAGGCAGGAGAGAAAACAGTCTGTGGGCGGGGTGAGAGGAGTCCTTAAGAATACAGTTTTTCCTCTGCAAGTCTTTGATGGCAGGGAGTGGAGTCCCAGTGATGCGTTGGGCAGTTTTCACCACCCGCTGCAGTGCTTTTTGCTCCGCAACAGAGCAGCTTCCATACCAGACTGTGACACAGTTGGTTAGTATGCTCTCTATTGTGCAGCGGTAAAAGTTCACCAGGATGGCTGGGGACATCTGATTTTTCTTCAGTGTCCTCAAGAAGAAGAGCCGTTGGTGGGCCTTCTTGACCAGGCTGTGGTGTTAGCTTTAGCTTAGCTCTCAGTCCTCCGCGCTTCCCCCTCCTTTGTTTACGGTCTCGACGCCGCCGCCGAGCACTCCCGCCCGGCCGGGTAGGGTGCGCAGCCTCGGTTGTTTTGGCGATCTCAGGGGCGAGACGAAGATTGCTGATAAAACTGTCGGAAATGTGCAAACTTATATCCAAAAGCTCCTGTCGGGTGTACGATGTTAATGCACAACTGTTCTGCACGAACAGACCCGATATGAGCAGGAGAATTACCGCAAAGCTGCAAAAACTGGAGAGACGCTGAGCCTCGCGTTGTGCACGCTCCGCCATCTTGGTCGCCAAAAAAAAAAAACTAAGTTATTAACTTGAGTTATCCTCCTCATGAATGAAAGGATGCTACTGTATCTTTGTGTTGGCTGAGAAACAGAGATACCACAAACCATAATCAGTGTTTTCTGCCTCAACTTTACCAGCTTCTGTGGCACGGTTATGAAAATGTTTAATATATTTCAAAACATGGGAAATGAATGGGGAAACTTGAAAAAGAACACAAAGCATCAAAAGAATCATAAAATATTACCACCTGACTCAGGGGTTCATTTCAAGTTCTCTGTAGTCATGCGATAGCGTTTTGTGAAAAAACATACCAAAATTCAAGTTTTTATTCACCGATAATTTTCTTCAATGAGTCAATGAGTTGTATTCAGTACAGATCAGTCCAGTTTGTGAACAAATCACTCAGATCAGTTTCATGAACTGACTCAGCTGATTCACTGAAAATACATCTGCTCCTCACACAGAACTATTCTATGAATTAAGACTTTAGGACTACTATGTTATAACATAGATTTATTTATTTATTTATTTATATCAAATGTGAAGTACATTACTGATTTTCATTGAAAGGCCAGATTGTACATATTCATTAAAAGACTCTTTCTGTGTCAGCCCTATCATGTTCATAAAGTTCATAAGCCTCTGTTATCATTGCACCTCACATGATCTAAAACTTAACACACTGACCTCAGTGCTATTCTCAGTGACTCCCAAAAGAGCATCTAAATAAAGCAATGAAGCCAATATCGACAAACATGCAACTAAAAAAAAACAGATGCTGAGCACAATCAAATAACATTTTATAATCAATTTTAAGGTCACTGGATCAAGTTATGTAATCATGCAATTCATTGAATTAGCAAGTGTTTTTATGTAATTGATTGGTATTAAGAGACAGGATGTGACATGCTAACCACGATGACAGATTTTGCCTCACTTTGGCCTGAGTGAAAAGCAGAGTAGAGACACACAAAGACAGCTTCCGCCATTTGCATGACTGACGTTATGGAAACAAAAATGTATGAGCCAGTTTATGGCAATAAAAACACTGACGGAACACAGGAAATAGACAGACACATCTAGAGAAATACAAACATACTTTACAGTACTGTCTGCAAAAATTAAGGAACATTTATCTTTATATGTGTCATTTTCAGGGAGTAATTCAATGAGGATCAGAAACTACAGAGCAGCTGTAGTGTGTTTGGTGCTGCTGTGTGTTCTTCTGTTGACTGCAGTCATAGTGCTGTGTGTCCACATCCATACAAAAAGCACAAACTACACACAAGTGATAGATGAGTTAATAATAAATAAAGGAAATCTGTCAAACAACAGAGACCAGCTTCCAACTGTTGGCAAAGGTAAGTTTCTTAATTCTATGTAGTTTGGTTATAGTCTATAATTTTTTGTGTACACTATATGTTGGTAAACTAGCTAAAAGTTACAAGTGGTCGAGTGTAGAGGTCTTCATGGTCCCACTAACATTTTTACCCAAAATGTTAACTTGAACTGAACAGTTATTTATTTATTTACTTTTTACTTTAAACTGTAGCTTCTTGCTAAAACAAGAGTCCTCTATCCACAAAGTTGTATTCTCCAACGAAAAACTCACTTTGTATTTTTAGC
Source organism: Cirrhinus molitorella (assembly GCA_033026305.1). Classification (NCBI taxonomy): domain Eukaryota; kingdom Metazoa; phylum Chordata; class Actinopteri; order Cypriniformes; family Cyprinidae; genus Cirrhinus; species Cirrhinus molitorella. The sequence goes on along the minus strand of CM065139.1, from coordinate 22,242,434 downwards.
AAATTTTCCTTTTTGTTTGAACTACTCCTTGAACAGATCAGTGCTCTGACAACCCTAAATGGATAACGTACAAGCGCAGTTCCTACTACATTTCCTCTGAGTGGAAAAACTGGACTGAGAGCAGGCAAGACTGTCTGCAGAGAGGAGCAGATCTGATCATCATAAACAACAGAGAGGAACAAGTGAGTGAAAGACTTTGTTTGAATCAGTGCTGAAAACTGCTTATGTTCTGAAATGTATATTATTTTATTCTAGGAATATATTACAAAGGTTACTAGTGCAAACATTGTGTGGATTGGTCTGACTGAGATGGAAGAAGAGGGGGTCTGGAAGTGGGTAGATGGCAGCACACTGACCACTGGGTGAGCAGCATGGTCTCAATTCTCAGTCATACTGCTGTGTATGGAAAAGTATAGATCATTTAAAATATAACTTCTTCATACGCTATAACCTTCAATGTACACAAATTTGAGACACTTGTATGACACATAAACATGGACTGTTGTAATGTAATGATGCTGTGTTGACGTAGGTTCTGGAGGCAAGGGGAGCCCAATAACACAATTGGAGATGAGGATTGTGCTGTATCTATCTTTTATTGGGCTGATTATCCTTGCAATTTCACCTTTGTATGGATTTGTGAGAGGAATTTAGAGGTTTAGCAAAGCTGTTACATCAAATCTGTACATCCAAAGTAATGCAGTAACCAAAATAGATTTGCTGTAATATGCAAAACTGTAAGACTTGTCATTATTATTATCATTATTATGTTTAATGGATATTTGATGTTTGTTTCAATAATATTCACAGAACGTATTCATGATATTAAAACAAATTAAAAAATAAATGTCAATGCAACCTCTTGTTTGTAGTATTTCTCAAATGGTCCTTATTCAATAAACAATCATAACAACTCACTCATATTCAATCAAGGTATACATATACACTCACTGGGGCACTGGGGACCTGGCTAGTACAAGGTTGCCCCCCTTTTGCCTTCAGAACTGCTGGTGCTGAAGGTGCTGAAAACATTCATCAGAAATTTTGATTCATACTGACAACACAGTGTCATATACTTGTCAGATGCACATCCATGATATAAATCTCCCATTCCAGCACATCCTAAAGGTGCTCTATAGAACAATTATCAGTTTGTAAACATTCGGGAGATATTGCCTTTACGGCCAGAGAATTACACAGATACGGTACATAATACTTTGATTTAAAGAACAGAAATTTCTGATGAAATTTATGACAATGTGATCAAGACTGAGTCTAAAAGAATGAAGACAAACAGAGCAGAGATGACAGCAGTTATCTATGAGCATGGAGATTGTGTGGCAGTTAATGACTTCATCATATTAATTTCTTTGATAAAAACATTAAATATCATGTCTGTGGTGTTCAGGAAATTACTGTGTGAAGCTCAGAAGATCCGGTGTGTTATAGCCAATAACTAACCGGTTGTAGGTGTGTGTGTGAGTTTTTTTTTTTTTTTTTTTTTTCTCTAAATCATTAACCTGAGTCATCATATAAGAAAGTTTTAAACACAACTGAAGCACAGTATTAGTCCAATGTTTGCACTTTACTTCAGATGAGGTCATGTGCATCTGAATGTCTGTTCACATCAGACAAACAACTACACAGAAATATCCATCATTGGTCTGATGTTTTCATGACATTCTCATGGAGGAACAGAAGTAATCCTGAGGATGCTGCTGTATCTTTGTGTTGGTTGATAAACAGACAAACCACAGACCACAAAGAATCTGTTTTCAGCTTCTGCATAGTGCTGTAAATGACACTGTTTTGAATATTTCTAAACATTTGAAACTGAGATGTCAAGTTAGAGAAATGACACAAAGGCACCATTAAAAGAATCATAAAACATGACCACCTCATTTAGAGGTTTATTGTTTTATTGTTTAAATTGTCATTCACTGATAATCTTCTCCAGTGAGTCAATGAGTTGAACTGAGTAAACAGATCAGTTCTGTTTGTGAACTAATCATTTAGATCAGTTTCATCAACTGAATCAACTAATTCACTGAAAATACCTCTGCTCCTCACACAGAACTATTCAATAGCCCTATTCGGACGGGACTAGTTTTCCAAATGACATTTGAGTTACAATTCTTTTCAGCCGACGTCTGTCATTTCATGTATGGATTCGGACGGGACTAACATTTCCGTGTTTATTACGGAGGTAGGAGTGTCTGTCATGTGGGCGTTGCTGCCATGAACGCAATTTCTGAAATTTGATCAAATGTATTTTGAAATTAGGTAATTTCACATTTAAGCACTTTGAAATGTTGAGTAAAACATCATAACTTGTTTAGTGTTTAAACACTATAAAAAAACAAAAAAACAACTGTAACAATTTTAACATGATTTTATAGAACTTCTTATAGGCCTAATAAACCCAGTGGAATAAATACGTTTTAACCTATATAATTTTCACGTTATGTAATGAACCGCAGAAATGAAAGTACTCTTACCTGAAACTGATATTACAGTAGCCAGTCTTAACAATTTACATGATTCGGCTCTTTAGCAGAAACTTGAATAACGCGCCGGTGCGTTAGAGACTGTACGGTAGTTCACGTTGACCAAAACATACAAGAAAACGCGTTTTGGGAAAAAACATTTTTGGCAATCACAGACATTCGCATTCGGACGGGATTAGACTTCTCAGAGGACCTCTAAGTTTGCTGAAAAACAGTAGGTAATTTGCTCTGGAATTTTTACAGAGGTCGCATGATAAAAAGACAGACATGGCAGATTCGGACGGGATTAAAATCTCAAAGTACGTCTGTGAAACAGAAATTTCTCTAACGTCCCCCTTCAAAACTAGTCCCGTCCGAATAGGGCTTATGACTTAAAGCAGTGGTCCTCAACCACGTTCCTGGAGCCCCCACCCCAACACTGCATGTTTTCCATGTCTCCTTAATCAAACACACCTGATTCAGATAATCATCTCATTAGTAGAGACTCCAAGACCTGAAATGGGTGTGTCAGACAAAGGAGAGATGCAAAATGTTCAGTGTTGGGGGGCTCCAGGAACGTGGTTGAGAACCACTGACTTGAAGGGTTACTTAATCATTAATCACTTACCCCCATGTCGTTCCAAACCTGTAAAAGGTTTGATCGTCTTCGGAACACAATTTAAGATATTTTGGATGAAAACCGGTAGCTTTTTAACTGTCACAAACACTATCACAATAACACTGTCAAGGTCCAGAAAGGTATGAAAGACGTTGTCAAAATAGTCCATCTGCCATCAGTGGTTTAACCATAATTTTACAAAGCTACGAGAATACTTTTTGTATGCAAAGAAAACAACAATAATGACTTTAGTCAACAATTTGTCTCCTCTGTCACTGTAGCACCATTTTGGAAATTATCAACTGGATGTAAACAGCATAAGTTGTTCTGTGTCAGCCACAACACACGGATACGTTTTCTACGTGTATTTACACTTTGATTCGAACGAAAACAGCAAATCCACATGTCGCAGCTGACAGAGAACAGAGAATATTACTATCCAATATGGCACTATAGTGACACAGAGGAGATTAATTGTTGAATAAAGTCATTATTTTTGTTTTCTTTGCGTACAAAAAGTATTCTCGTACCTTCGTAAAATGATGGTTGAATCACTGATGGCAGATGGACTATTTTGACAATGTCTTTCATACGTTTCTGGGCCTTGACAGTGTTATTTACTTGCCAGTCAATGGGACAGTCAAAAAGCTAGCGGTTTTCATCCATAATATCATAAATTGTGTTCTGAAGCCAAACTTTTTACAGGTTTGGAACGACATGGTGGTAAGTGATTAATGACAAAATTTTCATTTTGGGGTGGAGTAACCCTTCAAGACTTTAGGACAAGTTTTTATGACACTTCAATTTATTTTTACATTGTTTTCATTTATTTTCAAATTTTAAGTTTCTATTAAATTTGAGGCAAATTTCTACTTTTTTTTATTGAAAGGCCGTCACACAACGACCTCAGATCATTTCCGTTCTGCCATTCTCAATGACAGAGGCCAATATCGACAAACATGCAACTAAGAACACAGACGTTGAGCACAATCAAATTGCATTTTCTAATTAATAATCTATTTCAAGATCACTGAAATATGACTTTTGGCTGCTAGATCTAACCACATGGTCATCGCATTAGGAAGAGTTATGTAATTATGCAATTCAATAAATTTGTTTTTATTATGTAATTCATTGGTATTAAGAGACAGGATGTCACATGCTAACAACAGTGACAGCAGTATTTGTGCTTTGACTGATTTTGCCCCACTTTGGCCTCACCTACTAAAATTAGTCAAAAGCAGAGGACTGCAAAGAAATATATAGACAGATTCCCACCATTTACATAACTGAGGTCATGGAAACCAAAATGTCTCAAAGGTTTATGCCAAAATAAACACTGATGGAACACAAGACATTAACAGACACCTAGAGAAACACAAGCAACACATACACACCTTCAGTATTTTCTGTAGAAATTAAGAAACATTTATCTTCATATCTGTCATTTTCAGGAAGTGATTTGAAGACCAGATATTGTAATAACTGATTATCATCTAAAGCAGTGTTTCTCAACCTTCTTCCTGGAGGACGCCCACAACTGCACATTATGCATGTCTCCTTTGTCAGACACACATTTTATGTGCTGGAGTTTCTTCTAATGAGCTAATGAGTTGAGTCTAGGGGTGTGCGATATTGACAAAAAATTATATTTCAGTATTTTCTGGGATTTTATCAATAACGATAATTAGACAATATTTTGTTGTGTGTGTTATTGTGCCTTAAGACTACAGTACTGATTTATCAAGGATATCAAAAACTAAAGTATTATTAAAAGTGAAAAGATACTTTGAATGTGAAATTAAAACTGCCAGTAGGTGGTAGTAAGTCGCTGCTGATAAGTGAGTCATTGTGATTGCACCGAATCATTTAAATGGTTGATTTATTCAGAAACATAACACCATGTTGCTCAGAGATGCAAAACAGTGCTGTGGCTGTGTTTGGAATGATTTTTGTTGGCGAAATTAAGCAAAAACAGGAAATATGCTGTCTAAAAAATAAGTCTTTTAATATTAATATTAACTGTTATATAAAATCAATATCAAATTTGTAGTCATGCTGATTTTTGAAGGAAAAAATGTCACTCTTCGTGTAAGATTGATTAACTATATGAAATTATATAAATACAGTTTATATTAAGAGCCTTCTATTAAACTTTTGAAATTTGAAGATCATGGTAAATTTAACTAATTTTGTCTTCTTGGAAACATGCAAGTATCTTCTGTAGCTTCTGAAGGGCAGTGCTAAATGAAAAAATACGATATTTATGCAAAATGAGCAAAATGTACACATAGGTTTTTGAACCTTCTGTAATAGTTGCATATGAGTCCCTCAGTTGTCCTCAGTGTGAAAAGATGGATCTCAAAATTATACAGTCATTGTTGGAAAGGGTTCAAATACACAAAAATGCTGGAAAACCAAAGAATTTGTGGGAGCTGAAGGATTTTTCTGATGAACAGCAGACAGTTTAATTGTTTAACAAACAAGGGACTCATGAACAACTATCACTAAAAAAAATGCTGTGGGTCATTCAGGTAACAACACAGTATTAAGAATCAAGGGTACGTAAACTTTTGAACAAGGTCATTTTTATAAATTCAACTATTATTTTCTCTTGTGGACTATATGTAAATGTCTTTTATGTAAAATATCTTATTCAGGTCAGTACTAAATAAAAAATAACATGCATTTTGTATGATCCCTCTTATTTTGCTGAAAGAATTTAACATTTTGCAGATTCTGCAAGGGGTATGTAAACTTTTGAGCACAACTGTATATAAATCTTCTGCCCCAATATCTTGAATTCTGTGATCATTCTAAATGCATTTTAATAGACTGAATCATGCAGTGAAAGAATGCACTCTAAATGTGTACTCACTAGATTTCATCAAGTAATGTAAAGTTACGCGTGCACTCTTTAGTAGGGATGGGCATTTCAGGCAAAAATGATATTCGAAAATTGCCTCGTATTATTCAATTATTATTCGAAAATTGCACCCCTCCCCCACATGCACACATGCATAGGTTACAGTACACTACACATCCATAAACAGACAGAGGGTGAGAGACCATTCACGCTTTCAGTCTGTATGTTAACAAACTGTTTAATTCATTAGGGAATAGACTATCTTAACTCAAACTATATAATGACTGTAACATGCTGAAACATATTAATATAATATAACCAAATATACAACACTTCTGGTTGACAGACAGCGTTTTTTTCTATGGGCCGATCTCAGTTAAAAGCTCTGCACTCGGTGTAGTTGCGTGTATCTACATTCGTCCCGAGGTCGTTTTGTCACACGCGGGCTACTGCTAGAGCTAGATTAAGGAAACTTTTGACTGTTAAATCCTGACGCAAATCTAGTGTGCGCGTGAGACAATGTGATGTTCTTCTGTTGTCTATAACAGCTTTTAGGTGCATTATTGGCAGCGCCACCCTCTGGTTACATAAACGTATCACCACCAAATCAGTACCGAAAACATGGAGAATTATTGTCAAAAAAAAAAATCAAAAATTGCACAACCTATTCGATATTCTGTTATTAAATCAACTAATTGAACATTTGAAAATCATGACCCATCTCTACTCTGCAAGTGTGTTTTGTTCGTTTTTCACATTATACTCAATAATATAACACACCCCTAGTTGATATGTTGATAGTCTATATAATGTTTTATTAACAAGGTTCGGGAGAAGCATGATCAGATAATCAATTCAGCACAGGTGTAACTCGTTTAGCTGATCATCTTAACTACCTCAACACATATATATATATATATATATATATATATATATATATATATAGACAGGCTGTGTTCAAAATGGCATACTTGCTTACTGCTAACTGCTTACTGCCCAGTACACAGTGCATACTGCCTACTATTTTTTTTAAAGAGTAGTGTGTGAAACAGTATTCAATAAGTAACAAATGTTTCAGAGTAGTAAGCTTAAGTGATAAGTATGATTAAGTGTCACATGACAAACACTGATCATTATTTCAGCACAGCTGTCGAGGCTGTAAATGTGCTAACAGTTCTTTTTACAAAGGCTTGTTAGTAAGGCTTCATACCAGTAAACAATGCTATATTGCCCAACTGATCTCATTTCATAACTGATGAATTTACAAACTGGACAGAACTGAATCAACACTGAGCTGTCTTTAACTGAACGATGATATTTTTGGCAGTTACACTTAGCGGAAAAAGCAATATATTAGTTACACTAAGTGCAAACAGCCTAATAATAAATTATGTTTACAGCATTTTCTTTAGTAACAGGTGTGTAAATAGCAGTTAGGTGGTAGATATTTATGCTTCAGTACTGTACACACACACACACACACACACACACACACACACACACACATATATATACATATATATATATATATGCTTTTTCTACACTACAACCAAGTTCTGCTCGACTGTAGTGTGGCTTAAAGAGTAAAGTTACCTGTTTGTTTAACTGATCCAAGCTTTTATTTAACAACACTTGACAAAGAGTTCACTTTATTTATTTTTTTATTTATTATTATTTTCTATTAGTTTTAGACCCCTCTATTTAATGATGTAGAAATAAAGTTGTTTTGTTCTGTTTGCAAGGAGGAAGTAAAATTACAATACTGACAGTGCTAGGAATGAAAATGATTTGTTCAGTTCAGTACTGCTGTTAACACTGCGTCAAATCTGAGAAATACCGGTTCTGCATATTGGTTATTGGTCACATAAACACACAAATAATCTGTACTGGTTCTAAAAAAAATCTATATTAGTTGATCTCTAAAAAGCTGTATTTTTTTTCCCTCTTTAACGTCTTAATGTTCCTGTGGCCTTAGAAAAGAATAACACTCTGGTATGCCATGTCACAGAACCGAAACCAAAAAAAAAAAAAAAAAAAAAAAAAACAGCCCCTTCCTCACAATACAGCACGGCTTGAGTACCATATTGTAACTTTAAATAGTTACCACACAATAAACATAATAAAGCCAAAAACATATATTAACTCTACTTTTTGAAGTAAAAGCATTAAATGCCACCCTACTGCTATAAAAAGATCTGTTTGGTGAAATGATGAAGAGTATTTTAAAATGTGTCGAAACACTGTAGTCGAAACATATAGGCTTTTCACACTTGAAATTGTTAACCCTGGGTTATCCTAAACCCCGGATAAATGGAATCCTGGGTTATCTGTAATCACGTTTCACACTGCTCATACTATACCTGGGGTTATTTGTTAATCCTGGGTATTCATTAGCAGACGTTTCACACTGTACATTCCTAAACCCCGGGTTAACGTTCTTATTTGCAGTGTCTCTGTCGCTGATTGGGCCCGCGTTAACCTCCCTGTGCTGAGTTGAGTCCTATATTGTGACGACGATAGCCAAAGATATTGTTAAAAGTAGTAGAAGTAGATTCGTGTTTCGTTGTCTCCGAGAGCGCTGTTAAAACAATGTGTTTTTACTTTCACTTTACGTTCACCGGCATAACTATTGCGCAAAGTTTGCACGTTGCTTGTGTGATATCTATTGGCCCGCCTGCATGTTTTAAAGCAGAAATATTTCCAAAATGCGACGTAAACACCTCCTACTTAAGTTTCCGTTACACTGTGTCTGCTGCCATACGTCCAACAGCAACAAGCAAACACCGCTCCGTTTCACACTGAACAAACTTAGCACCGCAATGCGGCGTTAACACCGCAAATGCGGTGCTAACCCTGCTCCGGAGCAGTGTTTCATAACCCCGGGTAAAAAGCGGTGCTAACACCGCTTTCAAATTACAGGTGTGAAACGTTTCTTTACCCGGGGTTAAAAGCGGTGTTTAGAACGTTGATAACCCAGGGTTAAGCGCAGTGTGAAAAGCCCTATACTGTCTTTAAGAGTGAATCATCAAATCATTAATTCAAATGATTTGTTCAATAATGCTAATTCAATCTAGTTTTTCTAGTCTGACTCTCATAGGCTTCTCTAGCAGCTAGCCGCTGACTGTACATTGGTTGTACACTAGTTATTGCAATGCATTCTGGGATTGAATGAGTGCACTCAATAATGGGGGCAGGGAGAATGTGAGAATGTATCTGGCAGTTCTGTACTTGTCACATGGTTTGTGACCTGTAATAATACTGAGAGACATACTAAACTTCAAGTCTGATATGTTAAGGAAGTGAATTCAGGAAGCTGCCGTGTGTTTGAATCTGTTGTGTTTTCTTCTAAACATTTAGCAAATGAGAAGAACCTTGTCATTTTGATTTGCATAGATGTAAAGTGAGACAAATAGCTTTCATTATATTTACAGTTTAAAATGAATATAACAAATAACTCTAGTTAACTAGCTTCTAGACGTTTCTAGATTCCCTTTATAGGTGGTTTGAACTTAAGTGTATGATGTCACGTTTTGTTTTCACACTTTGACCACAACTTTGTTTCACACTAGTGTTGAGCTGGCTACTTAAACACATCTACATAGGAACAAGGGTCTAAATGGATTAATGTAAGATAGCTTAAGAGGAAAATGTCTGATGATATTTATGACGACGTCATAGGGACAGAGACTGAAGAAATGAAAAGAGAGAAAGTGGAGATGTCAGTGGAGATCTATGAGAGTGCAGATCATGTAAGAGATCATGACATTAGCACAGAGGCAAACACACACCAACCACCTCAGCAAACAGGTAATCACATTCATTTCTTTGATCAAATGTTCCAGGTTGCACATGTTCACAAAACTGATCTGAGGTCAGTGTGTAATGTCTGTTCTGCATCTGTGGATCAATTCATCGATAAAGGGCTTACAGTGGACTGTAGGGTTTAAACTTTTGTATCTTCAGGACAGTTTGCACATGCCCAGCCTTCTAACATCATGTCTGTGGTGTTCAGGAAGTGGTTGTGTGAAGATTAGAAGCATTTTGTGCTGCTGTGTGTTCTTCTAGTACTATTATAGATTTTTAAAGTATCTTTAGAGTTAAAGTTACAGTTAATAACTTATGTTCTTCCTCATGAACGAAAACACACTTAGGATGATTTCACAGTATAACTGAACTGTACACTGACAAAATAAAAAAAAATAAATACAACTTTTTTACTGAAAACAAGTATTAACATTTTAGAATTTTTGGACAGTTATACTACACTCTATATATTTTCCTTATAACTGTGTGAGAACTGTATGGGAAAGAACAACAGAACAAAAGCATCAGGAAGTTGGTTAACTATTGCCACAGAGATGTGTGAGATGTTGCATTGCTGTGGCTTCTGCCTTCGAAATGCCATACTATCATACTCTTACTATTTCTGCAGTATCCAGTAGGTTTACGGTGCACATAGTATACAAACTTTCTGTATGCCTGGAAAACCAGGATGATCTACTATATTTGCCAGAATCTGCTTAATAAAACAAGTACGTATTGCTGCTACGTATTTTGCATCAAAAAGTTCCCACAGGTACGTTTTCGTCGTGAGATCAGGTTGGAAGTTACTGCATGGGATACTGACCTCAGATCAGTTTTGCAACTCCTTAAATGACATCTGAAAGAAGCAGCTATTATAAACAAAAATTTAACTACAGAACACAAATGTTAAGCACCAGTCAAGTTACATTTTCTCAATTTTTAAATTAACTGGATTATGCGCTAATTTGAACCTGGCTGCTACATTTAATTATATCATCACCACAACACATACAAATTATTATGAATGTTAATTGGTATATATCAACAGGATGTCACATGATTTTTGTACTTTGATATACTTTGCCCCATACTGGCCTCACCTACTGAAATTAGAGTCACAAAAAGCAGAAAACCACAGAGCAGAACACACAGAACACACAGACAGACAGCTTTCTCAACATTACTTAGGACAAGCCTATGAAATGTTGATATAATTAATAATGGAATACAGAATAAGGACAGATGCAACAAGAGACAACAAACACCTCAATGCACAGGTACAAATACAAACACGCATTCAGTATTTTCTGTAGAAATTAAGAAACATTTCTTCATATTTGTCATCTTCAGGAAGTGATTCAGTGAAGATCAGAAGCTCCAGAGCAGCTGTAGTGTGTTTGGTGCTGCTGTGTGTTCTTCTGCTGACTGCAGTCATAGTGCTGTGTGTCCACATCCATACAAACTACACAAACTACACACAAGAGACAAACCAGCTACTAACCAAGATAAAAAATCTCACAGAAGAGAGAGATGAGCTAATGAACGAAAATCTGTCATATAAGGGAGACCAGCTAATAAATCAATTTTCACTTCTTTGTACAGATGGTAAGTTTCTTTATTCTGTGTATCTATATATTCTATAATCTTGGTGTAAACCATCTGCTAGAAGTTAGTCAGGTGAGAGTAAATGGGAATAAAGTGCTAACGCTTGACCTTGTTGTTTACAGATAAATGCATTTACTATCAATCCTGTTTTTACTACATGTCCACTGAGACAAAGAACTGGACTGAGAGCAGACAAGACTGTATAAAGAGAGGAGCGGATCTGATCATCATAAACAACAGAGAGGAACAAGTAAGTGAGAAATACTGTGTTTGTGTTTGTGGTGTTTAGCTGCTAAGTGAGATAAACATGTAGTTGTTTTAACTGTTAAGGATTTTGTTAAGAACATTACTGATAAAAGACAATTTTGGATTGGTCTGACTGACATTGATGAAGAGAACAGATGGGAATGGGTTGATGGCACCAACATGACCACTGGGTGAGAAATCACTGAATTGAACTGATTATTATGTAAGAAATGATTCTCACAGTCAGTATCATATCACACAGTAAGCTGCACTGAACATCCAATGCTGATTTGTTGTTGCAGGTTCTGGGCATCTAAAGAGCCAAATGGAAAAAGAGATGAGAATTGTGCTGTGACTTATTTGACAAAACACCCAGAATTGACAGGGTGGATTGATGTTAAATGTGATGATGCTTATCAGTGGATCTGTGAGAAGAGTATTTTACCTTTTATACGGCCCTAGAAATGGCCCTTTTTTGCAGACACAAGTTTAACAGTATGACTTACATAATTAATTATATAATTAATAATAGCATGTCTTTGATATGCTAATAGAATTTTTATTATTACGATTTAGAGTTTTTATTTTTATGTTCCTGTTTTCATTTTAATTTTGGTTTAAGTTTTATTAATTTTATTGTGTTTTTTTTTTTGTTTTTTTTTATACTTCAGCATAAACTAAACAAAAATGAGTCATGTTGCCTTGTTGCCCAGGCTGATTTTAAGTTAATGTTTATTTCAAGTAATGATTTATTTATTTATATTTTATAGTGTTTATTTATTTATTTATTTATTTATTTTAATTTCAATTTCTGTACCTGTAATTTGTTCAGTTGTATGCTATTGCTTATTTATTTATTTGTTCCCATTTTATTACTGTTTATTTGTCTTTAACAAATTATTGTTTGAATTTTACATTCGTTTCCCTGTTTTTTTGTTTGTTTTATTTTGTTTTTTTTCTGTTGTACTTTAGCTGATGCTATAGGCAAAAGTGTTCTGTAGACTGCTGATTTTTGCTCATATTACTCAGCTGCAACAGAATACTTTGTGAAATGACAGAATAAATATGCTTGACATCTAAATGTTTGGCTTCTTTTGAATGCTACAATTATAGAAATACAACTTGTCACAGAATTAGGTTTTTAGGTGCAAATGTAGGTGTTTAGACTTCAAATATGTGGTTTGCCAATAAAGATATTCAATCTATTTGGAAATTTGCTTAAACATTTTCAGAGAATGACTGAAACGTTCAATAAATATTATTTATGTAAATAACAGTAGCGTTTAATAAAAATATTTGGTACTGAGAATTGGTGTGTGTGTGTGTGTTCGTGATGGTGATTTTAGTTATACGGTTACACCATTAGATGCGACAAGAGTCTGTCTTTATGAGTGATTTAGCTGTAAAAACTTTTATATTGAAAGGAGCTGAAACAAGGAAGTTATGTCAAGTCAACCAACAAATGCATCAACCAGTGTTATCATGGGAAATCCTCTTAAGAGTTGAAAGGATAATACGACAAAGATATCACTTTCTTCAGCAGACATTCAAATTGATGTTTTATTGTGAATGAGAATGAGCTGAAGAATGAATGAATTTCACAATATATATTTTCCTCAGAACTGTGTGAGAACTGTATGAGAAATAACACCAGAACAAAAGCTCATTTAGCACCTTGTCTATCATAATCAGAAAGTTGTAAAATGAAATACTGCCACAGAGATGTGTGAGACCTTGCACTGCTGTGGCTTCTGAAAGCTCAGAGTTCAGGAAGATAGACCAATGTCGTCTCATCTGTCCTGAAGATACAAAGGTTTAAATTCTACAATCTATTGTTTGCCCTTTATCAATGAACTTGCCCACAAATGCAGAACAAACTTTACACACTGACCTCAGATCAGTTTCTTCTACTATTCACATCAACTCGTAAAAAAACCCCTTCTCTCAAGTCTCATACATTTATTTTCATCTCTCATACATTTAATCATATCGTCACCACAACACACACACATTATTATGCATGTTAATTAGTATGAACCATCAGGATGTCACATGATACTTTGCCCCACATTGGTCTCACCTACTGAAATTAAAGTCTCAAAAAGCAGAGAACCACAGAGTAGACACACACAGACAGCGTTGACTATTTGAAAAAAGCCTATGATATGTCTCAGCCTGTTTATGCCAATATAATCAATAATGGAACAAAGGATAAGGACAGATGCAAAAAGAGACAACAAACACCACAACACACAGGTACAAATCCAAACACACGTTCAGTATTTTCTGTACACATTAGGACACATCTCTTCATGTCTGTCATCTTCAGGAAGTGATTCAGTGAAGATCAGAAGCTCCAGAGCAACTGTAGTGTGTTTGGTGCTGCTGTGTGTTCTTCTGCTGACTGCAGTCATAGTGCTGTGTGTCCACATCCATACAAACAATGCAAACTGCACAGAAGAGACAAACCAGCTACTAACCAAGATAACAAAACTCACAGAAGAGAGAGATGAGCTAATGAATAACAAGGAGACCAGCTAATAAATCAACTTTCACTTCTTTGTACAGATGGTATGTTTCTTCCTAGTAAACTATCTGTTAGAAGTTACAGGCAGGTGAGAGTAAATGGTTATAAAGTGCTAATATTTGACCTTGTTGTTGACAGATGAATGGATTTACTATCAATCCTGTTGTTTCTACATTTCCAATGAGACAAAGAACTGGAATGAGGGCAGAGAAGACTGTCTGAAGAGAGGAGCAGATCTGATCATCATAAACAACAGAGAGGAACAAGTGAGTGAGAAATACTGTTTGTTTGTGGTGTTTAGCTGCTAAGTGAGAGATGGTCAGATTTATATTTTTGTTTTATGATATAGACATTTAATTGTTTCAACTGTTTAGGATTTTGTTAAGAGAATTACTGATAAAAGAGGATTCTGGATTGGTGTGACTGACATTGATGTGGAGGGAAAATGGAAATGGGTTGATAGGACCAACATGACCTCTGGGTGAGAAATCACTGAATTGAACTGATTATTATGTAATAAATGATTCTCACAGTCAGTATCATATGACACAGAAAACGGCACTGAACATCTAATGCTGATTTGTTATTTCAGGTTCTGGGCACCTGGAGAGCCAAATGGAAAAAGAGATGAGAATTGTGCTGTGACTTATTTAACACAGGATCCTGAATTAATAGGGTGGATTGATGTTAAATGTGATGATGCTAATCAGTGGATCTGTGAGAAGAGTATTTTACCTTTTATTTGGCCCTAGAAATGGCCCTTTTTTCTAGACACAAGTTTAACAGGATAATAATAATAATAATAATAACAACAACAACAACAACAACAACAACAACAACAACAACAACAACAACAACAACAACATGTCTTTGATATGCTACTATAATTTTTATTAAGATTTCAAGTTTTTATTTTTATATTCCTGTTTTCATTTTAATTTTGGTTCAAGTTTAGTAATTTTATTGTTTTTTTATTTTAATACTTCACCATAAACTAAACAAAAGTGAATCATGTTGTGGTAACACTTTCAATTAAGCCCATATTTATAATACATTATAAGGGTATTCTTAAGGCATTATACTGAATGCATAATGCATTATAAAAAACCTTATAATATGTTATATCATCTTATGAATGTTCATTAGAACAGTTCTAATGTATTATAACACTTGCTTATTTGTGGTTATAGTGTTTAAGAGTATGATGATTTATAACACACAATGAACACGTTGCATCCACTTAAGTTACAATGGATTATATTTCTCATAGTTATAATGTATTATGAGTTTCATATCTTGCCATTTTCCTTATGCTACTTACTATAAATGTAAAAGTAGATTTAATATGGTGTTCATTGTGTTATAATTAATCTGAATTTTAAAAGTTATAGCCACAAATGCATAAGCATTATAATGCATTATAATTGTTGTTATGATATAACATATTATAAGGGTTTTTATAATGCATTATTCATTCATTATAATGCCTTAATAATACCATTATAATGTAATATAAATATGGGCTTTATAGAAAGTGTTAACCATGTTGCCTTGTTGTCCTAGCTGATTTTAAGTTCAAGTTCATGTTTATGTCAAGTAATTTTTATTTATTTATATGTATTTATTTATATTTTTATAGTGTTTTTAAACTTTTGATTTCAATTTCTGTACCTGAAATTTGTTCAGTTGTATACTATTGCTAATTGATTTGTTTGTTTGTTTGTTTTTTTTTATTACTGAATGTTTACTTGTCTTTAACAATTTAATGTTTGTATTTTACATTAGTTTAGTTGTTTCTACTGTGGTACTTTAGTTGAAACCTTCCTCTTGAAGATGAAAGTTCCTCTTGTAGGCCTTGTAGTGTTCTGTTGGCTGTTGATTATTTGGTCATGTTATTTAGCTACAACAAAATGCTTTGTACAAAGACAGAATAAATATGTCTGACATCTAAATGTTTGAAATCTTTTAAAACTAGGAATCAATAAGAATGTGAATCAGAATCGATAAAATTCAAATGATACTTAACCCTACCAAGACTGCTAATTATAGAAATACTGTTGTTGTGTCACAGAATAAAGTTTTTCGGTTTATATTTGAGTTTTTTAGACTTCAAATATGCGGTGTGCTAATGACGATAGTACCTCTTTGAAAATTTGCTTCAACATTTTTGGAGATTAATTGAATTGCTTAGCATTCTTTAAAATCTTCAGCATTTCTATTAATTCTATACACACACACACACACACACAACATAGTTGTAAAGTCGGACAAATAGACAAACAGACACTTAAGTGTCTGATGTCACTTTTTTTTTCACACGTTGACCACAACTTTGTCTCCCACTAGTGTTAAAAGAAGACTACTTTAACACATCTTACATAGGAACAAGGAACTGAATGGTTTAACGTTAAATGGTTAAAGAGCAAAAATGTCTAATGATATTTATTAAAATGTCATTGGGACAGAGACTGAGGGAATGAAGACACACATAGCGGAGATGACAGTGGTTATCTATGAGAGTGCAGATCATGTGAGAGATCATGACCTCAGGACAGAGACAAACATATATCAACCACCTCAGCAAACAGGTAATCACATTCATTTCTTTGATCAAACGTTTCAGTTTGCACATTCAGTCATCTAACATCAGGTTTGTGGTGTTCAGGGAGTGATTTTGTGAAGAGCAGAAGCATTTGGTGCTCCTGTTTGTTCTCTTGAAACAAAAATACATGGAAATATACTGGAAAATATAGTGTGATATATTAAATAATACATTTCTATTTACTGGAAACTAGTGCTTATATTTTTCAATATACTGCAATATATGCTTGAACCGTGCATGGTCCATTTATATAATAACTACATAGCAATCACGACAAAACTGCACTATATTTTTACATTTTAGTAGTTTTATTGAAACACCCAGCCAGTTAATTTATCTTTCAAGAGATAATACATGGGTCTGCATTAAGCTAAAAACATATTCATAAACTTTTATTTGACTTTACTGTTTCTATAGTTACACATTTCATATATAAAAATCTATGTGACGCTATAAGAAAAAATGTTTACTGCTATATTGAGTGCTATATATATTTTGCAATAAATATTTTCATCATTACCGTGTGAGAACTGTATGAGAAATAACACCAGAATTGTCTGTCATAATCAGGATGTTGGCCCATAAACTATTGCCACAGAGATGTGTGAGACCTTGCACTGCTGTGGCTTCTTAATGCTCATAGAGTTCTGTAAGAAGGACCAACAGTGTCTAATCTGTCTTGAAGATACAAAGATTTAAACCCTAAAGTCTATTATTTGCTCTTTATCGATGAACTGAGCCACAGTTCTCAGATCAGTTTCGTTCTACTGTTCTTAGTGACTCCTAAAATAACATCTGAAATAAGCAGCTATTATAAATAAAAAAATCAACAAAAGAACACAGATGTTGAGCACCAGTCCAGTTCAAATTTCAGATCAATTTTTAAGTTCACTGGATTAAGTTAGGTGACTTTTCTCAAAAACATCTTAACCTGTTTATGACAATTTAAACACTGATGGAACATGGGATAAGGACAGACGCAACAAGAGAAAAACTCAACATACAGGTATAAATACGAACAACCTTTTAATATTGAAAAAATAAATAGTAATAATAATAATAATAACAATAATAATAATAATAATAATAAGAGTCCAGTTGTTTCTACATTTCCAGTGAGACAAAGAACTGGACTGAGAGCAGAAATTACTGAGAGGAGCAGATCTGATCATCATAAACAACAGCAAGAAACAAGTGAGTGAGTGTGTTAGTGGTGTTTAGCTGCTAAGTGGCAGATGATCAGATGGAATGTGTATATTGCCAGTTTATGATATAAACATGTCATTGTTTCATCTGTTTAGGATTTTTTTTTATTTTTTTTTTAAAGAAAATTACTGATAGAAGATAATTCTGGATTGGTCTGACTGACACTGATGAAGAGGGCAGATGGAAATGGGTTGATAACATCACACACTGACCTCTGGGTGAGAAATCACTGAATCAAGCTGATTATGATAAATATAAATAAATAATTCTCACAGTCAGTTTCATATCACACAGAAAGCAGCACTGAACATCTAATGATGACCTGTTGTTGCAGGTTCTGGGCATTTAAAGAGCCAAATGGCAGAAGAAGAGATCAATACCATTATCAGCACATGTTGAAGTAGATTAGTCTCTGATTAATGTGTGAATGCAGCATTAGAAAACTTAGCTTTTTTTTAATTTCACTTTGGATTGACTAAAGTTAATAAGCTCCCTGGCATAATAATTGCGCAAATTTTTATATCCATTGGCTCACCTTCATGATTTAAAACAGAAATACTTATAGAAATCTTAAATGCAGAGAGACGTGAAAGACGTGCTTGTGTTTACTTTGGGTGTGTGCGAGAAACGTGCGCAAGTTAAAAAAAAGAGTTCCGTTTCATTTATTCTTCTTATAGTTTTAAATAATGTGTAAACTGGCAAATTAATCTGTGAATCACATGCTGAACAGCGGGGTCTTGGCCTGGTTCATAAGTATCACGGATCAACTGCTGTCCATTTAAAATAATACATTACAGCTTCAGCAAAATTTGGTATATTTCAGTTAATAACTATAATTTTGTGTCATAATAATATAGGATCACAAAAAAAAAGTGACATGTTGCTGATTTTGCGTTGGATTCAGCAATCGCAGAATCACGAAAAACTGGAGGGTCTGTAGAGAGATGGCAGAAGATGAAAACATTGCAAATGTCGTCCACGCTTTATTACGTGTAGCAAAAAAAAAACAGTGCGTTGCACCATCCGACATTCATTCATTCATTGCGGAAATCATGACTTGATTTCAAATGCTTCTGCAAATTTGTAGTAGTACTATAGCATTTCACCTGAGCATTGCAAATCATGCATATAGCTAAATAAGAGGGTGACATCGTGGAGAAGATCAATGATAAGATTCACATTAATCAGATCTTGTTTTATATGTTTGCTAAAATAAGATCGATATCGAATCGACGTCATTTTTTAAAAACTATTAATCGAAAAATTTACTTTTTTCAGCCCTAGTGAACAGACTAGACCTCACACCAGTACTTTTGACACTTTCTCACATTTTAGACTCATCTGCTGAAAGTAAAGTCTCAAAACCAGACAAAAAATAGAGAGAATAAACAACATCTATTATTTAACGACTTGTAACAGTGTTTAGAAATTTCAGAAAGTATTTATGGTAATATAAACACTGATGAAATATAGAAAATTGAACTTATTGGACTAAGCATTTTTATTTAATTTAATTTTATTTATTTTTTTTTTATTAATTATTTTTATTTTTTTTAATGTTTTGCCATGGATCCAAGAGAAGTTAAAGTATATATGATACTATGAAATATATACATACTATGAAATACATGTTTTGTTTGTTGTGTTCCTCTCATGCTATTATAGGACTTTAAGGTAAAGATGATAACTAAACAAATGTGTTCTGGAGAATCTCTAACCGGATTCCCCCTCTCACATTTGCGGAAGAACAGCACAAAAATTCATCTGTCATAATCAGGAAGTTAGTTATGAACTAATGCAACAGTTCTTCAGAACAGCAGCAGTGTGAGACGAAACTCAGAGTTCAGTAAGATGCTCCAATAGTGTCTCTTCTATCACATCTGTCCTAAAGACACAAAAAGTTCTAGATCATGCAGTCCATCCAGAACTTCAGATGCCACCAGTTGCTCTGTTCCTCTAGTATATGTATTATGTTTCTTTGGCTCAGAAAGACCAGAGAAACCACAGACCATAAACATGATCACCCCTCCCCCCTCTGTTACTGGCAAATTCCTTGTTCCTCAAATCATGAGTTCTTATGGTTATTTTTATATTCAGACAGCTGTCTAGATGTCGTGCCCATATGCATACGTTATCGCAACACACTAAACCAACTAAAAAGTTGGAACAATTGGTTTTCAAAAGCATACAAATATCAACACTACAAGAGAAAGACAAATGTTAACTTTTTCCTTCCAAAGTATTAACAAACTAACTATTCATGTTAAAAGATTAGTTCACTTCCAGAATAAAAAAAAAATCCTGATAATTTACTCAAATCCATGTCATCCAAGATGATCATGTCTTTCTTTCTTGAGTCAAAAAAATGTTTTCTCCATATAGTGAACTCAAATGGCCATCAATGGGTTGAAGATCCAAATTGCAGTTTCAATGCAGCTTCAAGGGGCTCTACATGATCCCAGCCAAGGAATAAGGGTCTTATCTAGCAAAACGCTCGGCCATTTTCAAAAAATGATGCATCACGTAATCATGTTTGAAAAGGTTACCTGTGGATATTTCTTCGGCTGTATTCTCTGGTTTAAAAAAGTAGAGTGAAAAACTCCATCTCATTTTCGTATTCAACTTCAAAATCATCTGACATCATTGTTTTACCTGTTTACACATTTGCTTTATAAACACTAGGCACTTCAGCCTACACCACGTGTGACATTTTCAACATGATTGTGAGGTCAGCTAATGCATGACAAGAATTTGTGGTTAAAAAAGAACACAATTTTTTTTTTTCCTAGAGAATTACTGATCGTTATGCTAGATAAGACCCATATTCCTCAACTGGGATTGTGTTGAAACCTTTGAACCTGCATTGAAACAGCAGATTGGACATACTACCTGTTGATTGTCCACTATATGGAGAAAAATCCTGGAATGTTTTCCTCAAAAACCTCAACTGAAGAAAGACATTAACATCTTGGATGACATGGGGTGAGTAAATTATCAGGATTTTTTTAATCTGGAAGTGAACTAATCCTTCAATTTAAAGTAGTACTGTTTGTATGTGCCCTAAACAGTGTGTGGGACAATTTTAAACACCCCCAAAAGTTCCACCATCCCAAAGCAGTAATTTCCATACATAAAGACCCATACTTTGAACAGATCAAAGCAAAAATGTGAAAAATTTTGTATCAGACTGTAACAGTAGTGACAGCGGTGGTAAAATGCAATGCGAAGAAGGCCACAGCATTAGATACTTTCTGACAATTCTAAATCCATTCCTCTAAATCGAATTCAGAGGAAAAAAAAACTGTGCCTCAACAAGATATCACATGACAACAGTGGTGCCTTAAAAAAGGAAAAGCCAAAAAGCAGAAGTTCAGACTGTGTCCAGTCCACTTGAAGGCACAACTTCCAATAATCTTAACTCCAGCCTTATTGCGGCAATATGGACATTTCTGGAAAACGTGGGAGGGAAATAGAATATGAAGAGATGATTATCAACAGTAGTGATGTCCAGACAGAAGGCGAGTACTTGAGCACCAAGAGATACCGAACACTTCAAGACACAGGTACAAAGAGTCATTTCATTATAATAACAACCAGCAGTTTAGGTCTAAACAAATCATGGTTTGCCCAGGAAACAAAATTTGTAACGTGAAAGCTGTCATGTACTATGAATCATTTAGAGGTCAATTTTGGGATGAAAAGATTAATGTGAATACATGGGGCTTGAGACCAATGGTGCGGAAGGCACTAGGAACAATTGTTTTTGAATTTGAACCAAAACAAATGTGCATTGTGAAAGCCCCCATACACATACACTTTTTAGTCACAAGAGAGTTTAAGAAACATTTATCTTCACATCTGTCATCTTCATCTCAGTGAGGATCAGAAACTACAGAGCAGCGGCAGTGTGCTTGGTGCTGCTGTGTGTTCTTCTGCTGACTGCAGTCATAGCGCTGTGTGTCCACATCTATACAATAAGAACAAAGTGCACACAAGAGAGAGAAGAGCTCATACAAGAAAAAGGAAATTTGTTGAAGGGGAGAGACCAGTTTCCAGTTGTTGGCAAAGGTAGGATTCTATTCTTCATTCTTTGTAGTTTGGTTATGGTCTCAATAACTTTTAGTGTACACTATTAGTAAACTAGCTAGAACTAGAAGTTACAGGTGGTTGAGCAGAGATGGACGCTTGAGTTAGTGACTCGGACTCGAGGCGCATTTTCATAGACTTCAGACTCGACCTGAAGTGACTCCAGACTTGACTCGACTTGAGGAAAAGGACTTGTGAATATTTTAAAAGCAACTTGAGTCTTTTATCCTTAAATACTTATATAACTGATATTCAAAAGACAGACCGTATCTGCACCCATGGCATCCATCTGGACCGTGAACCTTGGCAGCAGTACCATTTTAAATGAGCATTTAAGTGAAATTGTCTTTCAGCGCTATATACTCTAGTATTTTTATCTAAAGCTAAACACACTTTATGTGAGCTCTTTTAGCTTTTTTCTCTTTCTCTGGAAGAGCACCTACGACAAGTTTAAGAGCTGCAGATGACGTGGTTATTTTAACAACAACAACAACAACAACAACAACAACAACAACAACAACAACAGAAACACGGTGAGCAGCAAAATTATAGATTACTTTCACATAAACAGCAGAAAAAAAAAAACTGCTGCAAATCTAGTTATTTTTCTTACTATCTATTTATCTATCAATAACCTATGACTGTTCAAACCAGATTTAACAAGAGCATTATTAATCTGTAGGCTAAGAACATTTCAAAAGTAATAATAATTGTCATGTAATCATGTAATAATAATTGGGAAAATTGTTGTTAGATGGCTAGGATAGAACTTAAATTTTGAAACTGCTTGTCTTTCTTTGCTGCTCAAGTTGAGAACGTTTTGATTATTGTAGACATTTTTAGTAGATAATGCTTTTAAGTAAAATAATAAAAAAAATAGTACAGATTTCAGGAAGAAAACCCTGAACAGAAACAGAATTTTGAAACAGTCACATGGCCTTGCAAGTATCTAAATGTAAAAAATACATGTAAAAATGTATTTTATTAGTATTATTATTAATAATAATAATAATAATAATAATAATAATATTATTATTATTGTCCAGACCTCTACTTGCAAGAAAATATAGAGGCTGTGCCTTTTGAATTTTAACTGAATACTCCTGACTTATATCAGAAAGAAACACTTTTTTTATTTGTTTTATTTTGAACATGGTAATGGATTAAAACAAATAAGTAACCTTACATCTTAACACCTCTAAATAAAATTTAAATAAATAAAAAAGCAGATCACAGATTATATATTTTGTCTATAGCCTATAAAACAGCTTCGCAAATAGGAAGATTTCAATACATGAGGAAACATGAGGGTTTTGTAGCGAGCGATTAAATGACTTGAGACTTGATTTGGACTCTTGACCAAAGACTCGAGACTTGACTCAGACTCCAGCGACAAAGACTTCAGACCTGACTCAGACTCTAGGTTAAGGACTTCAGACTTGACTCTAGCTCCAAGTTAAAGACATCCCTGTGGTTGAGTGTAAAGGTCTTCACAGGTCCACTTAGATCAAACCCCAGAATAATTATTTTTTTTTTTTCTGTTCAACAACAAACTCATTTACATCTGGGATGGCCTGATGGTTAGTAAACTTTCAGTACATTTTCATTTTTGGGTGAACTGTTCCTTTAACAGATCAGTGCTCTGACAACCCTAAATGGATAACGTACAAGCACAGTTCCTACTACATTTCCTCTGAGTGGAAGAACTGGACTGACAGCAGGCAAGACTGTCTGCAGAGAGGAGCAGATCTGATCATCATAAACAACAGAGAGGAACAAGTGAGTGAAAGATGTGTTTATAAGCTGAAAACTGAAAACTGCTTATGTTCTAAAATGTGTATTTTATTCCAGGAATTTATTACAACGGTTACTAGTGCAAACATTGTGTGGATTGGTCTGAATGAGTTTCATAAAGAGGGGGTCTGGAAGTGGGTTGATGGCAGCACACTGACCACTGAGTGAGCAGCTTCTTCGCAATTCTTAGTCATATTGTGTATACAAAAAACTGTAGATCATTTAAACCATAACCTTTTCACAAACAGTATAAAAAAGTTTTTTTTTTATTATTATTTTTTTTTATTATTCATTAACTTGCATCATAAACCTATTTAGTGACTTTAACATTGGCTGTTGCAATGATCTGTTGTAGGTTCTGGAGGCAAGGGGAGCCCAATAACAGAGTTGGAGATGAGGATTGTGCTGTATCTCACTTTCATTGGGCTGATTATCCATGTGATTACACCTTTGTATGGATTTGTGAAAAGGATTTAGAGGTTTAACAAAACTGTTACATCAAAAATGTACATTCAAAGTGATGCAGTAACCAAACAGATTTGCCCTAATGTGCAAAACAGTAAGAAGAAAAAAGTGTATTCATAGAAAAATGATATGATAATCAAACAAATGATAAATCAAATTTTGCTTTCATTTGTCAGTGCAACCTTTTGTCTGTAAAGGCCGGGACACACCAACCCGACGCCAAACAACTAGCGCAGACGAAAGCCGACTGTGTTGTTGCCTCTCGTCGGCTGTGTCTGCGGGCGTCTGGGCAAAAAAACTGAGCTCAAACACACCGAACCGATGACGCCCGACTACAAACTAGAAGGTGCTTTCTGCTCGTGCGTGAGGATATATACCTTTGTGTACCTGCAGATGGCAGTAGTCTGTATTTTCTCCGAAAGAGAATTGTGTGAAATGACAGCGAGCCAGTTCCCTCTTGACTCCGTCGTTTGCTTGTTACGTCACTTCATGTTCAAGTCCTCCACGCGCTCTGATTCGATGTCTGAACAGCCAATCAGAGTGCTCTCTTTCGCCGACGGCCACAACAAGCCCGATGCCGATTCAACATGTTGAATCGGGCAAACTTCTGCCGACGTGAGCCCAACGAAAGCCGATGAGAGGAACACACCTCACCGACGCCCACCAACTGCCCGACAAAGCCCGACGGCCGATCGTCGGCTTGGTGTGTCCCTGCCTTAACATTTCGCAAACTGTCATTATTAAGTAAAGTTTTTAAATTGTGCAGGATGTTACATTAGCTTTGAAGTCATAACCTAATATTCTGTAAGTAATTGTGTGAAAATTAGTCTTTATTAATCAAAAGTACCTGTAAATCATACTTTGTGTGAAAAGTAATAAAAGTTTTACTGCCTCTTGTGTTCATTTCAACTGGAAACTGCAGTGATCCATACATATAGGTATATATTTTTTTTTAGTTTTGCAAAAATTTACATAGAGCCACTTTTTTATGAGCCTGTGTTGAAATGGAACATGTGGTTGCACATCCATGCACATTTTACATATTTGTTGGCTGCGAAATCTTCCATTCCAGCACATTCTAAAGGTTTGAGTATAGTGTCTATTGCTTCTAGTATTGCTCAAAAGACCACTTTGAGATCGTCCAATTTTTATGAGTCCATGTGAATTTAAGCCTTAGTTTCCTTTTCCTAGCTGACAGGAGTGGCACCCCGTTTAATAATATGCTGGTGTAGCTCATCTGCTTCAAGGTTCCATGTGTTGTGTGTTTTTCTTTCCTAGTTTGATGCTTTGTTTGAACTCCAGCAGATTGTCTTGACAACGTCTACATGCCTAAATGCACTGAATTACTGCTGAGTTACGACTGAGCAGCAACTCAATGCATTAAGGCATGCGGACATTGTCAAGACAGTCTGCTCAATTTCAAACCACACACACAAAAATGTTTTAGTTTACTTTAGTTCTTCTACAGAACTTTTTTTTTTCCACTATAAAGAGGCTTTTGTATAATGGAAAGTGTCCATGGATGTTAAAGGAACTTCAAAGAAACATCAATGCCAATAAACATTATTTCAATAACACTGATTCACTCAGGAATGATGCAACAGACTTTATGGGTGATTCATTGGCTGTTTGAAATTGCTCCTATACCCTCATTCACTCCACAAATATAAACCACTTGAAATAATGAATGAAAGTGATTGAATGAATTCAGACACTGAGTGCAGTAGAAGGCCTGCAGATGTCATCTTCTGGCAAGACACAGGAATTTATTAGAACCGAATAATAGGTTTCTCTAGCAGCTTGCGGTTGAGTGTACATTGGTTATGCATTTTAAAAAGTTCACTATCACTTCGGACATCATTACAAATGGCTGTCCCCTTATTCTATAGGGTGTGACACAGTCATTGAATCATTGAATCAACTCCCTCAAAAACACTCATTCACTCAAGAACTAAACGCCACTGCTGTGTGTTGCTCTGAGAAGCGGAACTATTTATTCTGCTTTGGTTTCATTTGGAACTATTATTATTGGTGGAGCAAAAATAGACTAACATTTCCCTAATACTAACTTGATTATTGAGCTATTGTGTCTGCATCTGGTGTTGTCCTTGAACAACAGCAATATAGCACAAGTAGGATATTTTACATCATGTAATTTACATAATATCTGATGTGTTCAGCAAATGACATCAGGAAGCTACAGAGCAGCTACAGTGTGTTTGCAGCTGTTGGAAGCAGAGTTTACTGACGTAAGGGCAGGACAACCTATCAATCCTATGAGATAAAAGCAATAGCTAACCACAACCATCCAACCATCCAATAAATTCTAAATGAACAAAATTAAGTCCTTTTATACATATTTTTCTTGTTTGAGAAGCCGTTTCACACGTTTGGACATACGTCACAATAGAGAAGGAAAAACTATTGCAAGTTTAAGGATCTGATGTCACATGATTTCACACATTGACCACAAGTTTGTTTTGCACTAGCTTTGAAATGAAGATGTGTACTGACTACTTAAACACATCTACTGTACACAGGACTGAGGAACTAATCATTTAACATTCAATAACTAAAGAGCAGAAATGTCTGATGATATTTACAACAATGTGATCAGGACTAAATCTGAGGACAGGAGCATAGACAGAGAGGAGGT
Source organism: Cirrhinus molitorella (assembly GCA_033026305.1). NCBI lineage: Eukaryota > Metazoa > Chordata > Actinopteri > Cypriniformes > Cyprinidae > Cirrhinus > Cirrhinus molitorella. The sequence goes on along the minus strand of CM065139.1, from coordinate 22,215,472 downwards.
GACGGTGGATATCTATGAGAGTGCAGATAGTGTGAGAGATCATGAGTTTAGGACAGGGACAAACACACATCAACCACTTCAGCACACAGGTAATCACATTCAATTATTTGATTTTATGTCAGCGTTTGCACATGTTCAGTCATCTAATATCATGTCTGTGGTGTTCAGTAAGTGACTGTGTGAAGATCAAAAAGATTTGGTGCTGCTGTGTGTTCTTCTGATGCTATTATATTATTTAAAATTAAAGTTACAGACAATAACTGACCATGTGCATGTTTTTTGTAGAGTCCACTTCAAAACATGTTTATCTGATATCTGATTAGATTTTTTGACAATCTAAAAACACAACTTAAGCACAGTGTCTTTCCCTTGTTTGCCCTTTATCAAGTGAAGCAAACATTAGATGAGGTCAGGTCAGGTGACAACTAATGCCGGCGCACGCAGTAAATCACTTCCGCGAGAGGAAAACAGATCTACACGCAAGGAAACAGGAGCTCGCGAGCTCATTTTAAACCCGCGCGCAAATCAAGCCCTCACGTGCTCGAACACAGCTCGCAGCACGCGCATCATCATTGCCCACAGTCTTGCGCTCGATCTTCTATTCCGCTCGCGCGAACACTTTTCTTTTTGTCAGTCGTGGGGCGGGGCTTACTTTAATATAATGTACAGATTTAAATTATACTAATGTACAATAAATGAATACATTTGATATATATATATATATATATATATATATAAATGCACAGATTTTATAAAACTTAAACTTAAACACAAACACACTTTCATTGTATTGGGATTAAAAACATTTATCTTCATGTTTGTCATTTTCAGGAAGTGATTCAGTGAAGAGCAGAAGCTCCAGAGCAGCTGTAGTGTGTTTGGTGCTGCTGTGTGTTCTTCTGCTGACTGCAGTCATAGTGCTGTGTGTCCACATCTATACAACGATCACCAAGCTAACAGAAGAGAGAGATGAACTACTAACCAACATCACCAACCTTGCAGAAGAAAGATATGAGCTAATAATAAAGAACGGAAATCTGTCAAAAGAGAGAGACCAGCTAATAAATCATCGCCCATTACTTTGTAAAGAGCGTAAGTTTCTTTACTCTCTGAAGTTTGGTTGTAGCCACAGTAACTTGTAGTGTACATTCTATATTATTATTAAATTATTATCTGTTGGTTTGTGGTCCAAAACTTGTGCCTTGTACACAGGTTGGGACTGACATTGGTATCCCGGGTCCTGGTTCATTTAAAATAACTGTTTTTTTACTGAATAAACCAGAGAAGACTCAAATTATTTTAAAAATATCCTGTTTGTCATGAATGGTTTTCTTTGTGATTATCTGCTTTGTGAAAAGTGCTATACAAATAAACTTGAAATAAATTCTACAGTTGAAACTCAGGAAGCATTATAAGTGAAGACAAGTAAATGAAGAACACAAAGCAAGAACGGTATACTGGTGTCTCATGTCACGTTTTTCTTTTAAATAAAAAAATGTATGCATGTCAGGTTGGGTTAAGAAATTACTTGGGTCGGTTACAGATATTTAGACCAGAGAAGACCTGTAGTTGAGATTAAATAGGAATAAAGTGCTAATAGTCAAATTCATTGTTTACAGATGAATGGATTTACCATCAATACAGTTTTTACTACATGTCCACTGAGAAGAAGAACTGGGTTGAGAGCAGACAAGATTGTTTGAAGAAAGGAGCAGATTTGATCATCATAAACAACAAAGAGGAACAAGTGAGTGTCTTTGTAGTGTTTAGCTGCTAAGAGAGAGATGGTCAGAAGTAATGTGTATATTGTTAGTTTAGTTTTAGTGTGCAATTTCCTTCATTTGTTTAGGATTTTGTTATGAACATTACTAATAAAAGAGGATTCTGGATTGGTGTGACTGACAGTGTTGTGGAGGGCACATGGAAATGGGTTGATGGCAGCAAACTGACCTCTGGGTGAGAAATAACTGAATTTAACTGATTGTTATGTGATAAATAATTATCATAGTCAGTATCATATCACATAGACAGCAGCACTGAACATCTGATACTGATCTGTTGTTGCAGATTCTGGGCGCCTAGAGAGCCAAATGGACAAAAAGACGAGAATTGTGTCGTGACTTATTTAACAAACCACCCTGATTTAATAGGATGGTTTGATGTTACTTGCAGTGCTACTCATCAATGGATCTGTGAGAAGAGTATATGGCCCTAGGAGCACCATACCATGAAAAACTTAAATACACAAGCAAACAATGGAGAGGAGGTTTTTACGGCAAGCCTGAACAGAGGGTCTCTAAAGTTTAAGGAATAAGCTGGGTTTAAGTGGCATAATATTGTAAATTCCACTTGTCCCTCCAAATAAAAAATATACAAGTTTCAAAGCAACTACAGTAAGTTTGTTGTATTCCTCTTATGCTAGTACAATCTTAAAAATAAAGGTTCTTTATTGGCATCAATGGTTCTTTATAGTCAAAAAAGGTGCTTTAGAGTTTTGAAATGTTCTTCAAAATGGTTCTTTTTTTTCTGTAGGACCTGTTCTTTTGGAACCTTTTTTTAAGGGTGTATAGGACTTTTAAAACAACCAAATGTTTGTTTTTTGGAGAATCTCTGATCTGATTTATCCTCTTACATTTGCTCTGTCAATCAAATACAAGGAAGAACAACAGCATGAAAGCTCATTTACTAACAAGCGCTGTGTGAACAAAAGCCAGAACCAATGCCGAAAAAAAGGCTGTGTAGAAGTCATGACACACGTTATTGTGCGACTCATTTACCGGATGTTTAGAAGGCAAATCTTCTTACTATCCACGCTAAAGCGGAGGATGTTCACCAGTTTAGTGGAATTGTGCGCGTCACATTAAAGCCAAATATCCTAATGTCATGTGTCTTCACGGGATCTTTATGGGTTGTGTGTGAACACACGCACATATTCCAGAAAATCATTGGCAGTGTGAATGAACCAAAATCAAACAATCCCGGGACAATTCCTGGAATGCATACTTTTAATTAAATCTGGGAGAAGACCATTTTAAAAGTCAATACATTGAAATCTGTCTTTAAGAATGAATCATCAAATCATTCATTTAAATGATTCTTTCAATAAACCAGATTCTTTCAGTCTTCTTCTGGCCTGTCTCTCATTGGTTTCTCTATCAGCTAGAAATTGAGTGCACATCGGCTGTGCACTAGTTAAAGCAGTGCATCATGGGATTGAATGAGTGTACTCGATAATCTCCACTATAGTTTTGGACACAACTACAAATGGCTCTTCCCTAAATAGTGCACTATAGGGGGCACCTCAGTCATTAAATCATTTAGACAATTGCTTTGTTCAAAAACCAACCAGCTGCTCTGTAAAGCAGAGCTCTTTATTATCTTTACTATTTTCATTGGCCGAGCAAAAATAGATGAAGCAACTAGCAATCCCATGTCTAAACTCTAAGTTTACTTTAATAATTTAAGTGATCTTTTGATGATAGTGTCATTTGATGATAACTGCAGTTACATGAGAATGTGTCTGGCAGTTCTGTATCTGTCGCGTTGTCTGTGAGACATACTGAACACCATATCTAATGTGTTCAGGAAGTGACTACAGGAAGCTGTAGAGCAGCTACAGTGTGATTGCAGCTATATTTAGCAAATGAGAACAGCTTGGTCATTCATGATGTTTGAGCATCCTTCAAATTCTTCAGTGTTGCTACTGACATATTCTACATTCAACTTTTGATATTTAAAAGACTTTGCATTTATATAAAGTGTACAGTTTAAAAATATCCTTTAGAAAATAGTCAATTTTTATAGAAGTATATACCATACATTTACTGTTTAGATGCTTCTAAACTTAAGCTTCGCATGTGACATTTTTGGTTTTACACATTGGCCACAGGCCTGTTTCCCTCTAGAAGACTGTCGGTGACTACTTAAACATATGTACATGAGAACAAGGTACAAATGGTTTAATGTTAAATGGTCAAATGGCAAAAATGTCTGATGATATTTATGAAGATGTCATTGGGACAAAGACAGAGGGAATGAAGAGAAAGAGAGTAGAGATAATGGTGGATATCTATGAGAGCGCAGATCACGTGAGAGATCATGACATTAGGACAGAGACAAACACACACCAACCACCTCAGCAAACAGGTAATCACATTCATTTCTTTGATCAAATGTTCCGGTATGCACTTGTTCAGTCATCTAACATCACACCTGTGGTGTTCAGTGATTGTGATTGTTTATATGAAAATTTACAGTTTTAAATGTTTACTGAAAACAATTATTATTATTAAGTTTAGATTTTTTGGACAACTGGGTATCTTGTTAAAATCAAAGGGAAATTAATGCATTGAGAGCTATATACATCACAATATATATTTTCCTCACAACTGTTTGAGAAGTGTATGAGAAAAAACTGCAGAATGAAAGCTCATTTAGCACCTTGTCTGTTTTCACGAGTTCGCACTTACAGATAAATAAACTAAGTAAAGGATAAGCATATTTGGCGTGCTGTCCGGGAGAGGGGTCCGAGCTCGGCAATCGGCCCGAACCCAAAGTGCTCCCCCCCGAACTGTAGGTGAGGGGACGGGGTGGTGGAGGGATGCTGAAAACGAGAGATGGTGAAGGTAAGGCTGCTTTGAGTATATATAGGGATTCTCTCTTGTGCTAATTGGATAGGGAGTGTGATTACTGATGATGAATTGGCCGTGTTAATTATCTGCGCGTTCTCCTCCTGAAATTTGTTAATAAAACATCACATAATCAGGAAGTTGGTCATGAACTAATGCCACAGAGATGTGCGAGACCTCTTGATGTGGCTTCTGAAGGCGTATACAGTTCAGTAAGAATGATCAATATTGGTCTTATTTATCCTGAAAATATATCAATAATTTGTCCTTTTATCAATGAACTTAGCCACAGATGCATGCAGAACAGACTCCTTTATATGAGAATTGAGAGAAATAGAGATTTTAAACTTGTAAAAGAAATATGACCACAGCAGTCATACAATAGTTTTGTGTGAAGAACAATGCAAAATTGAAGTTGGTATTCAGTGAAATCTTTCCAGTGAGCTGTTAATCAATGCAACTGATTCACTGTATCAACTCAGTTGAACTCAAGAACCGATTTGTGAATGAATCTTTTAGATCAGTTAATTGAACTGAATCAACTGATTCATTGAAAAATACATCTGTTCCACCTACCAAACTTAAGATATTTACATTTGCATTGGAAGGTCTTCATAATGTTCATAATGTTCTGTGATCATTGCACCTCGCATGATTTGGGACTTTACACATTGACCTCAGAACATTTCCGTTCTGCTGTTCTCAACGACTCTTAAAACCACATCTAAAAGACTCATAGAGGCCAATACAAACACATGCAATGAAAGAATACAGATGTTGAGCACTAATAAATATGAATTTCTGATCAATCTTAAGATTATGTCAGGTGACTTTATTCTCATGTGCTAATGATAATTATTAGTCGGTATGAACCAACAGGATGTCACATGATCTTGTACTTTGACATACCTTGCCCCACATTGGCCTCACCCACTAAAATTCAAGTCTTAAAAGCAGGCAACCACAGAGTGGAAACACACACAGACAGCTTCCACAACCTATATTACCTTAGGTCAAGTCTATGAAAATGTCTGAGCCTGTTTATGGCAATATAATCCGTAAAGAAACACGGGATAATGACAGACGCAACAAGAGACAACAAACACCTCAAAACACAGGTACAAATATAAGCATTCAGTTTTGTCGGTAGAAATTAAGAAACATTTATCTTCATATTTGTCATCTTCAGGAAGTGATTCAGTGAAGAGCAGAAGCTCCAGAGCAGCTGTAGTGTGTTTGGTGCTGCTGTGTGTTCTTCTGCTGACTGCAGTCATAGTGCTGTGTGTCCACATCTATACAAACTACACAAACTACACACAAGAGACAAATCGGCTATTAACCAAGATCACCAACCTCACAGAAGACAGAGATGCGCTAATAACCAAGATCGCCAACCTCACAGAAGACAGAGATGAGCTATTAACCAAGATCACCAACCTCTTAGGAGACAGGGATGAGCTACAAAACAAGAATAACAAACTCACAGAAGACAGAGATGAGCTATTAACCAAGATCACCAACCTCTTAGGAGACAGGGATGAGCTACAAAACAAGAATAACAAACTCACAGAAGACAGAGATGAGCTATTAACCAAGAGTAACAAACTCACGGAAGAAAAACATATGCTAACGACAAAAAGCGAAAACCTGTTGAACGAGAGAGACCTAATAATAAATCAGCGTTCAATTCTTTGTAAAAACGGTAAGTTTCTTCTGTGTAGTTCTGTCAGGTCTATTATTCAGCTTTTGCAATTCATTAAAATATCGAGTTATACATACTTTATACATATAGAAACACTAACAACAACAAGCACTAACTCTGTTTTTCCATGTTTAATACTGTAAAGATGGCACTGATGTCTCTGTAGTGGTTAAAAATGAGATATAATTAGTTTTGGATAATATAAGTAGTCTATCAGGCAAGTCTTTGGTCTCATTAATCTATTATTTGTTTTAAAGCAAATAGTTTTGGCAAAATCTCATCATGTTTATGTAAATTCAGTGCTGTACATCAGAGTGCCGCCTGTGTACTTTTGGCTGAATTGCCTAGCAACGTTTACAACGGTTGTTCTTGTTGTTTATTAAATATTACTATTCAATACATTATATTTTATACAAATAATAGTGGTACTACTGTATTTGTATATTATTAATTGTATATTAATAATAGTAGTATTTAATACGGTTTAGTATTGAGAAATTATGTGTGTGTGTGTGTGTGTGTGTGTGTGTGTGTTTGTGATGGTGATTTTAGTTACATTGTTCCACTATTAGACAAGAAACTGGAAACGTTTTGTAAACAGAAGTAATTTTTAGTTTCAACAACAGCTTGACACAGTTAACAAATGCACTAAGCAGCGCTGCCATCAGAAATCACCCCTAACAGATGAAAGGATATTAACTACAAAGATAACGCTTTTCTCAGCAGACATTCACACTTTTTTTCTGAATATGAGATTAATCTGAAGAATGAATGCTGTATCAGATGCAGATAATCACACTCGCTCTCTCATTATACTCTACTACACAATACAGTGCGCTTAGTTACTAGTTCTATGGGGACGTTTTTGAATTAGTAAAGGAGGCTTGGGCGCAGATGTTAAACTGTCAAACTTAGATTTTAATCCGATGTGGAAGGAAGTAATTCTGCACAAAAGAGTGTTTTAAATACACTCCAAAATGTTGTATAAACAAAATACCACAGCATGCTGATATACAGCCATATCTCACATGATTTTGCTCATATATAAATAAACATGTGACTTTACTGCAGCCTTGAACTGCAAAGCTTGTGCAAACAATTATTTCTTTCTATTCTTTCTAACCAAATAACGGAAATAAATTGAGTATATTGGAAGCTTCACACTTGCCAGCATTTTTTTCTTGCAGTTTTGACAAAAAAATGTCATCACACTCTACCAGAGGGCTGAATTACAGTCTTGTTCTACAGTGCCACACTGGTCAAACTGCATTATTGCAAATGGTCCATACATTCAGTCTTATGAAATCAAATCAAAAATATTGTTGATAATGTTGACTAATCATTTCAGCCATAAAGTAAACTATCCGATACAGTTATACAAGTGTTAATAGTTAACCTTGTTGTTTACAGATGAATGGATTTACTATCAATACAGTTTGTACTACATGTCCAATGTGACAAAGAACTGGACTGAGAGCAGAAAAGACTGTCAGGAGAGAGGAGCAGATCTGATCATCATAAATAACAGAGAGGAACAAGTGAGTGAAAGGTGTTTGTGTTAAATTTTATGTGTTAAATTTTATTTATTAGGATACACCCCTTGAGATGTACCATCTCGTTTTCGAGGGGGTCCTACAATGCATCACAATCACAAACATAACAACAACAACAACAACAACAACAACAAAACAAACAAACAAAAACTCAAATTAACATTACATTCTTAAACAACACCAAACAATAAAACAAAAAAACAAAACAAAAAAAAGCACCACAGCATTAAGGTAAGAACTAATAACAAATCAGAAACAAATCATAATGCAAAAACAAATCATAATACAAAAGACAAAAACCGCTCAGTGAATCAAAATCAATAACATGTACACTCCAAAGTGAAATATGATAATAAAGTTTGCTTAAACCTCTTAAATGATGTAATAGATCGAATATCAACAGGTAAATTATTCCAGTCTATTGGACCTTTAAACATAAAAGCTCGTTTACCAATAGATTTTTTAACACGAGGAACAAAAAAATAAGTCTGAAATGAATGTCTAACTTGATAATTTAAAGAAAAATTTACAAAATATTGTTGCAAATAACAAGGATATTCAAAGTGAATACACTTGAATAATAACTGAAGCCAGTGAATATATCATCTAGTGTGCAAAGATGGCCACTGGAGTACCTCATACATTAAACAATGATGAGTATAAAAAGAACAACCCAAAACAAATCTACAAAGTCTGTTATATGCTATAGTAAGAGGAGCAAGATCTAATTTTGATGCAGTCTGATAAACAACATCACAGTAATCAAAGATTGGAAGAATAAATTGAGAGGCAAGCTTCTTACGAACACTATATGAAAAACAATTTCTAGACTGATATAAATTACTAATACCAAAATTAATTTTGTGTAAAATCTGATTAATATGCGATTTAAAAGATAATTCAGATTCAAGCCATACTCCAAGGTATTTAATAGTATCAACCTTATGCAGAGAAGTTCCGTCTTTACATTATATAGTACAGGACACATTTTTAGATTTAAGTTTGTATCTAGAACCAAAAATCATAATATTAGACTTATTATTTATTAAGTACTAATTTATTATCCAAAAGCCAATCCTGTAAAATATTAAAATCATGCTGAAGAGATAACTGAATTTGTGAAATATCAGAATCAAATACATATATGATGGTATCATCTGCATAAAGTTGGACACTACACTTATTCACAATTGATGGTAAATTATTAACATAAATAGAAAAAAGGAGTGGTCCAAGTATTGAACCTTGGGGCACACCTCTTTGCTGAACCAAATTATCAGATGTATTCCCATTTAATACGACACATTGTTTTCTATTATGCAAATATGAATTAAACCACATAATTGCATTTTTAGATAGACCAATAGCATAAAGCTTATCTAAAAGTAAATATCGATCAACTAAATCAAAAGCTTTGGATAAATCAAGAAAAATACCATCATCAGCAGCTGCAAACACATCATTAGTAAACTTAAGTAAAGCAGTAGTTGTAGAATGATTGGCCCTAAAGCCAGATTGATATGGTGATAAAATATTATTAATACTTAAATAATCAGAAAGTTGTTTATATATTAATTTTTCAAAAACCTTAGCTATAGAACATATAATGGATATAGGTCTATAATTATTTAAATCAAGTACATCACCTCCCTTGTAAAGTGGTGTAATACGTGCACTCTTCCAAATAACTGGTATCTCACATGAGGACAAAGACAAATTAAACAACTCAGTAAGTGGATACATAAGAATATGAGAAGATAATTTAAGAAACTTATTTTCAATACCATCCAATCCAGCACCACTAGTACCACTTAATTCATTAAGAGCATTCTGAACTTCAATAGGTAAAATTATCCTAAACTCAAAAGAACTACTATATGAAAAATGATCAAACTTAATACCACCAGTATTCAAATCAAAACCAGATACCAATGTAGAACAAACTGAAGAAAAGTGCTGATTAAATGATTGAGCAATGGATAAGGAGTCGTGCAATATTATATTGTTAACTCTTATTTGATTAATTGAATATTTATCTGAAGTACCAAATATATTTTTAATTTTATTCCAAAAATACTTAGGGTTCTTACAATTCTGGGAGAGACATTCTTTATAATAAATAGATTTTGCATTTCGAACTTTTGTCTTACTCAAATTTCTCAAATGTCTATATACTTAACCTTAACAAAGATGCATTCACAATGTAAAGGATCAACTGAAGGAATAACCAACTCAGATACAAGACTAATAGAAACGTCTTAGGTTACGTATGTAACCCTGGTTCCCCGAAGGGAACGAGACGCTGCGTCGAAACGCTATGGGAACGCCCTCGGCGGGACACCGTACTGAAGTGTGTGTAGAATCAGCCTAACGCAGTGCTACGTCATGAGCGGGATGACGTAGATGACCAGGAAGCATAAAAAGCGCCGGCAACACGCTCATTCAGCTTGCGATGAAGCGAGCGCGTGCAGGGGGCGCAAGGAGTATGGCACGTAGACGCAGCGTCTCGTTCCCTTCGGGGAACCAGGGTTACATACGTAACCTAAGACGTTCCCCTTCAGTTCACTTCGAGCTGCGTCGAAACGCTATGGGAACGAGAATACCCACTGCGCCATGCGAGCAAGACCCCCTGCTTGTGGTGTGCACATCAGGAGGCGAGTACTCGCGAACCTGGAGTCGAAGGGAGGTCCAGGTTATAAAAGCGTACAAATGTATGCGGAGAGGACCAGCCCGCCGCATCACAAATGTCGCTGATGGCCAAGCCCAAGGAAAGGGCTTTAGAGGCCGCCATACCCCGGGTCGAATGTGCTCGGACCCCCAAAGGGGATGCGAGGCCCGAGGACTCATAAGCAAGTGAGATGGCCTCGACCACCCATCTGCTTATGGTCTGCTTGGTAGCCGGGGAACCCTTCCTCGGCCCACCGAAGCACACAAGGAGCTGATCTGACTTACGCCACTGGGCAGATCTATGGACGTATGTGTCCAGTGCTCGAACTGGACACAGCAGATTCAACCGCTCCTGACCCGCTTCCTGGAAGGGGGGAGGACAGAAGGCCTGTAGCACTACGGGACCTGGCGTCGCGGTGGGAACTTTAGGAACATACCCAGGCTTGGGGTAAATAAATGCCTTAACCATGCCTGGAGCGAACTCCAGGCAGGACCCCGCGAGAGCTTGAAGGTCTCCCACCCTCTTGAGGGAGGAGACGGCGAGGAGGAAAACAGTCTTAAGGGTTAAGAACTTGACTGGAACCTCCTCAAGGGGTTCGAAGGGTGCTCCGCAGAGGCCCTCCAGAACCACCGCCAAGTCCCAAGAAGGCACCTTAGTGCGGTGCACAGGCCTCAGCCTCAATGCGCCACGTAAGAAGCGAACCACCAGAGGATGTCTCCCAATAGACTGACCACCCAGAAAGGCGTGGTAAGCACTCAAGGCCGCCACGTACACCTTCAGGGTGGAGGGAGCCAACCCCGCGGAGAAACGGTCCTGCAGGAACTCAAGAACTGTACCAATCGGGCAGTCTACAGGGTTCTGCAGCCGCTGTCCGCACCATGAAGTGAAAAGCTTCCACTTCAGGGCATACAGCTTCCTAGTGGCGGGAGCTCTGGACTGGAGTATGGTCTCAACAACCTCGGTTGAAAGACCCGAAGCTATGAGGTGTGCCCCCTCAGAGGCCACGCCCACAGTTTCCACAACTCCGGACGAGGGTGCAAGATGGTACCTCCTGCTTGCGAGAGGAGGTCCCTCCTGAGCGGAATCTCGAACGGAGAGCCGTCCAGAAGGGCTACCAGGCCCGAGAACCATACTCGGGCCGGCCAAAACGGGGCTACCAAGAGAAGACTGACCCCGTCCTGACGCACTCTCTCCAGAACTCCCGGAAGCAGAGCAATCGGGGGAAAGGCGTACAGACGCAGCCTCGGCCATGTCTGTACCATGGCATCCAACCCCAACGGAGCTGGATGCGTGAGGGAGAACCAGAGCGGGCAATGCGTCGTCTGTTGTGACGCGAATAGATCTACTTCCGCCTGGCCGAACTCCTTCCATAGGAGCTCCACCGATTGTGGGTGGAGTCTCCACTCCCCGGGCCTCAGCCCCTGCCTCGACAGGATGTCTGCTCCCTGATTGAGGTGCCCAGGGATGAACATCGCTCTCAGGGAGAGGAGCTTGCCCTGGGCCCAGAGGAGGATCCGACACGCCAGCTTGTAAAGGGGGCGTGACCGAAGACCCCCCTGCCGGTTGATATAGGCGACTACCGCTGTGTTGTCTGTGCGAACAAGCACGTGGTGCCCCCTGAGGTCTGAGAGAAAATGTTTCAGGCCACGAAACACCGCCAGCATCTCCAGGCAATTGATGTGCCACATGAGATGATGGCCTTCCCACAGACCCTGGGCAGAGCGGCCACTCATGACCGCCCCCCAACCCGTGAGGGAGGCATCCGTCGTTAGTATTACACGACGACAAGGAGCCCCCAACACCGGGCCTTGAGACAGAAACCGAAGGTCTTTCCACATGTCCAAGGCACGAAAGCATCGCCGCGTGACCTTGATCATACGAAGTGGATTTCCCCTCGGGGAAAACCCTTTGGTTCTGAGCCACCACTGTAGAGGTCTCATGTACAACAGGCCAAAAGTAACCACGTTGGACGCCGCTGCCATCAGACCTAACAGTCTCTGAAACTGTTTTACAGTGAGTGACTGGCCTTCTCTCACTGCCCTGACTGTAGTGAGGATCGACCCGATGCGAGCAGGAGACAGACGTGCCTGCATCGTTGTCGAATCCCACACCACGCCCAGATAAGTGGTCCTCTGTAATGGAGAAAGTACACTTTTCTTGGCGTTCAGTCTTAACCCCAGCTGTTCCATATGGGCGAGAACGACATCTCGATGCCGAATCGCCTCCTGCTGTGACTGGGCTAGGATGAGCCAGTCGTCTATATAATTGAGTATGCGGATGCCCTGAAGCCGCAGAGGGGCCAAAGCCGCATCCACACACTTGGTGAAAGTGCGGGGTGAGAGTGAGAGACCGAACGGAAGAACCCGATACTGGTAAGCTTCGCCCCCGAAAGCAAACCTCAGGAACTTCCTGTGTTCGGGAAGGATGGAGATATGGAAGTATGCATCTTTCAGATCTATGGTCACAAACCAGTCCTCGGACCTGATTTGAGTCACGATCTGAGCTATAGTGAGCATCTTGAACCGAAACCGTTTGATGGCGCGGTTCAAAAGACGCAGATCTATAATGGGACGCAACCCCCCATCCTTCTTTGGAACAATGAAGTAACGGCTGTAGAACCCGGACTCTCTCTCGAGAGGAGGGACCACCTCGATGGCTCCTTTCCTCAGGAGAGCGTCTACTTCTTGCTCCATCACCAGAGTCTGCTGAGGGCCCACCAAAGTGGGACGGACCCCCGCAAAGCGAGGTGCACGAGAGCCAAACTGGATTTTGTAACCTCTTTCTACAGTCTGCAGAACCCACTGTGAGACATTCGGCAGAAGCCTCCACGCTGCCAGATAATGTACTAAGGGAACCAGCCTCTCGAGGCTGGCCTCTGGTGAGCTGCTTGGGGGTGCCAGCCCCTCGGGGCTGGCAACCTCTAGGGAGAGCGATCCGACCCGTGCCGTACCGATTTCGGGCGGCAACTGGAGAAATCGCTCGCCGGAGCTCACTGAACCCTGAAGCACCGCTTTTCTGGGTGGCAGAGTTATCAGCGAGCCCCCTTGAGGGTGCTGAGGAAGATGAGACACCTCTTGATGGAATATGTGTCTCACTTCCCCAGCGGGGGCTACCCTCATGCTCCTGACACTCACGTCAGGAGCGCTTCGGCTGGGACCTCTTCGCCTGAAGGACGGTCCGCAGATCCGCCCTTGGGCGAGAGGCCCCAGACCGCCTAGAGCGTCGCCCCGACCCCTGATCTTTTTTAGGCGGGGTACGAGAGGCGACGCTCTGTCTCTGGCTTTGCCGGTATGAGGAGCTGGACGGTTGGGGCTGCTCCCGCTCAGCAGCCCCAAGGACCTGGCGGCGAGGGAGGAAGCGCTGGAACGCCGCCGCTTGCTTCTTCGCCTCCTGAAACCTATCGACGACAGAATTTACTGCGTCGCCGAAAAGGCCAGAAGGCGAGAGCGGGGCATCCAGGAGGAAGAACCTGTCCTTGTCATCCAACTCGGACAGATTCAACCACAGATGCCGCTCCGTGGCCAACAGAGCTGCCATTGAACGGCCAATGGCTCTGGCCGTTTCTTTAGTGGCCCGGAGCGACAAATCTGTGGCCCGACGCAGTTCTGCCACTGCGTCGGATTCCTCCCCCCCCCTCTCATCCAGGTCCTTCAGCAGATCAGCCTGGTACGCCTGCAACACCGCCATAGTGTGCAGACAGCCGCCAGCCTGACCTGCTGCCGTATAAGCCTTCCCTACCAAGGCTGAAGTTCTTTTGAGAGCCTTGAAGGGAAGCTGGGGGGCCTTCAGGGACGATGCCGAGGACGGGGAGAGATAGCTAGCCAGCGTCCGCTCCACCGTGGGCACCGCCCCATAACCCTTCTCACTCAGCCCCACCACATTGGAGTATGTGGATACCGTGGGGCTAAATATACGGGAGGAGAAGGGTTTCCCCCACGATCTCGACACCTCAGTGTGGAGATCGGGGAAAAAAGGAAGGCCCCTCCGCGAAGGTTGCGACTGGGTACGCAGAAAACGTTCGTCCAGCTTACTTTTGGGACGAACGTCTTGCTGCTCGGCGGGCCAGTCGATGTTTAACTTAGCCACCGCCCGAGTCACAACCTCCACCAGCTCCTCATACGCGAGGGACTGTGGGGGCGAGTCCACAGTCTCCTCGGTATCAACGCTCATCACCTTAACCTCCTCAGAGGAAGAGAGATGAAGCGTTGAGCTCTCTCCTTTGGGGGAAGAAACCGCAACGCGGGCTTCCGCACCTCGAGAGGGAGCATTAGATCTAGCAGATGAGGCACGAGAAAGGGAAGAACCCGTCTCATAGCCCTCTGCTAGATCTAACTGCGATCCCCATGACAGCAGCCGCCGCTGGGCCTCAGCCGCAGCGGGACCGCTGCCAGCGGGATCGCGGGGCTGTCCAGACTCATCAAAGACAGCCACACGAGAGCGAAGCACGCGCAGTGGCAACAGCTCACAGTCATAGCAGTCAGCCTTTTCGAGGGCTGACTGTGCGTGCTCCGCTCTCAAACAAACAACACAAAGATCGTGCGTATCCCCCGGCGAGATGAACCGAGTACACGGGGGAATGCACGATCTAAAATGCTGTTCGCTCGCCCCTTTCTTCCCCTTTGATTTAGGCATTCTGTTGTTTTTTTTTTTTTTTTTCTTTTCGTCACAACACACACACCACAAACGCGCCAGCTGAAGAGCAAAAAGCTGAATGAGCGTGTTGCCGGCGCTTTTTATGCTTCCTGGTCATCTACGTCATCCCGCTCATGACGTAGCACTGCGTTAGGCTGATTCTACACACACTTCAGTACGGTGTCCCGCCGAGGGCGTTCCCATAGCGTTTCGACGCAGCTCGAAGTGAACTGAAGGGGAACATAGATAGCCACACCACACAAAAGAATGATAATAATAATTCTACACCCCAACAACAATCAATAATAATATTAATATGTGACTGTGTTACAACAAAATAGTCAAATAGTTTGTGGTGTTTAGCTGCTAAGTGAGAGATGGTCAGATGAAATGTGCCTATTGTCAGTTTATGACATAAATGTGTAACTGTTTCATCAGGATTTTGTTATAAACATTACTAATAAAAGAGGATTCTGGATTGGTGTGACTGACGCTGATGTGGAGGGAACATGGAAATGGGTTGATGGCAGCAGACTGACCTCTGGGTGAGAAATCACTGAATTGAACGGATTATTATGTAATAAATGATTCTCAAAGTCGGTATCATATCACACAGGAAGAAAGCTGCACTGAACATCTAATGCTGATCTGTTGTTGCAGGTTCTGGGCATCTAAAGAGCCAAATGGAAAAAAAGTAGAGAACTGTGCTGTGACTTATTTAACAAAACACCCAGAATTGACAGGGTGGATTGATGTTAAATGTGATGATGCTTATCAGTGGATATGTGAGAAGAGTATACAGCCCTAAAAACACCATATAATAGGGATGTAACGGTATTATCAATATCACGGTATCACAATAACAAAACTGTCTTGATATCATTGTGGTCACAAGATGTTATAAATTGACAGGTCTTCCGGGCAAAAAGTGTAGTTTTTAAAATAGATTTAAACGTCTTATTCTAACATAAAAGGTCTTTAAAGTTGTGATTTGGGCCATTATGTTTTGGCACAGTATCTGTAGAACAAATTAAAACCGAAAGCACAATATGGCTTAACACTAGAACTACCGGAATTCTATAACTACTAGAATGGCCACAGCAGACGTTCTGACCGTTCATATTAGACTGAACTTAATGCCATGCCATTTACATTCAAAGATTCTATCAGCGTTTTAAACTAAAGCTTTGAATGTCTGTCGTCATATTTTATTAAGCCATCACTCTAAAAATGCGACCATTTTTCTAATATACCCTATAGTTGTATACAAGCTACTAGACCGCTCCCGAAGGTGTGTGCATTGTTTGTGTCTGGCAAGTGGGAGAGCAAAGATTTGTATTACCGCAGTTAAAAAAAAAATCTAAACGCACACAAACTAAAGCCGAATATTTCAGTAGATACAACATTTTGTGAATTTTGGAAATGATTACACATATCTTTTTTCAATACATGTGCATGAATATAAACATCATCACTATTGCAAAAAAATAAAAATAGCCTAATTTTTTCCTTGATATTATGTGATGTGTATAAGATTAGCCTATACACATTAGCTATAGCATTACATTAGTGTAATAATAATAATAATATGGACTATTTTGTCAGAACACTGAAGTATGCAATTATTGATAACAGCCAGTCTATAGTTATGTAGGATAACATACCTGGAAGGTGGCAGATTGAATGACAGTAGTTGTCGAAATGGAGGTGTCCATCTGGCTTTTTTTATGAACAGGAATTTTAGCTTAGCAATAGCATATAAAAACAACTATAACAAAAGTTGCTAGGCAACAGAAACACATTTTCAACCGCGGGAAAAGACGCAAATTTGAAATTATACCGCGTCTGTAATGCGAATGGTCATTTAGACCGCTTTGGCCATTAAAGGTAAAAATACTAAGAACTCTTTTGTGTTTTGTAATTTTAATAAAATAACAATGTTAGTATGAAATATACACACATTTAAGAAAAGTCAAGGAATTATAGTTGTGTGGGTTTTACTTCTACAAAGTTATTACATTGCAAAATTTAAAAACGATTAAAATGACCGCCTTGGTAGTTCTAGTGTTAATCCGTTTATCAAGTCTGTTTACGCTGCGTGTTTCAAAGCAAAGTGTGCACTTCATTCAAGTGATCAGCAGTGTTTTCCATGCCTCAGTTCACAGTGAATTAATGCAGTGAACTTGTTTATTGTATATGCTGTGAGTGTAGTGTATGTTTGGGAACACATATATGCATGCCAAACTGAAAAGCACATATACAGTGGCTACATCTCTCCTTTGGCACAAACATAGGTGCCGATCCCCCCTAAGAACCCACGGAAAAAAACACGAGATATTCTCGGTTCATTTTAACCAAAAGAAGTGGATTGTAGCTCGTACAACTTTATTCTCCTTTTCATAGTTTATTTGAGGCAGGTTTTGGGTTTCTGACAAAAACGTCAGAATTCGGTGTAGCAGCCAAATAAAAAATGAGAGAAATAAATTTCATTTAGGACTATTGTACTCCTTTTAATAAATAGTCCTAAATAGTCGAAAAACATTTTTATTGTGTTTTTCTCTCTACACAGAAGCGCAGGTCTGTGATGACGATGCGTGAATTCTTATAGTTCTGATGTTTGTGCTGATATTTGCACATGTACTAAATTCTCAATTATTTTTTATACTAATTTAAAGTTCTAATTTTGACAGTTAACAATTAATGATCTCTTAACAAGCGGAAAATGAACTGTAATAAACTGCATTCACTGCATGCCCCTGACGAAATAACATTTATAATATTTATTTCCATAACTTTGACGGGGTTTTTTTTAATATCTTTTGAGTTTAATAGAAATTATGAAACAGTTTGTTTCATCGTTTGTAGCTCATTGTTAACCGATATAAAAATGCAATTGTTGTCCCAGCAGTAATGATTATTACTGTCTAATTTGTTTGGCTTTCTAAAACACTCTTTGTCAAATACAAAGAGGGTCCCCTTAAAAGTCCCCTTTTAAAGTTCTGGTACAAGTCAATTCACTTAATTTTTCTTAGTTAAGAACATGGGTAAGAGCTCTTGACTTTGAACTCTTAAAGCACATTAGATTAGTAATTTAATTAACAATTTAATGTAAAAATGTAAAAAAAAAGTGTTCATTTGTATATATGTTTTTTTTTATTTTTATTCTGATGACCTAAGTTTAACAGCACAACAAATTTAGTTATATTTATAGCACAGCATATGAAATGTCATTTCACTGATATGCTATTATAGTTTTTATTAATGTTTAGATTGTTTGATAGTTTTTATTTTTATATTCCTGATTTCATTTTAATGTTGGTTAAAGTTGTAGTAGTTTTGTTGTGTTTTTTTTTTTTTTTTAGTACTTCAAGGTAGACTAAATGTTAATAAGAAATTTACCTTTGGCAACTGCTGAAATACAATATGTAGGTAAAACATTGTTTCAATAGTCCACCTTAGATATTCCGCTAACTGTAAGTAACTTTGCAAGTAAGTGTCAACTAACTTCCATTAGAGTATTAGACTGTCTGCTTAATATCTGCAAACACATTCTACTTACTATAAGTAACTTTACAAGTAATTGTAAACTGATTCTGTTAACCCTAAAATACCAGTCTAGTAACACTCTAATAGTTATTTAATTGTGCAAATTAATGAGAGTTATTTAACACATAGTTTCAGAATTGCTTACTGTTAGTAGAATGTCAAAAGTGGACTATCAAAATAATAACTGAATACAGTCATATATATTGAAAATGTGTTGCATATTCAATATCCACAGTCTTGATGTATTTGCATTTGTGTCTTATAAAGTTCTAGTAGTATTGTATTCTGCAGTAAAATCCAAAAAGAGAATTTCCCAAGGTTCAACGAAGAGTTTAAAAGGCACAGAAGCAGCTTTGGGTTATGAGCTAATAAAATATTTCAACATAAATCAATAGTTTGTGTGTAATAAATCACATCCTTATTACCATGTCTGAGTATATTTTGCAATACCACACAACACAAATATTAAAACCAAAAATATGCATTAACACTATTTTTAAAAAATAAAACAATTAAATGCCACTCTATAGTGATACACTGATCCTCTCATGCTAGTACTTCAGGGTGAAGACAATAACCAAACATGTGTTTTTTGGAGAATTCTTGTTTTCTGGACAACCTGATTTCTCCTCTCACATCTGCTTTTATGCTGATCTAGTATGAGGAAGAACAACAGCACGAAAGCTCATTTACTACTATGCCATAATCAGGAAGTTGGTCACGAATACCACAGTTTATCAGAACAGCAGCAGTGTGTGATGAGATGCTAAACCCAAGAGTTCAGTAAGATGCTCCAATAGTGTCTCTTGTGTCACATCTGTCCTGAAGACACAAAAAGTCCATCCTGAACCTCAGATGCCATCATTTGATCTCTTCCTGTAGTACATGCATTCTCTTTCTTTGGCTAAAAGGAATTTCTTGTAATCAGAAAGATTATTACAATATTTTCAACACAGACTTTACCAGCATAGTGTTGTAAGTTACAATCAATGCAAAAGATGATACTCTGATTTTAATACATGGTAAGTACAGATTTCCATTAGAAGTCCCACTTAGCCAAGTCATGTTAATAAAGTTCAACTTTTCTATTAGCCTCTTTGAGAGTTGCATGTCATGTGACTTAAGGTTTCACACACTGTCCTCAGATCATTTCCATTCTGCTGTTCTCAACAACTTGTCCTAAAATAGCAACTGTACAACATAAAAACACATTCAAGCTCAATTAAGTTATATTTTCTGATCTAGTTTAAGTTCACTGAACTAAGTAAGGTGACCTCTTTCTCATGTATAATTAAACTGCTACTTTGAACCTGGCAGCTACATCGAAACCACAACTATGCTTCTTAGAAAGACTTTTTTAAAAGGATGTCACATGCACATGCTCTTATTGGGAATTCATTCAAAAGATTTCTGGTGGTGCTGGAGTTTGGATTGGTCTGACTGACATTGATGTGGAGTGCAGATGGAGATGGCAGCACACTGACCTCTGTGTGAGAAATCACTGAACTGATTATTGTAATAAAATGATTCTCACAGTCAGTATCATATCACACAGAAAGCAGCACTAAACATCTAATGCTGCTATGTAGTTTCAGCTTCTGGGGGATTGGAGAGCCCCATTGACAAAGAGGAGAGAATTGTCTTGTCTTGTCTTATCCATCAGGATGGTATGATTATTCATGTAGCAGTGCTTTTAATTGGATCTGTGAGAACCATTTTTTCTAAATGAGTAATTAAATGAAATATGCTGTAACTGACTCAAGCTGCTGCTTATCCACCTCACAGTTGTAAATAATGGCAGTAAATGATGTCATCTTATCACAATAAACAAAACATTATTTAATAAATGAGTCCAAAAGAGCAGCTTCAACATAGACCACAATAGTGTCTCTTCTGTCCCATCTGTCCTCCACTCTCACAACGAAAAGTACATGAAAAAGCCATTAATATGTAGCATTTATATACTAATATGTAGAGTTCACTTAATAAGTTTACTTTAAGCCGCTAACATGCATCCTTTAGGAGTAAATATGGTACAAAAGTGTATATTTGTATAAGTGTATTTGTACCTCCCCAGTGAAAACTCTTGTACCATTTTTTTTTTTTCTGGGGAGGGTGAAGACACAAAAGTTGTAGACCTTGCACTCCATCCTAAACCTCAAAGGCTGTCAGGAGATCTGTTTTGACTTTGTTTCGGCTTTGACACCGAATGCGGCAAGTGCTGCGCTGCGCTATGAAATCCATTAATTTCAATTGGTTGCTGCGTCGACCAAAGCGCACAAACAGCGGAGTGTATCACTGGCATGCAAACCCCACGGCCAGCGCAGCACTTTACGTGACAGACTCGTCAATAAATCATATACAAAACAGCCTTTCCAAGCGCCTGTCACTTATTACTGTTCGGACTTTTAAATATGAATATAATTCGTCTGTTAATATGCTTATAGTTTGTTACTCAGACACAGACGAATGAGACAAAACATTAATCTAGCCAAAACCACCACCGCATATAGTCGCTTTTTAGTGTAAGTTAGATGTATATTGATTTTAAGATGATGTTCCGATTATAAATCAGGTTTTAAGGAGTATAGTGTCAGTGATTCCTGGTTGACATGTTAATAATAATGGGTCGAGCTTACTATTTATACTTGTTTTATGTATGACAACAGAAAAACATGCTTTGACAGCTTTATTGGGCATTCAGTTGTATTACAGTATGTGACAGTTCATAGAATATAAATGATCTTAAGTGCCCAAACTCGAAACTAAAAAAAAAAAAAAAATTTAAACTTGATGCGATGACGTCATAAATATGCAAATTAACATGTGACGTCACCTGCCGCCACAAGTATCACAAAATCCTGAGGGAAACACTGAGAAAGACCTACATACAGGTAGTGATACACCCAACATAAGTTAGCCATGATGAGAGACAAGTCTCAAGAAGAACCTTCCAAGAAATGTTGGAGAATGCTGCTGTATCTGAGGGTTTTGTGGAGGGATGTTTAAATATTAGTCTTCTACATGACCTAAATGTGGAAGTAGCTCAGGGACAGAGTAACCACAGTGCTTTCAATCTCAACTTTACCAGCAAATGTTGTTAGTAGTTACAAACAACAGCTTCTGTGTTGATTTTAAAACCTAAATTCTTAAAAAAGCCTGAAAAAGAAGACAAAACCACCATTAGAAGTAGCTTCAAATTCATATTTTTATATACTCAAATCATTGGCCCCATTCACTTTCATTGCAAGGTCCTCTAGGTCCTCCTTGTACAGGTTATTGCTTCAGGCCCTCCTAAAACTGTTTCACCAATACATCCTTGTCCAATGCCCCTGGTCACCGTAACCTATTTTTTTTTGAAGTGTCAAGAGTTTCAAACCTGCAAGCAGCTAGTGCTTTGAAAGTATTGAGAGATGGGTCTAATAGATTCAGGTTAATGAATGCAGAAACACATCTACCACTTTCTATGTTAGGAAGCCAGTCAAAAGCAACAACACAGCACCTTGGATTAGCTGCAACTAAGATGTGTTTCTGAGCTATTTTAAATTCACTACATTCAGCAATATGACCAATTTTCTCTCATGTAGCCTATAATTTGTCTTTGCTCATTTGAATTTGCTCATCTGTTGCTCCAAAGTTCTAAGTACAAAGTAAAAAAATTGCTGAACTCTGTGACACAAATTATTTTTTATTTATTTATATTTACAGTCGCCGTGGAAATGGTTGGCATGAACAGACTACAATTCACACATTCACACAAGCTCTTGCACTTTGACACACTTTGCTTTGTCACACTTTGGACTCATCCGCTGAAAGTAACGTTTCAAAAAGCAGACAACTACAGAGGAGAAACAGCGACTGATTCGACTAAAAATTGTCAAAGTATTTATGGCAATATAAACAGTGATTAAATATGGGAAATGGACAGCAGAGATGGAGAAGAGTTGAATAGTGACATCAATGCAGGTACTATAAAGAGTCATGGTATTAGGAGAAGAAAATGAGCCTGCTCAGTGCTCACATCTCATTCAACACACAAGAGCCAATGGCATTTCACAACCAAGGTTGACATAAGACTTCTTCTGGGGGCAATTTTTTATTTCCGCACAGACAGTTATTGCGTATATTCCTCTAACAAATCAATTAATCAGGCATCATTGCTTTTCTCATCTCAAAAGTGTGTTAATACTTTCAACTTACTATAAACCTTATTCTGATTAAGCCCAGCAGATTGTAAACATTTTTGTAGCTTTGTTGATTGTTGCTTGTCACGTGTTTTGGAACTGAACACACTGACACCAGATCAGTTCCATTATGCTAATCTGGCTAATTATAAAGATGGCGAAGTGCGGAAGAATGAAGTGTTAAACCAAGCAAAACCAAACCATGTGACTGCTTCTGTATCCTCTAACAAAACTACTGCCTTTTTAGGTATGCAAATGAAATGGTATATGCAGGAAGGATGCTATATGCAGTCAGGATATGACACACTGTTAGACTTTGTCACATTTGCAGCTAAGAGTAGAGTCTTAAAACACACACACACACACACACACACACACACACACACACACACAC
Source organism: Cirrhinus molitorella (assembly GCA_033026305.1). Classification (NCBI taxonomy): domain Eukaryota; kingdom Metazoa; phylum Chordata; class Actinopteri; order Cypriniformes; family Cyprinidae; genus Cirrhinus; species Cirrhinus molitorella. The sequence goes on along the minus strand of CM065139.1, from coordinate 22,192,165 downwards.
ATTAGAACGACACACAGACAGACTGAGGACTGAAGGCAAGCCACCAAAATGTCTGAGGGTATTTATGCTAACACAAACACTGACAGAACATGGGATAAGGACAGAGAAACCAAAGGACAGAGAAACCAAACACCTCAAAACACAGGTACAAATACAAACAAACTTTTATAGTATTGGGTGTAGTAATTAAGAAACATTTATCTTCACATCTGTCACATACAGGAAGCGATTCAGTAAGGATCATAAGCTCCAGAGCAACTGCAGTGTGTTTGGTGCTGCTGTGTGTTCTTCTGCTGACTGCAGTCATAGTGCTGTGTGTCCACATCCATACAAACTACACAAACTACACACAAGAGGCACATCAGCTACTAACCAAAAAATACAACCTCACAGAAGAGAGAGACCAGCTACTAACCAAGATCACCAACCTCAGTGAAAAGAGAGATGAGCTACTAACGAAGTACATAACAATGACAAATGAAAGGGATGTATTATTAACCAAGAATGACAACCTGGCTAAACAAAGAGAGCAGTTCAATCAAGAGAAAAATCAACTGCAGAAGATTCTCAATGAAACGGGTGATCTTGAATTGCAATTTTGCAATTATTCAGTGTACTATAGTTGGAATTAATCAGCTAATCGTTGAACTGGTTGTGTTTATAGATGGATGGTTATACTCTAGCTTCAGTTTTTACTTCATTTCCACACTGAAGAATAGTTGGGCTGAGAGCAGAAGATACTGTACAGAGAGAGGAGCAGATCTGATCATCATAAACAACAGAGAGGAACAAGTGAGTGAAAAAGAGGGCATAAGAAGAGTATGCATTCACATGCATTTTCTTATATGCATGTGAATTTGTCTATTTGGAAGTTGAACGTCTGGTTTATTCTATTAGGAGATTGCAAAAAAGTTTTCTTCTGGTAATGCATTCTGGATTGGTCTGACTGACAGTGATGGGGAGGGCAAATGGAAATGGGTTGATGGCAGCACACTGATATCTGGGTGAGAAATCACTGAATTTAAATGATTATAATTAATGATTCTCAAAGTCAGTATCATATCACAGAGAAAGCAGCACTGAACATCTAATGCTGATCTGTAATTTCAGGTTCTGGGGGTCTGGAGAGCCAAATGGAGGAAGAGGAGAAAACTGTGTTGTGTCTTATCCATCAGGGTGGTGTGATTATCCATGTAATGACGCTTTTAGATGGATCTGTGAGAAAAAAATCAGTCAATATTTTAAAAATCAGTAAATGAATTACATATTAATTCAAAATCAATATGTAAAATATTTAAAACATAGTCTTCTATGCCATAAACAACAAAACTATTTAGGTTACCTTATGCTTAATCATTTGAATTTGTAATTATGCAAACAAGCTTGTGTCAAAAAATACATTAATAGAAGGTTGATTGACTGATTGGTGTTCATGAATGTCAATATTTATGGTCAGTGTTGTGGAAAGTTACTTTTAAAAGTAATGCATTACAATATTGAGTTACTCCCTAAAAAAGTACCTAATTATGCTACTTAGTTACTTTTTATGGAAAGTAATGTGTTACGTTACTTTTGTGTTACTTTTTAAAACTGGCCAGGGCTTGCTTGTTTGTTTTTAATATAAAAAAGTTATATTTTTGGCAAATGTAAAAGTCTTTTCACACCAAAAGCCTCAGTCTTAGAGAAAATTAAATTTAAATATGTACAATAAGCCACAAAAGAAAAAAAAAAAAGTCAAAAGTCAAAAGAGGAAAACAAATTTTAGATTATCTTGAGTAGTTTTTGCTTATTAGTATGGATGAATTGGATAATTGAAGTTTGGCAGCAAAGACTGGTTAAAAATGGGATTAGATACATTCAGAATTTCTTATTATTTAACATTTTATTATTGCAGATTTGTGTCATATTCTGAGTTGAATTTCACTGTTTTTATTCATTTTGAGGAATACTGGATCTTTTTTTTGTGTGTGAGTGAGTGAGTGAGAGAGATGAATTAATGCATGTTCACATTTATTCTAGAACTAAAGTAACATCTTACTCCGAATTTCTCTTAACATGGGGACAGGAAAGCTTTTAATCAATAAATGGGGGGACAAAGTAACTGGCATAACTTATTTAGTATCTCAGGTATTTTCTCATCATTAAAAAGTAATGCGTTGCTATACTAGTTACTTGGAAAAAGTAATATTATTACATAACTCGCATTACTTTGTCTTCGCATTGCTTTTTTACTGTGTGTTACCCCTAACACTGTTTAGGGATGGCAATCCTACTTCCTCACAGGTGTGACTCTGAATTCTCTGAAATCTGAAATCAATTATGTCTGTATGAATGAATAACTAAAGATAGACCTCTTTAATATGCTCATGGTAGTCGTAAGTAATGACAGTAATTAAAATATTAAGAATGATGTCACAATAATAAAACATTATTTAATACGTGTCGCATGTTTCCTGTCTTGCATATGGACTTATGTTACTTCCTGTCTAGTGTACTTTTGTAGTTTTTTCTGTGGGACCTCGGTCGAACAGATCATCAAACTGCAGAGATCACCACATTCCAGTCGAATCTAAAAGAGTCATCTCCCCTGCCATGTGCCTATTGTAAAACTGACCAGTAGACCCAATGATGCCAGACCGGCTCCCCCTTTTCCTGGTCACTATCTCTTAGGGAATTTAAATAGCTAAAACCCTAATTCAATCGACTGAAGACAAGAACTCCCCTTTCATCTAGGCTCATTCAGGCAACCAGAGCATGCAGTGTATCTCTTACCAGGTACACGTGAATTGACAATCAAATATACAAACAGAAAGGTTTATAATGACAAGAACCATTCGGTAAGGTTCAAAGGGGCTTCACAGCATGACCTCTGGACACTCTGGTCACCCAGACCCCTCCTTTCTGCATTCTACTAAACTGTGGACGGCTATTCAGAATACACAAACTCTTAAAACAGACTATTTCTACCACAATTAGAGTAACAGTACCGATGAATAGTATGTTCCTTACCTTTCGATATGTGTGGTGTGTTTTGTGTAATCGAGTGTATGTGTATGAGTGAATATATTCCCCTTTTATGTGTTTGCATTATATTTCCTTTTAGTTGATAAGGCTACAAAATGTATTGACGGTATGCAAGATATCTGATGTTTGGTGTTGACCAGAAGCTTGTTTTATTTTCAATATGTTTATATGAATGAAAAGTTACTATTGGTTACAATACTTACATTACAACGATTTATTGAAGTTATTGACAACTCACAGATACACCGTGTGTGGAACTCAGGTTAATTTATGCAAGGAGGAACCACCTGAAGCATGGCTCCGCCCCACAACCCGATCTGATTGGAGCAAACCTGAATGGGGACGGGCCAAGTTGGCTGGTTTAAAACCCTATGTTCCTAACAATGCCTTGCCTTTCGCCGTGTGCCTTTTCGCCGTTCGATTTCCACATGGCGCCTTTCGCCGTGCGCCGCCATTCCACCGCGCTGACCATCACGCGATCGTGCCATCCACAACTCTACAAGAAACAGACTCCGCTCCGCTAACCTGCCGAATTCTTCAAAGACTTTGCTTCTCATAACTCCGACTGCAGAAGAAACTGTTTTGGGATTCCGTTTAAGCTCCGTTAACCCCATAACCCTCTAGAACAGTATGAATGTGTGTGTGCGTGTGTTTGTTTAAGTGTTAGTAGTTTAGTTTGTGTGTCTTAGAGTAATTTGAATAAATTCCTGTTTCATTTATAAAGCAGCATTGTCTTGGGTTGTGTATTCAAATATGCCAAGATCCTGGTTACCTTGCTCTTATAAACCTCAGAATTGGTAAGATGTACTAATTTAACCCATTCGCTGGACGAACAGTTAATGGGTGCAAATTATTGATTCTGAACCAAGGTAATTTAATCAAGCTGAATCGAATCGTTAGATATGATTCACATTTGATACCCTAATAATAATTTGAGCTAATATCTTACATTTCTGTTGTTCCCTGTTTTGCTTATTAAACTCGCTGCTCTTGTTTTTTGAGTTCACCTTACATCACATCATGAATCCAAATGAGGTATTCATCAAGCAAATGTGGAAAAAATTAAAATTTTGTATGAGCATCCTGACCAGCCTGACAGTGACCCAACTAAGTCTAATTTAGTATGACTGTTTGTTGATCCTAATGGTGAAGAAATAACACACTTCTTGCCACATGATTTTAGACTTCACACATTGTTCTCAGATCAGTTTTACTTTGCTTTCACATCCAGTTTGAATAAAACAGAAGAGAAGAGTAGTCTGCGAAAAATGAAAGAGAGAGAGAATATTTATAATAGTGCTTTTAAACAAACCTGTGAGAAAAGATTTGGGTAATGTTTTACGGGCCATGAAATTAAGTTCCAGATCAGCTACTAATATGGACTATAGGTTGTTTTAACCAATCGCAGACTGTTTGAGATTGATGAAGAACTTAAATTTGCATTTTCAGTTTGTTGACTTCAATGGGCAGAAGTTGCAAGGACCACATTCTTTCACTCAGCCATTATATGCTAAATAGAGTTAAAACAGGGAGGAGAAAAAAAACAATGTGAACCGAAAGACAAGGAAGAACATTCAACATTTGCGCATTCTAATTGTGGTGGACCATAAAAGAGCAGAAATGTCTGATGGTATTTATAACGATGTGATCAGGACTGAGTCTGAGGAAAAAAACAAAGAGAAAGTGGAGAAGACGGTGGATATCAATGAGACTGCAGATTGTGTGAGCGATCATGACTTCAGAACGGAGACAAAAACACATCAACCACCTCAGCAAATAGGTAATCACATTCATTTATTTGATAAAAATGTTGCTGTTTGCACAAGTTCAGTCATTTAACATCATGTCTGTGTTGTTCAGCAAGTGATTCTGTAAAGAGCAGAAGCTTCAGAGCAGCTGTAGTGTGTTTGGTGCTGCTGTGTGTTCTTCTGCTGACTGCAGTCATAGTGCTGTGTGTCCACATCCATACAAACTACACAAACTACATGCAAGAGACACACCAGCTGATAACCAAGATTACCAACCTCACAGTAGAGAAAGATGAGCTACTAACCAACAACATAAACTTGACAGATGAAAGGGATGATTTATTAACCGAGAATGACAACCTGTCTAAACAAAGAGAACAGCTTATTCAGGAGAGAAATGAGCTGGTGAACAGTCTTCATGAAATAAGTAATCTTGATCTTTAACAAATATACTACATCAATAAACATAATTGAATCAGCGTAAGTGGGAATAAAACAATATAACAACTGAACTGGTTATTTACAGATGGATGGTTATACTACAATTTTAGTTTGTACTTTAATTCCTCTGAGACAAAGAGCTGGAATGAGAGCAGAAGATACTGTACACAGAGAGGAGCAGATCTGATCATCATTAACAACAGAGAGAAACAAGTAAGTGAAAAAGAGAGCAGAAGAAAAGAGTAGGCTTACACATTTTCTTATATGCATGTGAATTTGTCTATTTGGAAGTTGAACGTCTGGTTTATTCTATTAGGAGATTGCAAAAAAGTTTTCCCATGGTAATGGATTCTGGATTGGTCTGACTGACAGTGTTGTGGAGGGCACATGGAAATGGGTTGATGGCAGCACACTGATATCTGAGTGAGAAATCACTGAATATAACTGATTATAATTATTGATTCTCAAAGTCAGTATCATATCACACAGAAAGCAGCACTGAACATCTAATGCTGATCTGTAATTTCAGGTTCTGGGGGTCTGGAGAGCCAAATGGAGAAACAAGAGAAAACTGTGTTATGTCTGATCCATCAGTGTGGCGTGATTTTCCATGTAACGACGCTTTTAGATGGATCTGTGAGAAAAAAATATTGTAAAAATTGGTAAATGAATTACATATTAATTCAGTCTTGTATGCCACACACAACAAAACTATTTAGGTTAGCTTATGTTTAATCATTTGGCTTTGTAATTATGCAAATAAGCTTTTGTGTCAAAGGATACATTAAAAAAAGTTGATTGATTGCTTGAAATCAGTATTTAGGGTTGGCAATTGTACTTCCTTACAGGTGTGACTTTGAATTGTCCTGTCCATACAAACAGCTCAAGGATCAAATCAATACTGTCTGTATGAACGAATAACTAAAGAAGGCCTCTTCAATATTTTCATGATAGCCGTAAATAATGACAGTGACTAAAATTTCAAGAATGATGTCACAAGAATAAAACATTATTACTGTTTTGTACGTGGACTTATATGTTACTTCGTCTGGTGTACTTTTGTAGTTTTTTTTTCTTTTTCTGTTGTTCCCTGCAGGTGTGTTTGGTTTGCTCATTTGTGTCTGCCTTATATATTCTTGATGTACCATTTGCACTGTTTTGCTTATTAAACTCACTGCTCTCGGATCCAGTTCTCCTTTGCTTTTGAATTCACCCTAGATTACAATATGAATCCAAATGAGGTATTCATCAAGCAAATGTGGAAAAAATCAAGTTAATTTACTGTTTGTATGAGCATCCTGACCAGGTCTGACAGTGAGCCAACTAATGGTGTGTGTTTGGGGCGAGCCTGTGATCAGTTGGGGAGTGATGGGGAAACAAGTCTAATTTAGTATGTCTGTTTGTTGATGCTAATGGTGAAGAAATAACACACTTCTTGCCACATGCTTTTAGACTTTACACATTGATTTCAGATCAGTTTTACTGAGAGCACAAGATACTGTACAGAGAGAGAAGCAGATCTGATCATGATAAACAACAGAGAGGAACAAGTGAGTAAAAGAGTGCAATTATTTAGAAGTAAGAACAAATGAGTGTTTCAGATGTAAATTAGTTACCTTAGATCATTACACATCAGATTACACATCAGATATGCAAAATCAAATTGGCATGATATATCGAAAGAAATAAAATAAATGAAGCACATCAAAATTTATTTATTTAATATTCATCCATCATAGGGCTTTGTTAAACAACATCCACTATAGGGCTTTTATTCCAAAATGTGCATATTTAGAGAACTACTGATCCCCAAAATGTTTACTTGCATTTATATTTAAATAAATGTCTTTTCTATTCATGTTTTTCTTTACTTTGCTATCTAAAGAGCACCAAAACCCCTAACACTGCATTGTGCTCTCTTTACACTCTTTAGACATTTATGTTCTCTTGTAATTATTCAGGTTTATTGTTCACAAATAATATTATATTATATTACTGTCAAATAAAAATAAAGAAGTAAGATTAATCTAACTACACGCAGCAGCACAAATCAATACAATAAAGTAAAGATACAAATAAAATAAACAGTGATTTTCAGGGGGTTTTTTAAGGTAGGTCTCACATTAGTTATTAGGTACAAAAATTGAATAAAACAATCAAATGTAAAATAGCATTGCATATTTTACAGTATAAATTAAAGATGAATCTTTATTAAAGTTACAAAAGCAATTCAATCAAGAGCAGTGAGTGATCTCCTTCTTGTTGCTGTTTTAATAATATTAAGAATGTGCTGTCACTTTAAGAGAATGCACTGATCCAGTGCATTGATACTGAACATTTAGCCGGCTGTGTCTGCTATAGGATACTTACCAAGACAGGCATTTTGACAAAATTTGTGTGTGAATTTGTCCATTCAAACTCAATACTTCAAAGAGAGCTTAATATTTAATAATTTTGTTTAACATGTTAATCTGATGTGTTGTCATTAAAGTCTTGTTTAACTTATATGTAAAGGCTTTTTAATGGTCACTCACACCAGTCAGTGTCAGTCCTGTAACTCCACTCAGTATTTTAGTGTTTCTTAAGAAAGAAAAACACACCTAACCATACTCTAAAACAGTGAAAATGACAAGCATCAGGGGGAAAACACTTTGACCTGCTTTAGAGAGTTTGGTAATGGAGGAAGTGAGGCTTCAGAGCAGCTACAGATTTTTTTTGCGTTCCTCTCATGCTAGAACTTTGAAAACAATAACCAACCAAAAATGATTTATAGAGATCCACTAACCTGATTCCTCCTCTAAAATTTGCTCAATGTTGATCTAATATGATGAAAAACAGCATGAAAATCTTTACCACCACGTTTGTTATCATGAGGAAGTTGGTCATGAACTAGCATGAAGCAGAACAGCAGCAGTGTGTGATGAGATGCTATAAGTTCACAGTTAAGTAAGATGCTCCAATAGTGTCTCTTTGCTGTGAGGAGCAGTGAGGTTCATGTCAACTCAGCAGGACTTTCAGTAGAGGTTGTTGTGAAGAGGCAAGCTAAGAATAGCAAACTACTTGTCTTAAAATGCCTGTCTTTAATGAGGAAACTACAGACTGTGTACAGTGTTTTCAACATTAGTTTTGTGAATCAGCTGCTTCACTGCAAAGATCTGATTAACAGCAATGATTCATTCACAAATCAGGCATTATTGGCTTTCTCATCTCAAAAGTGTGTTAATACTTTCAACTTACACTACCAGTCAAAAGTTGGGACATACCCTCTCATTTAAAGTTTTTAAAAAATGTTTCTTATGCTTATCAAGGCTGTTTTCACTTGATCAAAAATACAGAAAACAAGTAATACGGTTAAATATTATTACGATGTAAATCAATGTTTTTCTATATTAATATACATTAACATTTAATTTATATCTGTAATTAAAGTTGAATTTCCAGAATCATTACTCCAGTCTTCAGTGTCACATGATCCTTCAAAGATCATTCTAATATGCTGATTTATTATCAGTGCTGGAAACAGTTGCTCTGCTTAATATTTTTTTGGATACTTTTTTCAGGATTTTTTTTATCAAGAAAAGGTTAAAAAAGAACAGCATTTATTTAAAATAGAAAGGTTTTCTAACAATATACACTACTGTTAAAAAGTTTGGGGTCAGTAAATTTTTATTCTTTCTTTTTTTGAAAGACATTATTAATTTTATTCACCAAGGATGTGTTAAATTAATAAAAAAGTGATAGCATAGATTTACATTGTTAGAAAAGATTTATATTTTGAATAAATGCTGTTCTTTTTAACTTTAACTATTCATCAAAGAATCCTGAAAAAAAGAATCACAGGTTGCAAAAAAAAATATTTGGCAGCACAACTGTTTCCAACATTGATAATTCTAATAATAAATCAGCATATTAGAATGATTTCTGAAGGATCACGTGACACTTAAGACTGGAGTAACAGCTGATGAAAATTCAGCTTTGCATCACAGGAATAAATTATATTGTAAAGTATATTAAAATAAAAACATTATTTTATATTGTAATAACATTTTGCAATATTACATTTTTTTCTGTATTTTTGATCAAATACATTCAGCCTTGATGTGCATAAGAGGCTTCTTTAAAAAAACATTAAATGAGAGGATGTGTCCAAATTTTTGACTGGTAGTGTGTATATTATAAACCATATAAACCACTGACAGAACATGGATTATGGACAGACACACCAAGAGAATCCAAACACCTCCACAGCAGGTACAAATGCAAACAAACTTTCACTGTATTGGATGTAGAAACGAAGAAACATTTAATTTAAAAGGATGATGTCACAATAACACTAAACACTATTTTATACATATGTCGCATGTTCCCTGTTTTGTATGTGGACCTTTATGTTACTTCCTGTCTGGTTTACTTTTGTAGTCAATTTGTAGTTTTTTTTCCCTGTTTTCCCCAGGTCTATCTTGTTTGCTCATTTGTGTCAGTGTGTCCTGTGTTCTTTGTCGAGTCTTGTCCTGTCCTGGATGTTTTCTGAGTTTATTTGTGCTTTTGTTTTGCTCACTGCACTTGGATCGAGCTCTCTCTATCATTTTTGAGGTCATCTGGTAGATGTGGAAAAAATCTAACGAATTTACTGTTTGTATGAGCAGCCTGACCCGGCTGACACTGACTCAACTAATGGTGTTTGTTTGAGGGACTACTGAGTGATCTGGAAACATGTCTAATTCAGTAAATTTGTTTGTTAATGCTAATGGTGAATAAATAACACACTTCTTGCCACATGCTTTTAGACTTCACACAATCATCTCAGATCAGTTTCGCTTTGCTATTTTAATCGAACTAGAACTGAAAACAAAGAAGTGAAGACCAGTCCGTGAAGAATGACAAAAAACCCTGCCGTGAAATGAAGCGCCAGAGCAGCTACAGTGAATTCACAGTTCTTTTCATGCTATTAAAAGACTTTAACCAATCAAACATTTATTTTTTGGAGATCCTCTAACCTGATTACTCCTCACACATTTGCTCTGTCTATGTTTTGACCAATAGCAGACTGTGGATAGTGATGAGCAACTTGGCTAATTTAGCATTTCCGGTTTGTTGACTCTAATGGGCACAAGCTGCAAGGGCCACATCCTTTCTAGACTTCACACAATGATCTCAGATCAGTTTCATTCAGCTATTAAATTCTAAATGGGGTTGAAAGCCAGAACAAGAAGAAAACTCAGTGAAAGCTGAAGGACACAGGACATTCAACATTTGCACAGTTTAATTGTGCTAGATTAAAGAGCAGAAATGTCCAATTATATTTATGATAATATGATCAGGACTGAGTCTGAGGGAATGAACAGAGATAGAGTGGAGATGACGGTGGCTATCTATGAGAGTGCAGACTGTGTGAGAGATCATGACATCAGGACAGAGGCAAACACACATCAACCACTTCAGCAAACAGGTAATCACATTCATTTCTTTGGTAAAAATGTTGCAGCTTGCACAAGATCAGTAATTTCACATCTGTGGTGTTCAGGAAGCCATAGTGTGAAGAGCAGAAGCTCCAGAGCAGCTGTAGTGTGTTTGGTGCTGCTGTGTGTTCTTCTGCTGACTGCAGTCATAGTGCTGTGTGTCCACATCCATACAAACTACACAAACTACACACAAGAGACACACCAGCTACTAACCAAGATCACCAACCTCACAGAGAAGAGAGATGAGCTACTAACGAAAAACTTAAACTTGACAAATGAAAGGGATGCATTATTAATCCAAAATTACAACATGTCTAAACAAAGAGAGTGGTTTATTCAGGAGAGAAATGAACTGGAGAGGAGTCTTCATGAAATAGGTACTTTTGAAATTCAGCAAATACACTTCAACAAGAAACATAATTCATAATTCAGTGTAAGTGGAAATAATAAATTAATAGCTGAACTGTTTATTTACAGACAGATGGTTATACTATAAATTTAGCTTTTACTTCATGTCCTCTGAGATGAAGAGCTGGACTGAGGGCAGAAGATACTGTACAGAGAGAGGAGCAGATCTGATCATCATAAACAACAAAGATGAACAAGTGAGTGAAAGAGTGCAAGTAAGAACAAAAAGGTGTTTCAGATTTGAATTAGTTTACACTCATACAGAGTTCAATACACATTAGAAATGCTAAATCAAACTGGCATGATGTATTTCATTACTTCTTTCAATATATGAAGTACATATTTAATCACAACCCAATTATTTATTTATAATCACATGGCTTTGTTAAACAATGTTCATTAGGGCTTTGATTATAAAATGTGCATATTTGGAGAACATTTGTCTTGTATTTATATCATAATTTCTATTCATTTTCTATTAAATTATGCCACCTGAACTGCACTTAACACCCTGACACTGAATTGTGCTCTCTCTACATGGACTGAAAGAGTGACTCACATACATGTTTTTCAGCATTTTGTAGTGATTCAGGTTTATTGTTCACAATATTATTGGTTTGCTTTGTTTAAGCTAATTCTGAGTTATTTGCTCTTCCTCATTCATTCCAGGATTTTGTCAAAACTATTGCTGGTAGCATTTTAGTCTGGATTGGTCTGACTGACAGTGATGTGGAGGGTGTATGGAAATGGGTTGATGACAGCACACTGACCTCTGGGTGAGAAATCACTGGATTGAACTGATTGTTATGTAATAAATGATTCTCACAGTCAGTATCATACCACACAGAAAAACAGCACTGAACATCTAATGCTGATCTGTTGTTTCAGCTTCTGGGCATCTGCACAGCCCAATGGACATAGAGGAAACAACTGTGCTGTATCCTATTCATCAGGGTGGTATAATTATAAATGTAACAATGCCTACAGATGGATCTGTGAGAAGACCTATTTAAAGTATCACATACCATGACATGTTTATTCACAGTGCATTTCACATGAATAAGAGTGTTTAAAGATAAAGATAAAATAAAGTCCTGCTGTGTTTAACTTAAATGTGTATTAATGTGTCACTCCACACTGGTCAGTGTTTCTTAGGAATCATATGCACACCTACAGAGCATTTGATTCCTTAAAACAACAAAACTGAGTATCAGGGAGTAAAACACGCTGTGATCTGCTTTAGAGAGGCTTGACATGATTAAATATACAGAGGAAAAACTTTATAGTTTTACGAGTACAATTACAAATGGTCCAATGTTTGTCTTGTCATAAAATGCATGTCTTATTGAGGAAGCAACTCTGGGGGACAGAGAAAAAACAAACTCACACTCTCAGAGGGGAAAATGGTACAATGGCTATCAATGGCTTTAAAATATTTTTCTGGTTAAGTATGCAGCCTCATACTATAGGAAGATTGTACTAATGTCAGTGCTAAGCTAATGGCTAAATCTGGATAATATTACTTTCTAGGGCTGCAACAAACAATTATTTTGATAATCGATTAATCTAATTATTAGAATAATCGCTGATTATTTTATTGATTCATCTGTAGACTTTGATTATTCAGCTTTTGCAACTTTTAGAAAAAAAAAGTTTGCTGTTTGCACAAGTTCCGTCATTTCACATCTGTGGTGTTCAGGAAGTGATAGTGTGAAGATCAGAAGCTCCAGAGCAGCTGTAGTGTGTTTGGTGCTGCTGTGTGTTCTTCTGCTGACTGCAGTCATAGTGCTGTGTGTCCACATCTATAGAAACTACACAAACTACACACAAGAGACACACCAGCTAGATCACCAACCTCACAGAGAAGAGAGATGAGCTACTAACTAAGATCACAGCCCTACAAACAGAAAAAGGCCATTTAATAAGCCAGAAGCAAAATATGATAAATTACAGAGATGGATTACTATCTAGGAATGTCAATCTAACAAAAACAAGTGAAAAGTTACATCAGGAGAAAACTGAACTGTGGAAAAGTCTTCTTGGTAATTCCTGGTAAATCTGTTTAAAGTATTGTTGTGTAGCTCAGTGCAAACAGGAGAAGTGTTAATAGCTGAACTGGTTGTGTTTACAGATGGATAGATTTATTATCAGTCCAGTTTTTCCTATGGTTTTTCCAATTTCCTCTGAGAAGAAGAACTGGACTGAAAGCAGAAGATACTGTACGTTTGGTTTATTTTATTAGGAGTTTGCTAAAACATCGTCCCATGGTAATGCATTCTGGATTGGCGTGACTAACATTGATGTAGAGGGCACATGTAAATGGGTTGATGGCAGCACACTGACCTCTGGGTGAGAAATCACTGAATTTAACTGATTATTATGTAATGCTAATTCTCACAGTATCATATCACACGAAAAGCAGCACTTAACATCTAATGCTGATCTGTAGTTTCAGGTTCTGGGGGTCCACAGAGCCAAATGGACATGGAGGAGAGAACCGTGTTGCGTCTTATCCATCAGGATGGTGTGATTATCCATGTAATGATGCTTTTAGATGGATCTGTGAGAAGAGTCTTGTAAAGTATCAGTTACCGTGAAATACATGTTTAAACAGAATGTTTCAACATGAATAGAGGTTTTCTCTCCTAAACCCTATACCAATAATAAGTAGTCATACTATTAAGGTACTAACATGTACCCTTTAGGGGTAAATAAGATACGACTGCCCCAGTGACAACTCTTCCAGTTTTGTGAACCAAAGCTAAGAACATTTCTCTCATTATTTGAAAATCTTAACATTTATCACAAATCTGTCGGTGCATGTTAAGATTTTCAGTAAAAATTATGGTAAGCTTCAACGTGTGTTATTTTCATTCATAAACTTAATTCTGTGTCAGCATCATTACATCAATAAAGTTCTTCAATAAATCTTTTTGAGTGTTGGATGTTTGTGAACTTCAGGTGCACTGACGTCGGATCAGTTCTGATCAAATATCTTCTGTGAACAAATAATTGAAGACAAACACCTTTTCTGTTCTCATGACAGTTGATTGGTGATGCAGAAAAAAGGAAAAGAATGAATGAATTTCAATTGCTTATAAAAACGGTAATACATTAAAATTATATCAAAGGTTTAGCTACATATTACGATATTCTAGTAGTCAGCAAATAACTGTTTACACTGGGAGAAATGGAGATCTGTATCATTTCTAAGTAAAACTTTTTTAATAAATGCTGACAGGAAATAACTACTCAGTGCAGTCATAGTGCAGTTATAGTTCAGCATCTTAAAGTATTAGCACACAGCGGTGCAGTCCAGCAACTTACACGATTTGATTCTAAAAGACCAAAAAATCTTCTAGTCGACTCACGTCAATAGAAACATTGAGATACAAGAGATGGAAAGAAAAAATGTAGGGGAGATGATCACTGATGCCAACAGAGATGCTAGAAACGGTCATCATGTCAGGACAGAAACACAGAACTCGGACACCGAGAGACACCAATCTTCTCGACACACAGGTACTGAGACTCATTTTATAGTTAGATAAACTGACATGCACATGCTCATCTTATATGTGTTTTAAAGATATTTACATTCATATTTGTGATCTACAGGAAGTGAGTCAGTGAAGATCAGAAACTACAGAGCAGCTGTAGTGTGTTTGGTGCTGATGTGTGTTCTTCTGCTGACTGCAGTCATAGTGCTGGGTGTGGATCTCCATAATTTGATTGAGGACTTTTACACCAAGAATAAAAACCTCACCAAAGAGATAGAGGAGTTAAAAGAGAGAAAATTGAACTTGGACTATAATATTACAGAATTATCAGCAAAGAATAAAACCTTATTTGAAGAAAATGAAAAATTGCAGAAGAAGATGAAAGATTTGTGGCAGCAGATAAGCAAAATGGGTAATCAAGGACTACATACAAACTTCACAAATATTCTATATTAAAAGGAAACAGTCAAACTGTTTTGAGTAAATATTTTGTGTCAATCACTGGATGGGAAAGCAGAGCTAATTATTGCACTGCTTGTGTTTACAGATGGATGGAAGTGCTATCAATCCAGTCTCTACTATGTTTCTTCAGAAAAAAAGAACTGGACTGAGAGCAGAAGAGACTGTAGAGAGAGAGGAGCAGATCTGATCATCATAAATGACAAACAAGAACAAGTGAGTGAACGGAAGCGCTTAAACTATACTTTATTGCTTTGTGGCAGAAAAATGATTCATACATAAAACAAATACTAAAGCAATTAGGGGGGTAAGAATTGTTATAGTTTTATTTTTGTTTATTTAAACATATTTCACTTCCATTAGGAGTTTTTGAAAAAAAATGATGATCATTCTGAAGTCTGGATCGGTCTGATTGAGGTGGGAGGTGCATGGAAATGGGTTGATAACAGCACACTGACCCCTGGGTGAGAAATCACTGAACTTAAAATATTTCTGATTTACTCCTGACTTTGTCTCACACTCAGACATCTAATGCTGTCTTTTGCTGTAGGTTTTGGGCACCTGGTAAACCTAGCTCTTTTAATGAGGATTGTGCCATACATATGTCAACAGGAGTTGCTGAGTATTCATGTGATAAAACTGTTAAATGGATCTGTGAGAGCAAAAAAGTGATACAATCTGGGACAACAAATCAGATGCTGCCGAACCCTTTCACGTTTTTATAAAAATAGGTTTAATTTTTGTCAAAATTAGGTTTTCATTAAATGATTATTCTATAACATCTTGTCTATCATCTCTGAAAATACCTTGGCAAAAAAGGAAATGCACTTGTTTAGTGCAGTAAATTTTGTGATTTATTGCAGCAAGCAGAAATTAGAGTGTATTTTTCTACAACTACAAGGTACATTATTTTTGCTATTTAAACATACAAGGGGTGATCAAAAATTTGGAGACTATACCCATGATCAACAACGGAAAACAGACGTTAGTCTGTTTGTATAATAATGCAGTATAGTGCTCCTGACAGCTCTCCTTAAACCTGTAAAGTAAAAGTAAAACACGTCTCACTTTAAACCCGTTTTTCTCAAAATTCCATTCCTGAAAATCATAGCTATCAGCCAACTTACGTTCAAGCTATGGACAAAATAAAGCTTTCATATGGTATCAAAACCTAAAAAAGGTAAAACATTTCACCACATGCTGGGTTTTCCCAGATCGCATCACAAATTCATTTCAACGTTTTTTTTTTTTTATAGCACTTTTCACGATACAAATCATTGCAAAGCAACTTTACAGAAAATTAAAGATTCTACAATATATTTAGCAGTAGATTGCTAGTGGTGCTATGTCAAAACAAATCAGTTAATATTGACGTAATCAATCAGACGATGAACAATATTAACAGTAATAATTGTATGTTACAATCAATTGTATAACAAAATTTGGTAGTGCAGGGTTGGCATCATCCAAGGTCCTCAATTGAAGAACTAATTAAGGGTTAATATAGGATTGTTACAACATTTGTGGCCTCGTTTCACAAGTATGATACTCATGTAATAAATCACATTTATCATTAAAACTCTGTGTAAACTTCTGTTTTATTTTATTACTGATACAACATCTAGCAAACTCACACTTAAAGCTGAAAAGGTTTCTATACTAAAGGGATAGTTCACCCAAAAAATGATAATTCTGTCATTAATTACTCATCCTCATGTTGTGTTAAACCTGTAAGACCTTTGTTTGTCTTCAGAACACAAATTAAGATATTTTTGTTGAAATCCGAGAGCTCTGCTTAGACAGCAATGTAACTACCGTGTTCAAGGTCCAGAAAGGACATCATTAAAATAGTCCATATGACATCAGAGGTTCAATTGTAATGTTATGTGGCTATGAGGATACTTTTTGTAAGCAAAAACAATAAAAATAAAAATAACTATAGACAGTTGAAGTCAAAAATTTACATACACCTTGCAGAATCAGCAAAATTATTTTACTAAAATAAGAGGGATCATACAAAATGCATTCTATTATTTATTTACTACTGACCTGAATAAGATATTTTGCATAAAATGCATTTACATATACTGCCGTCCAAAGGCAAAGCACAGTAACTACACATCTGGTCAAAACTGAGTTCAATTCTAAAACAGGCTTTGTGACATCTGTTCTGTCTTGTATCAAAGTCTCCTGGCAAGGCAAGTCTTTTTGAGTGTTGGGTGATTTTGAACTTTAGATGCTTTGACATCGAATCAGTTCTGATCAAATATCTTCTGTGAACAAATAATTGAAGTCAAACACTTTTTCTATTCTCATCATAGTTAATTGGTGATGCAGAAAAAAGGAAACGAATGAATGAATTCCAATCGTTTATAAAAACGGTAATGCATTAAAATGATATTTATATCAAAGGTTTAGCTACACACTTTGATATTCTAGTAGTCTGCAAGCAAACTGTTTACACTGGGAGAAATGGAGATCTGTATCATTTCTAAGTAGACCTTTTTTTTAATATATGCAGACAGGAAATAACTACTCAGTGTGGTCACAGTGGTATAGTTATAGTTCAGCCTCTTAAAGTATTAGCACACAGCGGTGCAGTCCAGCAACTAAAAGTAAAAAGTTCTAAAAGTCAAAAAACCTTCTAGACGACTCGCACCAATAGAAACATTGAGATACAAAAGATGGAAAGAAAAAATATCGGGGAGAAGATCACTGATGCCAACAGAGATGCTAGAAACCGTCATCATGTCAGGACAGAAACACAGAACTCAGACACCAAGAGACACCAGTCTTCTCGACACACAGGTACTGAGACTCATTTCATTATAGTTAGAGATAAACTGACATGCACATGCTCATCTTATATGTGTTTTAAAGATATTTACATTCATATTTGTGATCTACAGGAAGTGAGTCAGTGAAGATCAGAAACTACAGAGCAGCTGTAGTGTGTTTGGTGCTGATGTGTGTTCTTCTGCTGACTGCAGTCATAGTGCTGGGTGTGGATCTCCATAATTTGATTGAGGACTTTTACACCAAGAATAAAAACCTCACCAAAGAGATAGAGGAGTTACAAAAAAGAGAATCCAAATTGAACAATAATATTACAGAATTATCAAAAAAGAATGAAACCTTATTTAAAGAAAATGAAAAATTACAGAAGAAGATGGAAGATTTGTGGCAGCAGATAAGCAAAATGGGTAATAAAGAACTACACTAAATCTACACAAATATTCAACATTAAAAAAAAAACAAGAAAACAGGTTGTGTCAATCACTGGATGAGAAAGCAGTGCTAATTATTGCACTCCTTGTGTTTTACAGATAGATGGAAGTGCCATCAATCCAGTCTCTACTATGTTTCCTCAGAAAAAAAGAACTGGACTGAGAGCAGAAGAGACTGTAGAGAGAGAGGAGCAGATCTGATCATCCTAAATGACAAACAAGAACAAGTGAGTGAACGGAAGTGCTTAAACTATACTTTATTGCTTTGTGGTCTTTCTGAGACGTCTTCATGCAGAAAATTGATTCTTATGTGAAACAAATACTAAAACAATTAAGGGGGTAAGATTTGGGTTGTTATAGTTTTGTTGTTGTGTATTTAAAAATATTTCTCTTCAATTAGGAGTTTTGGAAAACAACAACAACAACAACAAAAAAAAAACAATTCTGATCGTTCTGAAGCCTGGATCGGTCTGACTGAAGTTGAATGTCTGTTTTTTTTTTTCTATTAGGAGTTCGCTAAAACGTTGTCCCATAGTAATGAATTCTGGACTGGTCTGACTGACACTGATGTAGAGGGCACATGTAAATGGGTTGATGGCAGCACACAGACCCCTGAGTGAGAAATCAATGAACTAAAAATATTTCAAGATTATTATATTATTATATTTCCTAAAATCAGAGGGAAATGAGAGCTGATTAACAAGTGTGTAGATTTCCTGAAAAAATATCCCTCAATTCTGATTGGTTGAATGGAATGTTGATCCAAAAACATGTTGTACTTGGTGAAATCATGTTCACCAGCTACACATTGGCCTGTTTTGTTAAGCCAGAATCAAACTGTCAGACATCTAACACTGTTTTTTGTTGCAGGATTTGGGCGCTTGGTAAACCTATTGATAACTCTGGTAATGAGGACTGTGCCATAAATTTGTCAAAAGGAGCTGCTGAGTGTGAATGTAATAAACCTTCTGAATGGATCTGTGAGAGGAAACATGTAACTAATTAAGGTTTAATATAGTGTTGTTACAACATTTTTGGTCCCGTTTAACTTTTTCTTCTTAAACACGGTTAATCACCATTGTCATTAAAACTCTGAGTCAACTTCTGTTTTATTGTATTACTGATACAACATCTAGCAAACTCACACTTACAGCTGAAAATGTTTCTATATTAAAGAGATAGTTCACCCAAAAATGAAAATGCTGTCATTAATTACTCATTCTCATGTTCATCTTCAGAACACAAATTAAGATATTTTTGTTGAAATCAGAGAGCTCTGCTTAGACAGCAATGTAACTACCATGTTCAAGATCCTAGAAAGGACATCGTTAAAATAGTCCATATGTCATCAGTGGTTCAACTGTAATGTTACGCAGCTATGAGGATACGTGTTGCGTGCAAAAACGTTAACTATTTTACCAAAATAAGAGGGATCATACAAAACGCATGCTATTTTTCATTTAGTACTGACCTGAATAAGATATTTTTCATAAAATACATTTACATATAGTCCACAAGAAAAATTAATCGTTGAATTGAAATTGAAAAATGAACCCTGTTTAAAAGTTGACATATTCAGAAAAATCCTTCAGGCCCCACAGATTCTTTGGGTTTTCAGCATTTTTGTGCATTTGAACCCTTTCTGACAATAACTGCATGATTTTGAGATTCATCTTTTCACACTGGGAATGACTGAGAGACTCTATTACACAAGGTTCAAATGTTCACTGGTGCTTCAGAAGGAAAAATGATGTATTAAGAGGGTGTAAACTTTTGAACGGAATGAGGTTGTGTACATTTTTCTTATTTTGCCTAAATATCATATTTTCTTAATTTCCTACTGCCCTTCAGAGAGTACAGAATATACTTACATGTTCCACAGAATACAAAATAAGTTAAATTTACCCTGATTTCCAAATTCTAAAAGTTTTCACCCCCGGGTCTTAATGCGGAAACTGCACACTTCAAATTTAAAAAGGAAAATAATACATTTCAATCATTTATAAAAGTAAGAAAATGTAAATACAATCAACATCTTAACAACATGGCTAGCTTTTCCTAGCAGTCTAAAAAAATGCTTACAGCGGGTGGGGGGTGGTGAGACAGATCTGTATCACTTATCTGCAAAAATGTTTTTATATAAGCACACAGGATATGACTGCTCAGTGCGGTCACAGCTGTGTAGTTCATGTTCAGCTTCTTAAACTATTAGTACACAGCGGTGCAGTCCACACACCAGCAACTTACACGATTTGACTCTAAAAGACTGAAAATGTCCAAGAGGAACAGCACAGGTACTGAGACTCATTTCATTATAACAATAACCAACACGCACATTTTAGTCATGTGAGTAATTAAGAAACATTTATCTACATATATGTCATTTTCAGGAAGTGATTCTGAAAGGACCAGAAGATACAAAAAAGCTACAGTGTATCTGGTGCTGCAGTGTGTTCTTCTGCTGGAGGCGATTATTTTGCTGCTTACTGAACGCAGAACTAAGACTCACCAGTATGAAAATGGTGAGGAAAAGTTAATTAATAACAGGAATGAGCAACGTGCTAAGGTTCAAAAACTATTAAAAACGAGAAATTTATTAGAGAATGCCAATAATGAAACGGCTAAACAAAATCAACAGTTAAATGAAGAGGAAAAGCTACTGTCAAAACATCTTCGCAAAATGGGTAATCTTGAACTACACTAAAACTACACATATATTCAATATTAAAAAAGATGCAGTATGCATGTTGTTTTAATTCGGAGTAAATGAGGATAATGAACTTGTAATTAATCTGATTATGTTACCAGACGGATGGAGATGCTTTCAATCTGGTTTATACTACATTTCCCCTACAAAGAAAAGCTGGACTGAGAGCAAACAAGACTGTTTGAAGAGAGGAGCCAAACTGACTATCATAAACAAAAAAGAAGAACAAGTGAGTAAAACAGTGATTCAATATTATTCATTTACTTATATTAAATATATGTTAGTTAACATATTAAACATTATTTCAAATATATTCCATAATTAGGATTTTATACAAGACTATGGTGAAGTCTGGATTGGCCTGACTAATGTGAAGGGCACATGGGAATGGGTTGATAACAGCGCACTAACCTCTGGGTAAGAAATCACTGAATTAAACTGACTAGTATAAAAGGTTGTCAAATTCTCATATATTACACAGAAAGCAGCTAATACTGATCTGTTGTTTCAGTTTCTGGAAGTCTGGAGAGCCAAAGGGAGACCAAGGAATGAAATGTATTGCGTCTACTTCATCAGGGTGGCATAACTATTTATGTAATGAAGCTTTTCAATGGATATGTGAGAGATAAAACATCTTAAAATAAAATCTGTAATGTGAATGCTAATAATAAGCAGGTAAAAATGTAAACTTACACTTGTAGGCCTTTTCACTTTTTTTTCACTAGATGTTCTTCTGCAAGTGCTGCTGTAGATATAAGTCCATCTTCTTTATTAAATCACTGAGCAAATAAATTTGTGTTTCCATTTTGTTGGGGCATGTGTGCAGCTTCTGTAGTTTTTTTTTTTTTTGTCAGCTTTAAAATGCACTGGATATTAGTCTAGTAGCACTACTACTACTTGGCTAATGGCTACTTAAACTATCATTCACTGCTTAGATAACAACAGAAATTGCATGAATGTTCTGTCTTTCCACAAACTCCTGACCTGAATCCGGTTTACCTCTCTTAATAGCAATACCACTTAAAATTACTTAATAGAAAATACAGTAGACTGCATTAACATTTTAATAACTTATTGATAAACTATAGTGTTGTGTTTGTTTTCGGCTTAAGAGATGAATTTGACGACAATGACTTGTCATCTCCGCAGTTGTGATAAGCCTCAATGCGTGTTTCATAGGGATTACATAATCTGTGAAAATAGACATCTCTCTCTCTCTCTCTCTACATATATATATATATATATACAGGTCCTTCTCAAAAAATTAGCATATTGTGATAAAGTTCATTATTTTCTGTAATGTACTGATAAACATTAGACTTTCATATATTTTAGATTCATTACACACAACTTGAAGTAGTTCAAGCCTTTTATTGTTTTAATATTGATGATTTTGGCATACAGCTCATGAAAACCCAAAATTCCTATCTCAAAAAATTAGCATATCATGAAAAGGTTCTCTAAACGAGCTATTAACCTAATCATCTGAATCAACTAATTAACTCTAAACACCTGCAAAAGATTCCTGAGGCTTTTAAAAACTCCCAGCCTGGTTCATTACTCAAAACCGCAATCATGGGTAAGACTGCCGACCTGACTGCTGTCCAGAAGGCCATCATTGACACCCTCAAGCAAGAGGTCTGTGGGAAGGAAAAAGTGTGGCAGAAAACGCTGCACAACGAGAAGAGGTGACCGGACCCTGAAGAAGATTGTGGAGAAGGACCGATTCCAGACCTTGGGGCACCTGCGGAAGCAGTGGACTGAGTCTGGAGTAGAAACATCCAGAGCCACCGTGTACAGGCGTGTGCAGGAAATGGGCTACAGGTGCCCATTTCCTGGTGTTCCCCAGGTGTTCCCCAGGTCAAGCCACTTTTGAACCAGAAACAGCGGCAGAAGCGCCTGACCTGGGCTACAAAGAAGCAGCACTGGACTGTTGCTCAGTGGTCCAAAGTACTTTTTTCGGATGAAAGCAAATTTTGCATGTCATTCGGAAATCAAGGTGCCAGAGTCTGGAGAAAGACTGGGGAGAGGGAAATGCCAAAATGCCTGAAGTCCAGTGTCAAGTACCCACAGTCAGTGATGGTCTGGGGTGCCATGTCAGCTGCTGGTGTTGGTCCACTGTGTTTTATCAAGGGCAGGGTCAATGCAGCTAGCTATCAGGAGATTTTGGAGCACTTCATGCTTCCATCTGCTGAAAAGCTTTATGGAGATAAAGATTTCATTTTTCAGCACGACCTGGCACCTGCTCACAGTGCCAAAACCACTGGTAAATGGTTTACTGACCATGGTATTACTGTGCTCAATTGGCCTGCCAACTCTCCTGACCTGAACCCCATAGAGAATCTGTGGGATATTGTGAAGAGAAAGTTGAGAGACGCAAGACCCAACACTCTGGATGAGCTTAAGGCCGGTATCGAAGCATCCTGGGCCTCCATAACACCTCAGCAGTGCCACAGGCTGATTGCCTCCATGCCACGCCGCATTGAAGCAGTCATTTCTGCAAAAGGATTCCCGACCAAGTATTGAGTGCATAACTGAACATAATTATTTGAAGGTTGACTTTTTTTGTATTAAAAACACTTTTCTTTTATTGGTCAGATGAAATATGCTAATTTTTTGAGATAGGAATTTTGGGTTTTCATGAGCTGTATGCCAAAATCATCAATATTAAAACAATAAAAGGCTTGAACTACTTCGAGTTGTGTGTAATGAATCTAAAATATATGAAAGTCTAATGTTTATCAGTACATTACAGAAAATAATGAACTTTATCACAATATGCAAATTTTTTGAGAAGGACCTGTATATATATGCTAATATCTGAAAGATAATGATCAAATTGAAGTTCACAGAAAACGAGAAGACAGAAAGTGCATTTTCTTTCATTATTTTACAAAAGTGCAATGTTTTGTTGTCATTGTCAAGTGTACATGAAAAAAAAAAAAACGTCTTTACAGTTTCTGTAACGATAGCCCCAGAGATGAGACAGGAGGCGTGCGGATCCATATGCAGACTTTTATTAGGATAAATACTCATAGTAAGGCAGGCGAGGGGTCAGACAGGAGCAAGCGGGAACAACACAGGAAATCCGAGAATCGTAAACCAGGGACGAAGCGAGGGGGTCAAAGGGCGGGCAGCGAAGGATCGGGAAACCCGGAGACAACGGAAACAGGGACCAGGAAACTAGGAAATAAGAAAGATGTAAACGCCGTCTCTAATTAAATCTCGACTGCTCCCGCTTTCTCTTCCAGCTCCCCAGCATTTAGCTACCTAGCTATGTAACACTACAAGTTGCAATATGAGAGTCAGATTTATGTGTTCTTTTAAATGTGGAAACTGCATTTATATTCCATCACCGTTATCACGAAATCCACGATACATATCAAAAACAGCTCAGATCATTGCGTTCTCCATTCAATGGTTGTTGACTGGTTGCTGGTGTGAATGCAACCAAGAAAACAAGTGGAAAATTGGTTCTCTAGAAACCACCCTGCTGGCAAGTTCCTAAAACTATGCGTTGCGAAAGTTGGGTAGTTTATTGAGTCATAATATATATGTCAAAAATAAAATGGGTAGTTTACAAAGAAGGTTCACAAAAGGTTTATAAGGCCTTGTTGTTTACTGGTGCACTGTAACTAGAAATAATTTCATCCAGTTGTTATAGATGATTGGAAAATTTGACTTCTTCAACAAGTAGTTTATAATTCTGTTTGTGGTTTGCAGTGATAAGTTTGGGAGGAAGACGTGGTATTTACATAAAAAAAAAAAAAATCCTGTTGTCTTTAGTTCTGTTTAGTTATAACTGGTGTTGGGGGGGCAATATTCAGCATTAAAAGAATGTTCAATGTGTCTGTGATAAAAATTGCATAGATAACACTAAATGGGAACACTAAATAAATAGAAAAGAAAAAAAAAGACTAAATAACCAGATTTTGAAGTCCAACGAGTACTGCTATAAACTGTAGTAAATGAATGAGAATGACAAGAAAAAAATGGGGGGTGGGTTGTTGTGTGTCCTTCTAGGACATCACATGTTCTTGACCACAGTGAATTAGGCAAAGCAGAAGTTGACAGTGTTGCAGCCCCACTTGAAGCCACTTGAAACTTCTAATAGTCTCACAGCAGACGGATTAAGTCTTACCGACAATATGAACCATCCTGGGAAAGATGGGATTTATGAGAATGATAAAAAGGAACATATCTATGCTAATGCAGATCCTGTAAACAGTCATGACTTCAAGATAGAAACAGAGAACACCAGGAGACCACCTCAACACACAGGTACTGAGACTCATTTCATTAGAACAACTAACACACACATTTTACTCACACACATTGAGTAATAAACATTTATTTTTATATCTGTCACCTTTAGGAAGTGATTGTGTGAAGATCAGAAACTACAGAGCAGCTGTAGTGTGTTTGGTGCTGCTGTGTGTTCTTCTGCTGACTGCAGTCATAGTGCTGTGTGTCCACATCCATACAAACTACACAGAGGACAGAGATGAGCAACTAATCAACATTACCAATCTCACACAAGAGAGAGACGAGCTACTAACCAGGAATACCGACCTCACAAAAGAAAGAGACCAGCTACTAACCAGGAATACCGACCTCACAAAAGAAAGAGACCAGCTACTAACCAGGAATACCGACCTCACAAAAGAAAGAGTCCAGCAACTAAACAGGAATGCCGACCTCACAAAAGAGAGAGACCAGCTACTAACCAGGAATACTGACCTCACAAAAGAAAGAGACAGTCTATCATCAAGTAACCAAGAACTAATTAAACAAAGAGACCAGTCCAATCAAGAGAAAAATAAACTACTGAATAGTCTTCGTGAAAAAGGTATTCATAATTAAGCTAAAACAACCAATGGCTGATGGGAATGGAGTGCTAATAGTTGAACTGGTTGTATTTACAGATGGATGGGCTTACTATCAATCCAATTTCTACTACATTTCCTCTCAGAAGAAGAGCTGGTATGAGAGCAGAAGATACTGTACAGGAAAAGGAGCAGATCTGATCATCATAAACAACAGAGAGGAACAAGTGAGTGAAACCTTTTTTTTTTTTTTTTTAAGTAGGTGATAATCTATTGCAAGGTTATTCAATAAGTTTCAAGGGGCCCTGTTGTACACCCGGCGCATTGTGGCGGCAGGCACAAATGCAAGTATTTTTTGCAGCCAGACGCAGTTATAATTTTCACATCCTGTGCCACGTTGCTTAAATAGCAAATGCATTTGCGTCCATTTGTGTGCCTATGGGCGTCCTAGTCTGAAAACGAGGTGCTCAGACGCATTGCTATTTTGAGGCAACTGAAATAGACTGCACCATTGGCCAACTGAAACCTCAATGTCAATGGCACAATATATATATATATTTTTTTTTTTTTTTTTGTTATTTAAAGAGCTTATTACACATGCAGGGACATGCAGCAGCACACAAACATGGCAAATATTAAAAATGAAAGGATTACAATGTATAATATTGTTATTGTGTACTTAAATATAAAAATGCTTGCATGTCATAACAATAGTCAAATAGTCGAAAACATTTACTAAGGAGAAGAGAGGATGGAAAGGGGGTGCACAGTAACTCGTTTACACCCAAAACACACCTATGACTCATTAAATGATTAGTTTCACTTTCAGAACAAAAATTTACAGATAATGTACTCACCCCCTTCGCATCCAAGATATCCATGTCTTTCTTTCTTCACTCGTAAAGAAGTTATGTTTTTTGAGGAAAGCATTTCAGAATTTCTCTCCATATAATGGACTTCTATGGTGCCCCCAAGTTTGAACTCCCAAAATTTTCAATTTCAAAGTTTCAATGCCACTTCAAAGGGCTCTAAACGATCCCAGCCAATGAAGAAGGGTCTTATCCAGGGAAACGAACGCCTTCTCCCTCGGCTTGGATCGTTTAGAGCCCTTTGAAGCTGCATTTAAAATACATTCAAACTTGGGGCCACCATAAAAGTCCTTAATATGGAGCGCAATTATGAAATGTTATCCTCAAAAAACAATTTCTTTATGACTGAAGAAGGAAAGACATGAACATCTTGGATGACAAGGGGGTAAGTACATTATCTGTAAATCTTTGTTTTGAAAGTAAACTAATCCTACTAATCCAACCATTTTAGACCATGTGCCAGGCACCACAGAAAGACATTTTCTGATGAAAGAAAGACATTAATATCTTGGATGACATAGGGCTGAGTAAATTTTCGGAACATTTTTATTCTAAAAAATGTTTTAATTGATGCTCTCACGTACTCTGTAGCACGCAAAATATGTATTTAGTTGTGCGTGTTGTGTTCGCTTTGCAAACTTGTAGGTCTCTGTAGAGCTTGCAGATCTCTGACTAACCGACTAACAGCAATATCTGTTTGCTCGCAATTGTCTAGAAATGTGTCAATGAATAGTGAATGTTTGTCGTTGTTATTAGTTGGAGTTATGATAAAGCATAGAGAAATACGTTGGTGTACAAGCTGCAGTGCTTTATCAATATGTTTCTGCATTGGGCTAAAGCATATACCATGGCTGTTTGGGTGTTTAATGTAATAGTGATGGGCGTTCTGTTTCAGACATGCACTGCACGCAGTAGACCAATCACAACAGACTGGGTCATCGAACCAATCATCGCAAATTAGTATCATGCAAAAGGAGGAAATGAATCGATGAGCGAATCGTTTGCGAGTCGTTGAGCAAATAACCTTGCATGCATGTCAGCCTGTTGCTGATGACTCCCAAAACCTTTCATTATCCATAATAGGGGCACTTTAAAACTGTAGAAATGTAAAAATAAATAAATAAAAATGGTGCTGTCATTGTCATTATAGCTCACGGTCTGGTTGCAACCTAGCCAGGGTCCAGAAACAGACATAGGTTCGACCAGAGGATACCTGGTCTTTTTTAAGAAAACCATTATTGTTCTTTATGACACACATTTGTTATTGTTTCATATTCTCAGGATTTTGCTAAGAAACTGTCTTGTGGAAGTAATGTCTGGATTGGTCTGACTGACAGAGAAGTGGAGGGAACATGGAAATGGGTTGATGGGAGCACACCAAGGTCTAGGTGAGAAATGACTAGATTACACCGATTATTATCTAATAAATGATTCTCAAAGTCTATTGTTAATTTTGTTACTGGAGACCATTTTTTTCATGACTAAGACAAGACAACACTTCAATAACTGAAAGCTAATTGTGACTGTAACAGCAAGTTTAACCATATACAGAATGGCTAAAATATATATCTTTACTGACTAAAAATAGACTAAAATCCCCAATTCCAACTTTGCCAACTAAAAACTTGACTGAACAAAACAAACTGTTTGACTAATTATAGGGAATAAAAGCAGACAAAATGAACACTATCACAGTCAGTATCATATCACACAGAAAGCTGATCATCTAATGCTGATCTGTTGTTTCAGGTTCTGGGTTTCTGGAGAGCCAAATAGTCATGCAGGCGATGAAGACTGTGCTATAAGTAATTCAGGATGGTCTGATTATCCGTGTAATAGTAATTTTAAATGGATCTGTGAGAAGAGCTTTTTAAAATAAGTGATCAAATAAACTGCCAGTGTCTGAGCAGACATGAAATGTGGTCTTTCTTCAACTTTTTTTTTTCCAATATTTATTTTCTGCAAATATTATTTATCATTTTACACTAATTATGAATATCCCTTAGTTTCATCCACAATTTCTGAAACATCTCAAATGTTTCAATAAAATATAAAAAGACAAATATAAAAATAAATATTACTTGTAACAATATTTAATAAATACATTTAATTTGAATTGATTTAAGTGCATAAAATGCTATCTAAGTGATTAGTCTTCATTTCATATAGGACAGGGATGGGCAATATCAGAATCAGAATCAGAAAGAGCTTTATTGCCAAGTATGCTTGTGCATACAAGGAATTTGTTTTTGTGACATTAGCTTCCAGTACACAGAGACAACAACAACACAGAGACAATAAAATAAGATGAGAATAAAAAAATACACATACAGTTGAAGATAAAATTATTAGCCCCTTATAAAATATTTCATTATTTTTCAAATAACTCCCAAGTGTTGTTTAACAGAAAGACAATTTTATCAACAGCATTTTTAAACATAATACTTTATTCAGGAAGCTTTTAGGGTTTGTAGTACACATAGAAATAAATGTATAACCAAGAATTTTAAAAAGTCTACTTGTCAAAATTATTAGCTCTCTGATGTAGAGGTATTTCTTCACCAGAAGTGAGGTATGCTTTGGGTCGTTATCAAGTTGAAGACAAAATGTTGACCCAAACCAAGTTTTCTTGCAGACTGTCTGAGGTTGTCTTTCAAAATCTTCTTATAGTCTTCCTTTTTCATGCTTCCTTCAACCCTGCTGAGTGTCACAAATCATGCCGTTGCTGCTCCCTCTCACCATTAGAGGGAGCCTTCACTGATACACACAGAACTGGTTCACGAACTCCATTTCCCATAACCCCATTCCCATGAACTTCCTGTGCCCTCTCACCCCTGTCGGCCATCTTGCTTTCACCCATGCACACCTGCTTATCATTACACCTAATTACATACAATATAAAAGCCATTCACACTCATAGCCATTCGCGAAGTCTTGTTTAGTTTTCTGGCAATTCCGAGCATTCTTTCCCGTGTTTACTTTCCTGTTGCTGACTCTGTTTGTTTCCTCGTTCCCGATTGTTTTCTGCCTGCCTTTGTGACCTCTGGATTGTCTGTTGGATTATTCTATTGCTTGCTGCCAGCCCCGACCCTTGCATGGACACTGACCTCTCTCTCTGGATTATCTATACTACCCCTGTTTGTTGTTTATTGACCCTGCCTGTTTCACTACGAGTTTTTACAATAAAGCTTTGCACATGGATCCACACGTTTCAGACCCATACGTCACACTGAGATTCCCAGTTCCAACGCACTGAAACATCCCCACAGCATTATACTCCCACCACCATGTTTCACTGTGGGAACAGTGTTCTTGGGGTTGAATGCCTCTCCCTTCTTTCTCCAAACAAAGGCAACATCTCTATGGCCAAAAAGCTCTAGTTTTGTCTCATCTGACCAAAGGACATATTTCCAGTATGCATCACATTCCCCCAGGTTGTCCTTAGCAAACTTCATTCTAGCTTGGAGGTGTCTCTTCTTCAGAAGTGGAGTCTTTCTTGGTCGGCAACCTCGCAGTTCATTCCTGTGCAGGGCTCTAGTGACTGTCTTCGTTGAGACATCAATTCCAGACTTGGCTAGGTCATTCAATAGTGTCTTGGCAGTTGTTCTTGGGTCTTTAGAAACCTCTCTCACTAGTTTTCTTTCCAAAGTTTTTGAAATCTTTCGCTTCCTGCCTCTGCCCGTCTTGTTCTCCACTGTGTTGGTCTCTTTAAACTTCTTGATAATGCATCTTACTGCAGTTCTTGACACTTGAAAATGCTTTGATAAATGTGTGTATCTTTCTCCATCTTTATAAGCATTAACAATTCTTTCTCTCAAGTCCAAACTAATTTCTTTTGTCTTTGCCATGATGACAGTTCATATTATTTTACTAGTTGTTTCGCAAGATACTAATCCTCAGCTTAAAGACCAATTGGAGAGCTTAACTAGGTTATTTAGGTTAATCAGGCAAATTAGGTTAATTTGTCAAGTCTTTGGACAACAGTGGTTTGTTCTATAGCTAATCAAACTAATAATGTCTTAAGGGGCTAATAATATTGACCTTAGCAGTTTATTTATTTATTTATTTTTTTTATTATTATTTTATTCAAGCAACTATACGAAATCAGACTTTCTCTAAAATAAAAATTAAAAAACAAAACAAAAAAAAAAAACAGTGAAACGTGAAAACATTCTCTTGCTGTGTTAAACATCACTTGGGAAATATTCTAAAAAAAATTTCAATTTCACAGGGGGGCTAATAATTTTGTCTTCAACTGTATGTAAATATAAACAGACATAAAATATATAGAAAAATAAATTAAGAAATATGTGGTATGTACAGTTGTGCTAAAGAATAGAATAGAATAGAATAGAATAGAATAGAATAGAATAGAATAGAATGAGATGCAAGGATGGAGGTGGTAACAAATAAATATAAGGTTATTGCACATTTTTTTATTGCACAATGTGGGGGAACATTTAGCTGTTCATAAAAAATTGAAAAAAAAAAAAATATATGTGATACAGATCTGTGCACTATGCATTAAGTATTGCAATGTAATAGACATGCCACTTGTTTTATGTTTATATTTTATATGTAATATGCAAAATGAGATATGTTGACCTGAAAACCACAAACGCAGAAATGTACAAGCAGAAGTTCAGACTAGTACATTCTGCCTGAACAGATTCAGAACAACATTGATCACTTGAAGCACTTCAAGAAACTGAAAGTTACAGGAGACAAAAAGATAAACAGAAAAACATTAAAGAGTTAAAGTTTAAGGGCCTCCGGACATGATAATGCCAATATGCTGTGATATAATACAGACGTCTCATGTGAGGAAATGTCTCTTAGTGACAGAAACCACTTGTTAGTTTCATTTCCTCTTAGGAGTTTTTAGTGCAGCATGTCAAAAGCTTTCCTTAAAGATGCATTATTTCTTTCACATTCAAATGTTTTACCCCTAAACAAATGATCAGTACTTTTAATATGCTACAAATATGTTCTCAGACAAAATGAAAACCCCTATCAGTATTTTAATCAAGTAGTAGTTTGTAGGAAAGGTCTGACATGTAAGAGCTCTGTACCAACCTAGAACAGTGAATTTACATTCCTCTTTCAATCGTATTCAGATGACCAGATGATATACATTTCGTAATTTAAAACAAAAAAAAAAAGAAGAAGAAGAAGAAGAAGTAACTTGATTTGTATAGCTGTTTATTGGAGCTGTACTGTGTTCTTCTGATAGGCGTCATTACAGCGAGACTTGTGGCATTGGTGTCATTTGCAGCATCTGAGAAGTGCTTGTTCACACTAACAGAAGCACTCACTGCTAATAGAAGAAATACAGAACAATACAATGGGTTCAGTAGGCTGTAGGCAGATTGCTGTTAGCATGAAGCTGATGGCTAAACCAACTAAGCTTGAAGATTCCTACAGTACCTAATTTTAATTTCCTGAACCATTAAAAAGACATACTTCATCACTACATGAAAATCCAGTATCAGTGTAAGAATTTTAGGTCATTCCATGTCAACTCAACCAGAGGTCCCTGACTCAAATTTTTAATTTGGCTAACATTTATTCTGAAGAAAGATAGGCATGTATAGTGATGAAAGCCAAAATATTAAATGTCATGGATAATTATTTACTGAGTAATCCACTATTTTATAGAGGGGGGTCAAAACGGCAATTTTCACCTTAGATTCAGTGTTAAGTTACAGGGGGGTAAAAATGACTTCAGAAAGATGGCAGCATCATTATCTTATTTTTACAAAGAGATCGGTAGTTATATTAGTAAAATCTGTTGACTTTAGCTATCTTTGTTGCATTATGTGCCAATGGTGACCATTCAAAAATGTGGAAACAGCACTTTGCAAGTTTTTCTCCAAAATTTGCATGCCTGTAACTCAAGAAGTATTAAAGATATGTTAATGCCCTTTTAGATATTGGGTCTTAATAAACTTTTCTTTTGGTATCTTTATTTTTAATGCCCTATGAGATTTGGAACTATGGTTTCAGAGATATTGAAATTTTAATAAGCTCCAGGAGTAAATCGTTAAAATGTACACATTTTCAGTGGTCAAAAACCAAATGTGGGTCTTTAGTGAGGTTGGTATTTTTGGTTAGTAGCTGGTAGTTTTTTTCTGTGAGGTTGGTGATCTTGGTTAGTAGCTTCTCTCTCTCTCTTGCAAGGTTGTTATTGTTGCTGATCTCTTTCTTCAGTGAGAATGGTATCATTCTCAAGAAGTTTCTTAAAGGGATAGTTCACCCAAAAATGAAAATTTGATGTGGATTTGCTTACCCCCGGGCATCCAAGATGTTGGTGACTTTGTTTCTTCAATAGAACACAAAGGAAGATTTTTATCTCAAACCGTTGTAGTCTGTCAGTCATATAATTGCAGTCAATATCTACCAGATCTTTGAGAGTAAAAACAACATACACAAAACCAAATTAAACCCTGCGACTCGTGATGATACACTGATGTCCTAAGACATGAAACGATCAGTTTGTGTGAGAAACTGAACAGTATTTATATCATTTTTTACCTCTGATTCGTCACAATGTCCATCTGTCCTGAGCGCATGCACGGCATCTGGCGTATGAAAGATATTTAAAAGTACAGGTCATAGCAATGGAACATGATATTATGTATAATCAGGCAACATGGATACGTCAGAGCTCGTACCCGTCATGTACCCGGATGCTGGGCATGCGATCAGGACAGATGGATGTGGTGACGAATCAGAGGTAAAAAAATGACATAAATATTGTTCAGTTTATCGCACAAACCAATCGTTTTGAGTCTTAGGACATCTGTGTATTGTCACGAGTCGCAGGGTTTAAATTGGTTTTGTTTGTGTATGTTGTTGTTAAGATTTGGTAGCCATTGACTGCCATTATATGACTGACAGACTACAACGGTTTGAGATAAAAACCTTTGTTTATGTTCTACTGAAGAAACAAAGTCATCTACATCTTGGATGCCCTGGGGGTAAGCAAATAAACATCAAATTTCATTTTTGGGTGAACTATCCCTTTAAGAACCAGAATCTAAAATCATATTAAGATGGCATTAATACTACTTGAGTTACAGTTACTATGGAATTATTTTTATAGAGGGAAAGAAGATACAATTCTAATGACAACATTATTTTTTCTTCAGACATTGTTCCTTGAAATATGTATCAGCTGTACACAAAGTGACCAACATTTGGTTTTCGACCACTGAAAATGGGTAACATTCAGCAAACTGGACATAGAGAGATCCCCACATCTCTGGGACTGAACGATGTAGGGTCTTGAAAGATTCTAAAAGTAAAGTGATATCTTTAATACTTCTTGAGGTATAAGCATGCAAACTTTGGAAAAATAATATTTATGGCACTCAGACTGGTATGCTCAATGCAGTTGTCTTGAAAGAAAGAAACAAGATACATCTCTAGTTTTAACATTATTTTTTCTTGAAGACACTCCTCTTTAAAAGAAAAGAAGTATCGTATTTTTTTAAAAATGACCCGCATTTGGTTTTTGACCACTGAAAATGTATACATTTTAACGATTTACTGCCAGAGCCATATTAAAATTCCAAAATCTCTGGAACCAAATCTCATAGGGCATTAAAAATAAAGACGCCAAAAGAAAAGTTTGTGAAGACCCAATATCTAAAAGCACATTAAAACAACTTTAATACTTCTTGAGTTACAGGCATGCAAACTTTGGAGAAAAACTTGCAAAGTGCTGTTTCCTCATTTTGATTGGTCACCATTGGCACAAAAAGCAACAAAGATTGCTAAAGTCAACAGATTTTACTAACTGAACTACCAATCTCTGTAAGAAGAAAAAAGATATTGATGCTGCAATCTTTCTGAAGTCATTTTTACCCCCCTGTAACTTAACTCTGAATCTAAGGTGAAAATTGCCATTTTTACCTCCCTCTACAAAATAGTGTATTACTCAGTAAATATTCATCCATGACATTTAATATGTTTGCTTTCATCACTATAAATGTCTATCTTTCCTCAGAAAAAGTTTTTTTTTTTTTTAATTAAGCCGGGGAAGTTTTTGAAATGTGGTTGTGATTTGACACTGAATGACCCTATTGTCTTTCTTTGTTTACAACCTTTGCTAATGCTAACAAAGCACTTAGAGAGTTTACGTTAACCTGAGTTCTAATAAACACATGACTTATTTTTCATTCAGTAGTTTTCTGGCTTATACCAGACTGTTATATCAAAAAACATTGGTGGTTTATTCAGCAACTCCTAAAAATGTTTGTGAGGCCTACGGGTCCCTTTTTAAGAAACTTTTGTTTTACACATTTATATATTATTACACATATTATATGTTAGTTATGCAAAGACTGTAACAGTAGGATGAGTAACTTTTCAAAATTAACTGCATTAGTACAAGAGGAATTTTCTCATCAAAGGTCAGCAAAAAAGTTCCTTTTTTTAGTATATCACACAGTATATGTATATTACACAGGATATCACATGTTCTTGACCACAGTGTCCCTTTTAAAATAAACGCTCATAGACAGAATTTCAGAGTGGTCAAGTCCACTTGAAGCAACAGTTTCTCAAACTCTGACGTTTAATTCCAGCAGACTGAATACGTCTTATTGTGAATTGGCAAAATTAAGAATCCCAGGACACAAGGAATGGATAAAGATCAAGAGGATAATAGCAAGGCTAATCTTCATGATCCTATGAACAGCGATGATGTCAGGACACAAACAGAGAACTCAAACACCAAGAGACACCAAACACCTCGACACACAGGTACAGAGACTCATTTCATTAGAACAAAAACTAACACACATTTGAGTTCTGTGTAATTAACATTTATCTTTATTTCTGTCATCTTCAGGAAGTTTGAAGATTAGAAGATCCAGAGCAGCTGTAGTGTGTTTGGTGCTGCTGTGTGTTCTTCTGCTGACTGCAGTCATACTGTTGCGTGTCCACATCCATACAAACTACACAAACTACACAGAAGACCAGCTATTAACCATTGATACCAACCTCACAAAGGAGAAAGACCAGCTATTAACCATTGATACCAACCTCACAAAGGAGAAAGACCAGCTATTAACCATTGATACCAACCTCACAAAGGAGAAAGACCAGCTACTAACCAAAAATACCAACCTTACTAAAGAGAGAGACCAGCTACTAGCCAAGAACATGCAATTGACAAAAGAAAAAGATCAATTATTAGCAAACAACCGTGACCTAATTAAACAAAGAGACCAGTTAAATCATGAGAAAACCGAACTGCTGAACATGGGTAATCATGAACTACACAAACTAAAAAGACCAACTTTTTTTTTTTTTCATAAGATACATATAGAATTATTAAGGAGCAACCAGTCTAAAATTATTTTGGTAGATAAGTGTAATAGGAATAAAGTGCTAATAGTTGAACTGGTTGTATTTACAGATGGATGGATTTTTTATCAATCCCATTTTTACTACATTTCCTCTCGGAAGATGAACTGGTATGACAGCAGAAAATACTGTACGGACAGACGAGCAGATCTGATCATCATTAACAACAGAGATGAACATGTGAGTGAAACTGAGTTTCAACTGCTTTTAAACTGCTTTTTATTGCATTATCTTAGTGTGATGTGTGTTACAATGAGTGTTTGTATTTGTGTTCATGGCATACCTTTATATTAGTATTTACCTCAGAATGTGATAAAGTTACTTGTGATGAGCTTTGATATACAATGTGGGTTTTTCATCACCACCTGTATATTTGGTGTTTGTCACCGTATTATAAGGTTATTCAGCAGGTTGGTATTTCAAAATGGCGGCATAAATGTGCTATTGTTTAATTCTTTCAGAACTTTTTTAAAAAAATGTCTTGTGGTGCTCATGTCTGGATTGGTCTGACTGACAGACATGTGGAGGGCAGATGGAAATGGGTCGATGGCAGCAACATTGGGTGAGAAATCACTGAATTGAACTGATTAACTAATACAAAAAAATATCACCGTCATGGCACTGAACATCTAACGCTGATCTATAGTTTCAGGTCGTGGGCGGTTACAGAGCCCAATAATATTGGAGGCAATGAAGATTGTGCTCTAACTCATTCATTCGGATGGTCTGATTTTCCATGTCATCAAGCTCATCAATGGATCTGTGAGAGGAACAGTTTAAATTAAATCATTATGTGACTGCTGGTTTATGTCATAACATACATAAAGGCATTGTTTTCCAAATAAAAAAACGATGTAAAAGCAATTGGTCTTTTGCTTGGTTTTTTTTCTCCTTCCATTTTTTTACATGAAACTGACTAGGAACGTTTTTACTATCCTTCCATTATTTTCTTGTTGTGTATTCATCTTAAAACATGGAGATACATAATAAAATACGACATTTAAACTACAGTTGAAGTCAAAAGTTTACATACACCTTGCCGAATCTGCAAAATGTTAAATTATTGACCAAAATAAGAGGGATCATACAAAATGTACGCTATTTTTTATTTAGTACTGAAAGAAAATAATAGTTGCATTTATAAAAATGACCCTGTTCAAAAGTTTACATACACTTGATTCTTAATACTGTGTTGTTACTGTATTAAGAATGATTTTATTTAGTGATTTACAGTCCCTTGTTTGTCCTGAACAGTTAAGGTCCCACAATTTTTTTTAATTTGTTAGCATTTTTGTGTATTTGAACCCTTTCCAACAATGACTATAATTTTGAGATCCATTTTTTTACACTAAGGACAACTGAGGGATTCATATGCAACTATTACAGAAGGTTCAAATGCTCACTGATGCCTCAGAAGGAAACAATGCATTAAGAGCCGAAAAAAATTTGATTTCGAAGATC
This sequence comes from Cirrhinus molitorella, assembly GCA_033026305.1. Classification (NCBI taxonomy): domain Eukaryota; kingdom Metazoa; phylum Chordata; class Actinopteri; order Cypriniformes; family Cyprinidae; genus Cirrhinus; species Cirrhinus molitorella. The sequence continues at coordinate 22,154,658 of CM065139.1, read as the reverse complement.
ATATTAAATTGAACTTATTTTGTCTTCTGGGAAACATGTAAGTATCTTCTGAAGCTTCTGAAGGGAAGTTTTCCTTCCAGAGCATCAGTGAGCAGGTGAACCATCTATAACAGTGGTTCTCAACCACGTTCCTGGAGCCCCCCCAACACTGCATGTTTTCCATGTCTCCTTAATCATCCATCTCATTAGTAGAGGGGGGGGGGGGGGGGGGGGGGCGTGGTTGAGAACCACTGATCTATAATATTTGCATATGTGTCCCTTAGTTGTACAGTATGTAAACTTTTGAACAGGGTAATTTTTATAAATTCAGCTATTATTTTCTCTTGTGGACTGTATGTAAATATCGTCTTTTATGCATTTTATGTGAAATATCTTATTCTGGTCAGTACTAAATAAAAAATAACAAGAATTTTGTATGATCCCTCTTATTTTGGTAAAATAATTAACATTTTGCAGATTCTGCAAGGTGTTTGTAAACTTTTTTTAAATTTATAAATTTGCACTAATTATGGCTGTCACCTCAGTTCCTCAATTCTCCCCAGTTCCCCAATTTTCCCCAAAGTTCAAAAGTTTGCATACTTGTTTAACAATGAGGCGGGGGAAGGGTAAAAATATTCCTCATATAAATGTGAATGATGACTGATCTTAGCAGAGAGCAGTATATTGAGATTATTTCAGATGAGCTGAATGTTGTCTACGGAGAAGGGTGTTAATGAACTTCCATCTGTTGTGCATTACGCAAAATGGCTGTCATGGCACTATAAAAAGAGACAACTTCCTGCAAATGCCCGTTTTGAATAAAAAATAAATAAATAAATAAAACTGCTGAGCGTACATAAAGGAACAGTTCACCAAAACAACATTTCTATCATCGTTTAATCACTCTTGACTTGAATGTGGATCTTGGGTCTTGGGTCTCTTGAATTCCTTTAGCTGAGAAAGTCTTTTATAGAGGCAAGTGTTCAGACGAGACTGTCAGGGACAGTTGGAGACACACTAAATGATATTTCGAAGGTCATTAGAATGAAGAACATGAAAAAGAAGACGTTTTGTATGTGACTTGGCCTTTAACCAGCCTACAGACGGCTGGTGTCTCATAGCAACTGCAGGTGAAACGATGTTTCTTACATTATAAGTCTGTTTTCAGGTACTGAGCTTTTAGTTCTAAAAACAAAGAAAAACTAAAATGTAGCAGAATAAATTTCAAGCAACTGTTTACAAAATGGGTTAATACATGTATGAATTAAAAACCTGAGAACGTTATCTGTTAGTATTCCCATGCTCGCTGGTGCAGGAGGACATGTGTGACGCACATGATGAAAAACATGCTCATAAAAACCATTTGAAACTCATCTAGTCAACTCATTGGGGAAATATGCAGTGGACACACACATTTAATGTCAATAGCCAATAAATTATAAAGGTAATAGAAGCTAGGCAGTGAGTATTCGGGACCATGTAAATGCCCTCTGAGACCCTCACCTCTCTGCTTTATTGATTTACAACCTTTTCCAGCCCTTCAGCAACCTTTATTGATTTCTCACTTTGTTACAATTATTGGGTATTTGTCCTGTACCTGAGCCGAGAGACATTAGATGAGAAGTGTTCAGGGATATGGGTATTGGAACAATATAAATAAATAAATAAATAAATAAAATAACCTTTACACCAGAATAATAATTTAATTACATGACACATAAAAAAAAAGGTTTTATTAAAAAAAAAAAAAAAAAAAAAAACCTTATCAGGGTTCAAAGTCACATTTTTTTTTTTTCAATTACCCTAAGGCAAAATAAAATAAAATACAAATATTTATAAATAAAAGAGTTTGTTTGTTTATGTATTTACTTTTTTACATAGTTTTCTCATTTTATTAAACATTTTTACTACATTAAATTAAACCACACAAGAATAATAATTTCATTACATGACACTCGGCCAACAAAAATGAGATAATTTATAAACCCTAATAAGGTTTTATTATTATTATTATTATTATTATTCTTGTGTGAAGTGTAATTTAATGTAGTAAAAAGGTTTAATAAAATAACAAAAAATATGTTGTAAAAAAGTAAATAAATAAACAAACACTTTAAATTTTATTTTATTTTATTTATTTTGCCTCAGAGCCTCTGAAAACTTAATTTTTCAAAAGCTCTGAGGTAAAATAAAATAAATGTATAAAAAGCATTTGTTTGTTTATTTAATTTGTTTTAATTATTTATTTTCTTTTTTCCCCCCCAACACATTTTTGTTATTTTATTAAGCAAATGTACCACATGTATTTTTTTGCTATTATTTTTAACAACATGTTTACACTAAAGTTTTTATTATTATTATTAAATTTGAAGCAAACTGGTTTAATTACATTTGTTTCTTTCAAAAAAGAAATCAAGAAAAACATTTTAAAACTTTGCTACAGATAAAATAAAATTTAATAAAAATAAAAACTTCAATAAAAAAACATGTTAAAATAAAAGAAAACGACTTTTTTAAATGTACTAAAAAAATTACAAAACAACAAAAATATGTAGGTAAATATGATTTATTTTTTATTTATGTGTGAAGAGTTCAGATGCAAAAGCCTCTAAATCAATCTGACATCTCTCTTTAAAAAATGCATTTTAATCAGGCTTTGATGTAGAGGTTTCTATGAAAGTACCAGTAGTTCTGATTGGGCTGAGGGTGGGATTTTAGCAAGTTTGAAGTAAAAGTATTTGATGGACGTATAATATGTTTGCTATCTCATTTTTGACCAAGATGGCTTTTAGCTGGTCTTGCATCTGAACGCTTCATGTGTTTATTTTATTTTTTGCACCTCAGATCCTCTAAAAACATCACCAGTTGTAATCTGAGCTGCTGGTCTGACCAGGATATCAGAAAAAATTGTGACTGTCATACCCTGACAAGGTCACAGCAATCACCGTGTACGTTCCTGCAGCGCTCGGTGTAATCGTCTTAACCTGAAACAATTTCCGACAATAACATGCGACCATAAGCCAACACTATTAGAGATAATGAGACATTTATTCAAATGTGATTGCATGACTCTCCAACCTAATCTGGGTTAAATACAAACACGCATTAAAAGGCCCTGCAGCGGCTTTGTTTGAACGAGATTGTGACTATGGCGACAGAGTGTGTTGGGTTAATTACGGCCGTCGTCCACTATTAGCGGTGACGAGGCCACATTCCACCGGTCTGCTCTGATAACTTTCGGCCAGCGGTGTAATGAATTGCAATTCAGAGCGGAAAGGAAGCCGTGTATCAAAAACAATTAGACTCGATCAGGCCGACTCATAATCACCCTAATTATCTGTATTTGCATCCTGATTAAATACGTATCTGCTATGATAAGATGCCACACTGTATTTATTTGAGACAAACTGCGGCGTGACATTTTAAAGAGACAAATGAAGAAATATCGGGAGGATACAATAACCCCGCAACACCGGGGCAGTTTTTCAGGGCCCTCGTTGACAATTACTGACAACTAAATCACAGCCTGACAACAGGAAATCCTCTTACCAGATCATTCTGTGTAACACTTCATGATTTGAGACGGCCTGGTCACTTTGTGTCATTCAGCAACTGTCAAGTTCAGACCAAGCAGCCACGGAAATTGCTAGGGAGGAAACGGGCAAGGACAGAAAAAAACGGGATATGCTGCTCAAAGAGGAGAAACCTGATTCCATCAGAGAGAGGAGAGATAAATGGATTCTATGTAAAGACTGTCGAGAGAAAGCGAGAGACAGCACAGGTGTGAGACAGACCGAGCGAGAGAAACAGGAAACGCCTCTCAACTCTGTGATTTAACGGTCCGGAGAGCCGTGCCCAGCGGCAGACGGGAAAACAGTTGGCATGCCTCTCATTACGGTGTCATGCTAGTGTCCCTCTCTCTCTCTTTGCCACCTGTCCAGCATACCTAATGCCATCCTGGCATTTTGCCACCGCCATTGGCTGACATCATCAAAGCGAGCGAAGGTGGGGCGTCACCCCAGACTGGCAGTGAAGAGATGGGAAGTTGTCTAGTGCCATATGTTTTTGCCCTTCCAAACCACAGGGCATTACTGCCACTTCTTTTTTTTTTAATTATTTAAGTTTAATTAACCCGTCTATGTGGTCGCTCTTATGGGCCAAGAGCTTGATCCTGACAGAAGCCGAGGGTCTTTAGAAGTGCTAAGCGTTTGTGAGATCACAGAAAAGCAGTCTGTAATCACATCATCTCCACAGAATGCTCAACACAGTGTTTGACAAAACTGTTGGACAGCATCAAACCCCAGCAGCTTGACATGGAGACAGTATCTTCTACACAATGAGCCATTGTATTTAGGGTTGGGAAACAACTGATTTGGTTTTAAATAAATAAATATAAGAACCGAATCATGTTCTGTTCATGAATAGTTCTTTATAGTGACCAAAACATATCAGCATGATTAGTGAAGTTTCCCAAGTTAATGACTCTTAGGAGTGATTCTTTGAAATAAATTGAAAACATGTTGGAAGTCTGATTTCTAAGTGAATGACTCTTTTTAGTAAATAAACAAGAAGTCTGAATCCAGAGTGAATGTGTTCCCCCTCAGTCGTTCTCTACGACGTTACGTCAATGACGTAATAATGGGGATCGGCTACGAGACCCTATCACCGCTGAGCTTAAGAGAAAAAGCCAATGAAATTGGTGAGTGGAATTTGCATGCCGCGCCACTCCCCCGGACATACGGGTATATAAGATGGCGGCGTGCATCCACTCATTCAGATTTCTGCTTCGGAGCCTCGCCTGTGTGAGCTGTTGAAGAGAAGAAAACAAGACGGAGAAGAACGATTCGACTGTTCCTGCTCCTGTTTCCTGCTGCTCGATCATGTTACCGGCGCTGCCGGCATCTGTGCCATACCAGCGATCTCTGGCTGTTGCCTTCCCTGAGGCACGCCGATCTAAAAGAGCAATTTTCTTACACGGTCGTCGATAGCATCTTCCGGGATGTCTGTCCGACCGTGTGCTTCTGGATGTGGTGGCTTTTTGTCATCTAATGACCGTCACGAACGCTGCCTTTCGTGCCTGGGCAAACAACACGCTGAGGCAGCGTTTGTGGATGGTTCATGTGCTCATTGCGAGCGCATGTCCATGGCCACGCTTAGATCGCACCTCTCGTTTGCGAGATGGCGCCCCTCATCCTCTACCCCTTCCAGTTCGGCGGGCCATCCTGGCTCCTCGGCTGCATTGGTTAGAGGTGAGGGAGATCTGAGGGTGACAGTGCCGAACATTCCGTCGGGTCAGCCCCCGCGGAAGTCCGGTCCCTCAAAGCGTGGTCCCGTGGAGATGCCAAAGTCTAACACTCGCCCGCACGCCGGGCTTAGTGTTACCTTTGGTGCTCCAGAGGATGACAGAATGTCCGTCACTGCGTCAGAGGAGGGGCTTACGCCTGTTGAGGCTCCCCGCTGTGGCGGCGGCTGTCCAGTCGGAGGCTGACGCTGAACTGGCGGCCATGCTCTGTCGGGCGGCCACGAGCATCGGTTTGGAAGTGTCTAAAGTGCCTTCCCCCGAGCGCTCGCGGCTTGATGATTGGTATCTGGGCGCGTCCAGTGACGTTACACCTCACTCCGCCCCAGTACCTTTCTTTCCCGAGGTGCATGAGGAGCTCACTAAGACGTGGAAGGCCCCCTATTCGGCACGTACACGTCAGGGCTCCTCCCTTCTCACTACCCTCGATGGCGGGGCAGCCAGGGGGTACGTGGACGTCCCTCAGGTGGAGCGTGCGGTTGCGGTGCATCTATGCCCGCAAAACGCCGCCACCTGGCGGGACCGTCCGCGTCTCCCATCCAAGGCCTGTAAGCTTTCGTCGGCTCTGGCCGCGAAGGCTTACAACGCCGCGGGCCAGGCTGCCTCGGCCCTGCATGCGATGGCCACCCTGCAGGTCTACCAGGCCAAAGCACTAAAACAACTGCACGAGGGTAGTTCTGACCGAGGGATGATGCAGGAACTGCGTTCGGCTACCGACTTCGCCCTTCGGGCGACCAAGGTAACGGTGCGGGCCCTTGGTCAGGTGATGTCTACAATGGTAGTCCAGGAGCGCCATCTCTGGCTGAACCTGGCGCAGATGGCTGACGTCGACAAAGCTCGCTTTCTCGACGCCCCCGTCTCCCAGGCCGGCCTCTTCGGCGACACTGTCGGGGACTTTGCCCAGCAGTTCTCGGCAGTCCAGAAGCAGTCGGAGGCCATCAGTCACATCTTGCCCCGGCGTGGTTCCACCAAGACGTCGGGTGCCAGGCCTCCAGCTGCTCGTCGCCGAGGGCGCCCCCCTGCGGCCGCGGCTTCTGCTCCGCCCCCTGCACAAGCACCGGCTGAACCAAAATCTCCCCAGCCTGGGCGTCGAGCCAGCCGCAGGAAGGCGGCGCAGCCCGTGTCCCAGCGGCCCGCTAAGACCACCCGCAAATCCACGAAGCGGCCCTGACACGGGCTACCCAGAGGTGGAGAAGTTTGCTCTTCGGGGGACAACGACATCAGTCCTCCCAGCCCCGGGGGAGGGCCGGGGCCGGAATACATCGCTGCTGCCACTGACCTCCGGGTCAGTGGCACCCACATATTCAATAAAAGAGCAATTTCCTTCATCTCTGGGCCTAGTGCCCCGAGTTTCATTCCCGAGCGACGCCTCGCCTCCTCGGACTCGGACTCGGAGCCTGAATTCGCCAGCGCGGGAACCAGGGAAGGTAAGTGCTGCCTCGTGCAGCCCAGCTCTTCTCCAGGACGCCCCGCTTCCTGGGTTGAGCCCCCTTCCCCCCCCCGGCTGCCCCACCTCTGGCACGCCCGTTACTGTCCCGCTGATCCCACTGGCACGCAGGCTGGGAGCCTGGCTAGCGCTTCCCAGCCCGTCCCCTTGGTTGATCAGGACAGTACGGCTCGGCTACGCGATTCAGTTCGTGAGGCGCCCGCCCAAGTTCAGAGGCGTCCGTTTCACATCTGTCCGCTCAGACACGGATGCCTCTGTTCTACGGGCGGAGATTGCGGTTCTCCTGGCGAAGGATGCAATCGAGCCTGTCCCTCCAGCCGAGATGAAATCGGGGTTCTACAGCCCTTATTTCATCGTGCCCAAGAAAGGAGGTGGGTTACGACCGATCCTGGATCTTCGAGTACTGAACCGGTCCCTTCACAGGCTACCGTTCAAGATGCTTACCTCGAAACGCATACTGTCATGCGTACGACACCAGGATTGGTTTGCAGCCATCGACCTGAAGGACGCGTACTTTCATGTCTCGATTTTGCCTCGACACAGACCGTTTCTTCGGTTTGCTATTGAGGGTCAGGCATATCAGTACAAAGTCCTCCCCTTTGGCCTGTCCCTGTCTCCCCGCGTCTTTACCAAGGTCGCGGAGGGTGCTCTCTCTCCCCTCTGGCGGAGAGGCATCCGTATCCTCAACTATCTCGACGACTGGCTCATTCTAGCTCACTCGCGAGATCTGTTGTGCGAGCACAGGGATCTGGTGCTTCGGCACCTCAGCCACTTGGGGCTTCGGGTCAACTGGGAGAAGAGCAAGCTCTCCCCTGTGCAGAGCATCTCTTTTCTCGGGATGGAGCTGGACTCGGTCACCATGACAGCACGCTTCACCAACGAGCGCGTCCAGTGGGTGCTGAATTGTCTGAAGTTTTTCAGACACAAGACAGCGGTCCCTCTCAAAAACTTTCAGAGGCTCCTGGGGCATATGACAGCCGCAGTTACGCCGCTCGGGCTGCTTCATATGAGACCGCTTCAGCGCTGGCTACACGACCGAGTCCCGAGATGGACATGGCTTCGTGGCACATTCCGTGTAGGCGTTACCCCGGAGTGTCGCCGCCTATTCAGCCCTTGGTCAGACCCTGCGTTCCTGCGGGCCGGTGTGCCCCTGGGACAGGTGTCGAGTCATGTTGTAGTCAACACAGATGCCTCCATGACCGGCTGGGGTGCTGTGTGCAACGGGCAGACAGCCTCGGGCTCCTGGACAGGACCTCGACTGCAGTGGCATATCAATTGCCTCGAGTTGCTAGCCGTGCTTCTGGCGCTCCGACGGTTTCTGCCGTTGCTGCGCCACAAACACGTGCTTGTCCGCACGGACAATACAGCGACTGTAGCGTACATCAACCACCAGGGTGGTCTACGCTCCCGTCGTCTCTCGCAACTCGCCCGCCATCTCCTCCTCTGGAGTCAGACGCGGCTCAAATCGCTGCGCGCCGTTCATGTTCCAGGAGAGCTGAATCGTGCAGCCGATGTGCTCTCACGACAGCTCACCCGTCCTGGAGAGTGGCGACTCCACCCCCAGACGGTTCAGCTCATCTGGAGTCGATTCGGGGAAGCTCAGGTAGACCTGTTCGCTTCCCCAGAGTCCTCCCACTGCCAGCTCTTTTACTCCCTGACCCAGGCCCCCCTCGGCAGGGACGCACTGGCACACAGCTGGCCTCGGGGTCTTCTCAAGTACGCCTTCCCCCCAGTGAGCCTCCTTGCGCAGACCCTGTGCAAGATCAGGGAGGACGAGGAGCAGGTCCTGTTGGTTGCGCCGTTTTGGCCCACCCGGACCTGGTTTGCCGACCTCATGCTCCTCGCGACTCCTCGCGTCCCTCCCTGGAAGATTCCCCTGAGGAAGGACCTTCTTTCTCAGGGGGATGGCACGATTTGGCACCCGCGTCCCGATCTATGGAACCTACACGTGTGGCTTCTGGACGGGACTCGGAGGACCTCACTGGCCTCCCCCAGGCCGTGATAGACACTATCACTCAGGCTAGAGCCTGCCTCCGTGGTCCTCCAGGGCCTTCGGGGAGCTCCCTTTGAGCCGCTCAGTTCAGTTGAGCTGAAGTTCTTGTCCCTCAAGACTTCACTCCTGGCTGCGCTGGCCTCCATCAAGAGGGTTGGGGACCTGCATGCATTTTCGGTCAACGAAGAGTGCTTAGAGTTCGGGCCAGGTAACTCTCACGTTATCTTGAGACCCCGGCCTGGCTACGTGCCCAAGGTTCCCACCACTCCTTTTCGAGATCAGGTGGTGAACCTGCAAGCTCTGCCCCAGGAGGAGGCAGACCCGGCCTTAGCGTTGCTGTGTCCCGTTCGTGCCTTGCACGTCTACGTAGACCGCTCCCGGAGCTACAGACGCTCCGAGCAGCTCTTTGTCTGCTTCGGGGGACAGCAGAAGGGGAATGCTGTCTCCAAACAGAGGTTGGCTCACTGGGTAGCTGATGCCATCACCTTGGCGTATGAAGCCCAAGGTGAGCCGTGCCCCCTAGGAGTGCGAGCCCACTCCACTCGGAGTGTTGCTTCCTCCTATGCGCTGGCGCACGGCGCCTCTCTAGCAGACATCTGTAGAGCTGCGGGCTGGGCGACACCCAATACCTTTGCACGGTTCTACAATCTCCGCGTTGAGCCTGTGTCCTCCCGTGTGTTGGGTAACATCAGGTAATTTGCGGGAGGACGGCTCAGGTGTCGGCTTGCTGCACCATTCCTTACGGATCCGTGCGCTATATTCCCAGTTGTTCCCATAGTTGAACTCTGGGTCCTCCGTGCCCCGCAGTCTGGACTAAGCGGAGTAGTCCATACTGTGCTCCGGAGCAGGGCCTCCTTCACCCCCCTCCGGTTGTGGCCGCATGTCTCAGTATCTCCACGGAACCTTCCGTGTTTCCCCAGTCTTGTTGACTTGTTTTTAGAAAATTCCACATGACTTGAGCGTCATCGTGCTCCGCCCCCCAACGGTTGCTTCAGAACTAGCACCCCTGGTGGGCCACCACGTGGTCTACAGGGCGTTGGGATGGTTACGCATTGAGCCCCTTGCTCCGACACGCTTGCCTGCCGGCATTGGGTCTCGACTGCGTAACGCAGTTCAGGATTGTGGCGTTTTCCAGAGGTCCCCATTATTACGTCATTGACGTAACGTCGTAGAGAACGACTGAGGGGGAACGTCTCGGTTACGAAGGTAACCCTCGTTCCCCGAAGGAGGGAACGGAGACGTTACGTCCTCTTGCCACAATCCTGGACTGCGCTGAAGCCGGGTTGCGGCTCGGCTCCTCAGCAAATCTGAATGAGTGGATGCACGCCGCCATCTTATATACCCAAATTCAATGCAAATTCCACTCGCCAATTTCATTGGCTTTTTCTCTTAAGCTCAGAGGTGATAGGGTCTCGTAGCCGATCCCCATTATTACGTCATTGACGTAACGTCTCCGTTCCCTCCTTCGGGGAACGAGGGTTACCTTCGTAACCGAGACGTTTTCTTTATAATGAATCAAAATTACACAAAATTAAAGTCAGATTTCCGAGTGAATGCCTCTTACGAGTGGTTCTTTATAACAAATCAAAAACATGATGAATCAAAAACATACCAAAAGTAAGATTTCCAAGTGAATGACTCTTATGAGTGGCTCTTTTATAAACATACAAGAAGTCTGATTCCTCAGTGAATGACTCTTAATGAACATGTTCTTTATTATGAATCAAAAACATACCAGAAGTAAGATTTCCAAGTGAATGACTCTTATGAGTGGTTCTTTTTAGTAAATTATAAACATACAAGAAGTCTGACTCCCGAGTGAATGACTCTTATGAACATGTTCTTTATAATGTATTAAAATCATACAGGAAGCTGGGCTTCGAAGTAAATGACTCTTTTGAGTGGTTCATTTTACTGGATCATAAACATACAAGAAGTCTGACTCCCAGGTGAATGACTCTTATGAGTGGTTGCTTTTAGTGAATAAAAAAATAAAACAGAGATTGACCAATGAAATCTAATCTAAAAAGCTAATTATTCTTACAAATTTCTCTCTTTTTTTTTTTTTTTTTTGTGAATCATAAATATTCAGGTCAATAAGTAAAGTTGATTCTCTTTTTAGTGAATCAAAAATATATAAGAAGTCTGATTCCCAAGTGAATGACTTATATAAGTGATTCTTTATAATGAATCAAAAACACGCAATGTCAGATTTCCAAGTGAATGACTCTTATGAGCGGCTCTTTTTAGTAAATCATAAATATTCAAGAAGTCTGATTCCTCAGTGAACGACTCGTAATGAACATGTTCTTTATTATGAATCAAAACCATACCAGAAGTAAGATTTCCAAGTGAATGACTCCTGAGTGAATTATTATTATTATTATTATTATTATTATTCATCAATCGTAAATATTCAGAGTAACAAATGAAGTCTGATTCTTAAGCTAAACACTTTTATGAACATTTTCTTTTTGGTGAATGAAAAACACAGGAAGTCTGATTCCCAAGTGCAAAGCTCTTACGAACGTGTTCTTTATAATGAATCAAAACGAAGTTGGATTTCCAAATGTAAATTACTCTTTTGAGTGGTTCTTTTTAGTAAATTATAAACATACAAGACGTCTCATGATTCTTATGAGTGGTTGCTTTAATTGGATTTTAAAAAAGACTGATTCCTAAACTAATTACTCATACAAATGGTTATTTTAAGTGAAAAAATATTCAGCACAACCAGTGAAGTCTGATTTTTAGTAAATCAAAAACAAAAGAAAGTCTGATTCCTTAGCAAATTACTTTCGAGTTTCAAGTTTTAGTTTTTTATTGCATGAAATACAGTTTGAAAAGTGATGTCTAATTGTTGAACAAAAGGCTCATGAATGGTTCATTTGAGTGAATCAAAACAGTACAGTTCTAGTCACAATGTCCTGATGTGATTTTGAGTCATTAAATCAAACCTCTAACGAGAAACATTAGCTTGGAAACTCGACTTCACTAGTAAAATTGATTAAAAAACAACCAGTGTAGCCTGATTCTCGAACAAAGGATTGTTTTTATCCCATTCCCTAAATATAATACATAGAAAAATCCAGATTCTGTCAAGAAAGGACAAGATTTGGATAGTGAATAGTAGGAACACTGTAACCTAACACTACCACAACCTTTTAATAACCTTCCCGCAATCAATATTCACATTACAACTCCTGTATAATTCAATACGCATATAATTCAATCATATTCAATTCAATCCTTGCGCTAAAAAGCCTCCTTGGCTATTTTAAGAACAATATGAAACCATATCACACATTTTCAACCCTCTGTGGACATGAACATCCAAGCGTCCATGTAACTAGAAACTTCTTTGTTTGAACTTTCTGCCATGACCTTTTGATGGCCATGTAAACAAATGAACAGGCATTCCCTCCTCTCCACTATTCCCAAGCAGCAAGACCTCATGGGTAATGTAGTCCATGCTTGTAATACTGAAGAGCCTGTCATCTCAGGTGTACTTTTTTTTTTTTTCATTCTCTACAATATTCTGCAAGGCGACAGTGTCCTAAATGCAATTACTGTACACAGCAGAGCGGAGCGGAGAGTGTCCGTGGGGATCGCTGGTAAACAGGATGCAGTCGGGGGTGCAGGAGTTCTGCTGCTACCTAATTTAATTGGCGCGGCTACTCAGCTAGCCCCAGGTGACCGCTATGTGGAATCATTGTAAAGAATACGTTTAAAATCACCCCAGGCTATACTGATACACCTTTTTTTCCCCTTTAAAATCCCTTCGTGCTGACGTTTTTTATTACTTTCCCATTGTCCCAGGGAGGAACTGTCATCGTCATGATGAGTTTATGAGGAAGATATTAAGAGCGTAAACAGAGATGGTACCACAGAGATGAAAAATAAAGAAGAAAAATGGATTGAGGGGAAGAGAAAATGCATGACTAAGAAAGAGGGGAAGGTAACCAAAACCTGTTTAGTAGTCGGATGATGCACAAGAAAAAATATTGGTTAAAAGTTTTCTTTACTTCTTCAGCTTTAAAATACAGGATGATTTTAGGTGTTAAATGATTAAGGATGAAGCTAAGGCTGAAGTTTGAGTATTGCAGACGTTGCTTTGTTCCAGTCTGGTTTTGTATGATTTGTGTTTCCCTCTAGCAAACTTATTCCTTGTTGAATTTAAACAATTGCTTGCCATACAAATGCAAATATCTTTTTTATATTAAAAAAAAAAAAAAAGTTTTATATACAAGATATATTCCAGATAGAATTGTGTTTGCGATTCCTCTTTCAGAGTCCAGCCAAAATTTTCTTTCTAAACAAAACACTAAGTGCAAATAGTGGTAGATGCTATTTACACTAAATCTGATTCCCGAAATATAAAACTAAATCAAAACAAAAACGAAAGTCAGAATTCTGAGTGAATAACTCTCAAGAGTGGCTCTTTATAATGAATCAAAAACATAACTGGAAGTCAGATTTCTGAGTAAATGAAACTTATGAGTGGCTCTACTTAGTGAATCATTAACATACAAGAAGATTTGATTTGATTCCTAGGTGAATAACTCTTATGAACTTGTTCTTTACAATGAATCAAAACAATACAGGAAGTCAGATTTCCAAATGTTTGACCATTATGAGTGGTTCTTTGTAATGAATCAAAAACATACCTAAAGTTGATTTTCTGAGTGAATGACTCTGATGAGTGGCTCTTTTTAGTGAATCATAAACATACAAGAAGTCTGATTCCTGAGTAAACGACTTTTATGAATGCACACTTTATAATGAATCAAAACCATATAGGAAGTCAGATTTCTGAGTGAATGACCCTTATGAGTGGCTTTTTAAGATTAATCAAACATTCCAAAGTCAGATTTCTGAGTAAATGACTCTCATGAGTGGTTCTTTGTAATGAATCAAAAACATACCCGAAGTTGATTTTCTGAGTGAATGACTCTTATAAGTGGCTCTTTTTAGTGAATCATAAACATACAAGAAGTCTGGTTCCTGAGTGATTGACTTTTATGAACGTGCTCTTTATAATGAATCAAAACATATAGGAAGTCAGATTTCTGAGTAAATAACACTTATGAGTGGCTCTTTTTAATGAATCATAAACATGCAAGAAGTTTGATTCCCAGGTGAATGACTCTTATGAACGTGTTCTTTATAATGAATCAAAACCATACAGGAAGTCAGATTTCCGAATGGTTGACCCTTATGAGTGGTTCTTTGAGATTAATCAAACATACCAAAGTCAGATTTCTGAGTAAATGACTCTCATGAGTGGTTGTTTATAATGAATTAAAAACATACCCGAAGTTCAATTTCTGAGTCAATTACTCTTATGAGTGGCTCTTTTTAGTGAATCATTAACGTACAAGAGTGAATGACCCTTATGAGTGGTGTAGGTGCGGAACAGGTTTAATGTCTTTTATTTTGAATTGTCATTTCCTGTTTGGTACGTCACTTGGGTTTAGGTGCATATCTACCTGTTAGTTTATGGTGTGGAAGGAAGGAAGGGGGTGAGTAGCTGGAGCGCTCACTTTCTGTTGACTGTTTCGTTTAATTTTCCTTTTGTTTATTCACCGTTTTATGCTTTACCGTCATCATTTATTTTGTTGACCCTTTCATAAAATATCCTGTGTTTGCTTCGAAAAGCGTCACAGATTCATTTCCAACTACTGGTCACCGCTACAAGTGGTTCTATATACACAACCACTGAAGAGTCTCAAGCAAATGTCTCTTACGAGATGGTTCTTTTTAGTAAATGGTTTAGTAAAACCAAAGAACATTCCTTAGCAAATGACTTCAATTGAATCAGAAACTAACAATCTGACTTATGAACTGGTTCTTTTTAGTGCATGAAAAACAAAGTTTGGCAAGTGTAATTAGTCTAATTGCTGAAATAAATGATTCCATGAATGGTTCATTTGAGCAAATCCAAAACAGTACAGTTCTAGTCACAATGTGATTTTGAGTCACTAAATAGAATAGCTAATGCGAGACATTTACTTGGGAACTTAACTTCACTGGCAAAACTGATTCAAAAACAACCAGTATAGCCCAATGCTTCATAAAGATAGATGCTATTTACACTAAATGCAAATATCAAAGGATTCTAATTACACTAAGTGAAAATAGCAGTATTTTCTTAGTGATATGCTATTTACAAGTCCAAGTAGTGATATATTCTATTTACACTAAGTAAAAACTGTAATATTAGATGTTATTTATACTATTTAGTGCAAGTGGCAGATATTTGTACCTCAGTATTGTAGCACATCAGTACTGAAGCCCTCCCCACACCTACCCCTAACCTGATAAACACTCATTTTTCACTTTTGATTATTTCCTTCATTTTATTGAAAATAAACGCCTTTCTGATCTAATATGTGATGTGATGTGAAAAGGAAGAAGAACGAGTTTGGCAAAAGGTGGATTCGGGTCAGTCGCGTCAAAAAGTCACTACTACACAATGATAGCATATATCAATAAATCAAATTTTTATACATATTTACACACACACACACACACACACACACATAACTTTTACACATTTACTACACAAGATCCTAATCATTTATAATTAGCATCCAGCACTAGTTCTGCTTGTCAGATCATACCAACAACTCTGAAGAAACCTTCACACACATCTTAATTCTAGATGTCCTCTAAACAAAGAGCTGCTTGCTCGTCGTCCAAACAGAAGAACAGACTAAAAATGTAGATAGCAGTTAGATGGAAGTGCAAATGAACAAATGTTAACATAAAAGCTAAAAACCAATCAGCAGTGCCAAATGTGTCCACTGGGACAGTCCCATCCTCCAAACCACCATCTCACTTCCTTCCCCTAAGGCTCATCCACTAAGTCACGTTCTTCAATTACTACATGCTTCAGCTCATCACACAAGACTCGTTCAATCAAATATTACTTTCACTCTCAAAATAAGAAAACTGATGTTTAAAAAATAACACAAGCTCATATGAACATTAATCTCTCTGAACACCCTGGAAATAATCATCCCATATTCTGAGCGGGCTCATTAGCTGATTCTCTGATACGTCTAAACAGAATGCCGGATGATCCGTTCACGTCTCATCTCGAGCCTGTGTCGGCCGTCACACAGTCGTGAGCTTGCAGAAGCCCACACACATCACTAGAACATTCCAATTACCCTAACAACAAACCCATCGCTCACATCGCCAACTTCCCCTAATTTGAGGCATTGTCAGATTAGCGCTTGACTTCTTGCCTTCCCTAAGTGGCATTACAGCATTCGTAAAACAGTTTAAAACCAGTAGAGAGACAAAACAGCCTCAGCAGATGATGTCTGATGACGTTTCAGCGGAATAAAAGAGGATTTGAAACCGTGCTTACCTGAAACGGCGAGAATATCTGATCAGCCAAACAGCACATGAGGAGAGAGAGAGAGAAAAAGAGATGGTGATTAGACCTTAGGTAATCAATCAATGTTAAATGATTATCGCCATTAGATTTAATCAGCGTTAAATCTAATTAACTAGGCATTAAAGGACTTCTTCAGGTGGTCAGCATTCCTGCGATGAAAACTGTCACACAACTGTAGTGACATTACAAAAGCACATCAATTATTCCTTGACAAGAGCTACTTTATTTAACGTGCAAAAACACGTTAAAAGAAAGACTGCTGCTAATTATTCATGGTGGAATGAATACTTAATTGAATATTATTTCCTCTGGAGCAGCGTTATTTATTTCTTCATCAAAAGCTTAAGGAATAGTTCACCCAAAAATGAACTGTCAAGCCATCCTAGGTGTATATAACTTTCTTCTTTCAGATGAATACAATCAGAGTTCTATTAAAAAAATGTTCTGGCTCTTCCAAGTTTTATAATGGCAGTGAATGGCTGTTGAGATTTTGAAGTCCAAAAAAGTGCACGCATCCATCATTAAAGTACTCTACACAGGGCTCCAGACTGCGACTAAAACGGTCGCATTGCAACCAAAAATATTAATTTGTGAGTAAAATTTGTGCTTTTTGCTAAATCTAAAATTTGTATGTAATGCATTTTTCCTGATTGTTTTGCGATCGCATATTTTATGTTCACGTATTAAACTGAAACAATGCGCATCAAAGTTTTAGTGGAAAAAAAGACTTTCGAACAGTTCTCCTCTCTGCCGAACAGCAGCGCTAACAGCACACCTGCTAAACGCAGCTCCAGTTGTTCAGCATGAGAGAGATGCTGCAGTGTCAAATTTGTGGATTTGTGCATAACTTCAAGAAACTACAGGTAAAGCTGTCAGGTGTGTAGATATTAGCAATATCGTTAAAAGTTCTCATTTATAATCGATACTATGCCTTCTTGTTATCAAGATGTTAGTCTATATGCTGTGTTCTGTTAATGCGTGAACTTTATATTATTTGTAGTAATCACAAAATGCTTTGTAATTTGTTACCTTTTAAGTAACAACTTTAAAATTCGGCCAAATTCATAATGAAATTTAAACAATAAATACGGTTTTGGCGCTCCTTAATGTGGCATGAACGATCGCTTTAGTTTAGCTGCTCAGTTCAAGCGGCAAGTGAAACCATTATATTTTTCTCTTTACTACTATAGTACGAAATGAACACAAATTAACATCAAAACCGAAACAAATCGTTTCAAACCAGCTTAACAGTAAATTAAAGTTTGTACAATAATTAAAGTTTGTTAAATTAAAGTTTCTACAATAATTAAGGTTTGTTAAATTAAGGTTTGTACAATAATTCAAGTTTGTACAATAATGTTTGTTAAAGTTTGTACAATAACATTTGTTAAAAAGTCCAAAAAAGATGAGACATAAATACAGTGGGTACGGAAAGTATTCAGACCCCCTTAAATTTTTCACTCTTTGTTATATTGCAGCCATTTGCTAAAATCATTTAAGTTCATTTTTTTTTCCTCATTAATGTACACACAGCACCCCATATTGACAGAAAAACACAGAATTGTTGACATTTTTGCAGATTTATTAAAAAAGAAAAACTGAAATATCACATGGTCCTAAGTATTCAGACCCTTTGCTCAGTATTTAGTAGAAGCACACTTTTGATCTAATACAGCCATGAGTCTTTTTGGGAAAGATGCAACAAGTTTTTCACACCTGGATTTGGGGATCCTCTGCCATTCCTCCTTGCAGATCCTCTTCAGTTCTGTCAGTTTGCATGGTAAACGTTGGTGGACAGCCATTTTCAGGTCTCTCCAGAGATGCTTAATTGGGTTTAAGTCAGGGCTCTGGCTGGGTCATTCAAGAACATTCATGGAGTTGTTGTGAAGCCACTCCTTCGTTATTTTAGCTGTGTGCTTTGTAAACATTTGGCCCAGTCTGAGGTCCTGAGCACTCTGGAGAAGGTTTTCGTCCAGGATATCCCTGTACTTGGCCGTATCATCTTTCCCTCGATTGCAACCAGTCGTCCTGTCCCTGCAGCTGAAAAACACCCCCACAGCATGATGCTGCCACCACCATGCTTCACTGTTGGGACTGTATTGGACAGGTGATGAGCAGTGCCTGGTTTTCTCCACACATACCGCTTAGAATTAAGGCCAAAAAGTTCTATCTTGGTCTCATCAGGCCAGAGAATCTTATTTCTCACCATCTTGGAGTCCTTCAGGTGTTTTTTTAGCAAACTCCATGCAGGCTTTCATGTGTCTTGCACTGAGGAGAGGCTTCCGTCGGGCCACTCTGCCATAAAGCCCCGACTGGTGGAGGGTTGCAGTGATGGTTGACTTTCTACAACTTTCTCCCATCTCCCGACTGCATCTCTGGAGCTCAGCCACAGTGATCTTTGGGTTCTTCTTTACCTCTCTCACCAAGGCTCTTCTCCCCCGATAGCTCAGTTTGGCCGGACGGCCAGCTCTAGGAAGGGTTCTGGTCATCCCAAACGTCTTCCATTTAAGGATTATGGAGGCCACTGTGCTCTTAGGAACCTTAAGTGCAGCAGAATTTTTTTTGTAACCTTGGCCAGATCTGTGCCTTTCCACAATTCTGTCTCTGAGCTCTTCAGGCAGTTCCTTTGACCTCATGATTCTCATTTGCTCTGACATGCACTGTGAGCTGTAGGGTCTTATATAGACAGGTGTGTGGCTTTCCTAATCAAGTCCAGTCAGTATAATCAAACACAGCTGGACTCAAATGAAGGTGTAGAACCATCTCAAGGATGATCAGAAGAAATGGACAGCCCCTGAGTTAAATATATGAGTGTCACAGCAAAGGGTCTGACTACTTAGGATCATGTGATATTTCAGTTTTTCTTTTTTAATAAATCTGCAAAAATGTCAATTCTGTATTTTTCTGTCAATATGGGGTGTTGTGTGTACATTAATGAGGGAAAAAATGAACTTAAATGATTTTAGCAAATGGCTGCAATATAACAAAGAGTGAAAAATTAAAGGGGGTCTGAATACTTTCCGTACCCACTGTACATGACAGTGTTACTGAAATGTTAAAGTGTTACAAAAAAATAAAATAAAATAAAACATTTATTCTGTGGCACTTAAAAAAATAATTTGGCGCCTCAATTTTTTTTTTGTCTGGAGCCCTGCTACACAGCTGCAGGGGGTTAATAAATTCATTCTGAAGTGAATTGATGTGTTTGTGTAAGAAACATATCCATATTTAAAACTTTATAAACCATAATAAGTAGCTTCCGCTATCTATCAAAATAAAAGACAGATCTTGAATTAGAAGCACAAAAAAAGATTTCAATATATGCCAAGAGGAGACTGGTTTTCCTTTGCTGTAAATAAAACTTGGCTTGGCTCATATTAGCGAAAGATAGATATTACGGTTGATAAAGTTTTATACATTTTTCTTACACGGATCAGTTTGCTTCAGAAGGCCTTTATTAACTCCCTGGAGATGTGAGGAGTAGGTTTTATGATGGATGGACGCACTTTATTGGACTTCAAAATCTCAACAGCCATTCACTGCATTACAAAGCTCGGAAGAGCCAGGGCATTTTTTGTAATAGAACTCCGAATGTATTCATCTGAAAGAAAAAAAAGTCATATACACCTAGGATGGCTTGAGAGTAATTCTTGAGGTATTTTTTTTTTGGTTAACTATCCCTTTAACGTAAATCTGCATATATGGACATATTTCTTTCCTGTTTTCAAAATCAAGCATATCATGTTTCCTGCAAAAGAATGGCTCTCCAAATTTAAATGTTGAGAGGAATAAGCATGGTTGACCGCTTGTGATTATGCAGATTGCAAATTGAATTTAATTTGCTCATTAACAGAGGTGAAGTCAATGTGCGTCTGTTTGGGTTAGGGGTAGTTTATGGTAATTATAATTACCTGAATTTAAAGTTTCAAACCAGTAATACAGACTCATCAGAAGCGGAAAAGGAAAGCAACAGGGGGTTTGGGATGATGTTTTTACTGGACAGCTTTATAAGTTTGACGTAAGACAGACAGGAAGAACGATAGACAAAACATTAGAAAAAATATATAAATATAGCTGCAAGCAGCAATTACCAGAGTTCAAGCGCTTTAAGGCATTTAAGCACATATGGAAAAAGACATTATTTAATAAATATTGTTTTTCATTTATGACTGTTATAAGTGCCAGCTGTGGTCCATTCTCCTTAAAACTTTGCATGCTTGTTTAGAATCACCTGTCACATGTACTCAGCAGTTTTCGTGAGGTTTTGAGTTTTCCTTTAGGTTTTATAGGATTTGGGTAAATTTGGACAGGCCCCTTATCTAAACGACCCCATTATAGCTTCCCAAAGGGTAAATTTCAATTTTTTATTATTATTATTATTATTATTATTATTATTTTTATTTTTACTTTATACATGATTATTAACCTAGAGAGTCCAGAGAATTGTACAGCAGTGTTTTTTAGGACTAGTTCGCAAAAGTATTTTTGATATGTTCTCGACCATTTAACAAACAGTTTCATTGACAGAGTTGTCCAAAATCAGGAGTTCTATCATATGATAAAGATGCAAAAATGCAATGTAAAATTGTTTACATCACTGAAAAAATGTGATATTCAATATAAGCACACATGTAGTTTGTCAGAGAAAGAAGAGAAAGTGACCAAAAAACCTGTTACACTAAAGAACTAAGAGTGGCCTTTGGAGGGCAGGTGGAGTGGCAATCCCAGTATATCGCCATCAGGGGAGCATGAGGGCGTCAGTAATCAGGTGGATAGGGGTGAAGAGAGCTGGACTACTTTGCCACAGAGTATCTCTGCCAAGGTTCTGTGTGACACCTGGTCTACCACAACTTGAGCCCAAAACACAGGGCTGTGTGCCCTGACACTGCAATTACCACAGCCATGATTAAAGAACACAGCAAGAACTCACTGATGAGTGCACTGTGATGCATAATAAACATTTATTTTGTTCTTTTTTGAAGTTTACAGCACCATAAGTTTATTCAGACAATCTGGCTTTATTTTGCATCTGGCACTGAAGCCCTCTAAGGTTCTATTTCTCTCTCTATTCCAACCCAGAATCCTTTGCTGCCTTGTAAGTGCTGAGAAAAGAGCTTTTGCATACACTAGACTCATTTCTGTCTGGCTCTTTCTGCAAGACTGACAATCAAAGGTTATCTACACACCACTCTTATTAGAATGAGTGACATTAGCTATGCTCACATTGCTGAAGTAACCACACCATCCCACAGACCCTGCTAAAAGGACATCAGCACCCTCACTACACATTCAGAAGTAAATATCTGCTTAGATCTGAATGAATATGGATTCTAGAGGATTAGGCAGATTTCTACACACGCTAACACAAACACATTCACACAAATCTTCAAAGGCTAGCACAGTGATCGTTCTCGGCAAATTTATGCTGATGGTGCACGTTGTGCCCACTAGAAATGAAGAAAATAAAAAAGTAAAACATACACTCTAAAAAATCCTGGGTTCATTTTTTAACCCAAATTTTTTGGGGGGTTTTTTTTCAGTATTTGGGTAGTTTTTGTGTTACCCAGCCCCTGGGTCACATGTAACAACCCAATGTTTGGGTAGTTTATGTATTACTCAGGTCCTGGGTCAGGCGTAACCCAGTGGTTGAGTTATTTATCGCAGGGATTTTACGCTGAGAGAGCAGTTCTAAGGGCCATCGAATCGATGCATTTCTTCGGTATATTTTATTTTATATATAAAATAATTACCACGCTGTATATCGTTCAGTTTCATGCAGAGCATCAGGCGTATGGTTTGAATCACCTAAACGTGTCTACTCGCGTGAAAAGCCTGGTACTCTACATAAAATAAACAAATATATTCATAAAGATACTAGAATACAAATACTTTAAATTAAAATATTTCCTCAGAGCTGTTTGTTTTGGGCAGGTTATGAAAGCAGTCACAGTATTTTTCGGCTATGATTGAAGCGCAGGGATTGAAGCCGATTGATTTACTCACGCTTAAGCCATCTTAGGTGTTTGACTTTCTTTCCTTTAGACAAATACAGCCAGTTTTATCTAAAGTTTTATTTTATTTATTTATAATGGCAGTGAATTGCTGTTGAGATTTTGGACCCCAAAAAGTTCATCCATCCATTATAAAAATTATCTCCACATTGCTCTGGGGGGTTAATAAAGGCCTTCTGAAGCGAATCTATGCGTTTGTGTGAATGCGGAAACAGAGCAGAGAGCAAAACAAAACAATTTGGTCACAAATTAGAAGTACAAAATGAGGATTTGTAAAGAAAAATTTCAGAGGATTTCGATATAAGCCAAGAGGAGACTGGTTTTCCTTAGCTGTAAACATAACTTGGTTCTATATTCTCACCGGTGCTTGTGCTACTCCTATGTCATGTGCTGGAAAGCCACTCTTTCATGAACGCACGGACAACAGTTAGCGGAAGCTAGAGATTATGGTTTATAAAGTTTTAAATATGGATATAATTCTTACACAAACGCATTGATTCACTTCAGAAGGCATTTATTAAACCCCCGGAGCCAAGTGGAGTACTTTTTATGATGGATGAATGCACTTCATTGGATTTCAAAATCTCAACACCTATTCATTGCCATTATAAAGCTTTTTTAATATAACTCAGATTGTATTCGTCTGAAAGAAGAAAGTCATACACCTAGCATGGCCTTAATCTTAATTCCCACCTATTATAGCCGAATGTGTTACAATTTGATGTTATATTAAAATGATTTAGAAAATAATAATACAATTTTTGGGGTCAATTTATTATTATTTATTATTAATTATTATTATATTTATTATTAACCATTTCTTTTTTAAGGTCAAAGTTCATTTCAAACCTGCATAAATGACAAGTCATGCACAGCACAATGGCAGTGGTGTTTAAGTCTTGACTGACATTATTTCCAGCACTAACCATATAATCACACACACTGAGAATAAAGGAAATGACCCGACATTGATGTGATTGTTCTGCCATTTTCAGACACTAATTCCATTTCCTGTGAACTCTCAAAGCGACTGATCACACACTGAGGAAATGGCTCACAATGCCCAACAGGTGGTCTTCAGAATTACACAGCTCACAGAGATCAAGCCTCCAGAGGAAAGTGATTAAAAAATGAGCACATACTCCATTCCTCAGCTGGGGTCACAAACCCCCTGCTTGGAAAGTGTCACGGTCAGCAGGGATGAAACAATGCTAAATGCAAATAATAAAAAAAAGTGAACTGATCAACCTGTGATCTTCCCTTAACACAATAGAGAAAATCAAGCCATATCAATCGCCGTTCCTTTCAACCACACAAATTCTCTCCAACATTTCCTTTCTCTTTTATCCCTGGCTCCCCATCACTCCTATTGGCAGAGCCATTACATTGGGTTGGCAGAGGCACCAGCGGATTTTGGCTGGCACCAGACGTTTCATCAAGATCAGCAGTGATTCCGAGAGGGCGAGGCTAAACTGCCCGTTTCCCACCATGAGCTGGCACCACAGTCAATGCAAAAGGTCTCTAACAGGCAGAACCGCCGCCAAACGGGGTCCGCTGGAGTCCAGGAACACTGAGCGAGACAGAGTGAGGCTCAGTCCCACAGAACACAGCACCTGCTGACCACTGCATGGAGGCGCAGCGGGGCATTGGGTGACCTTTGAGGGTGGAGATCCATCACAGCTGCTGAGCTCGCAACATTGATGCATTATTTCGGAGAGAACAGTATGAATACATCAGCAGTTTTAATAATACCTTATTACATATATACATAGGGCTGCTGGAAGAGGGGTTGGCACTTGGCAGTGAAAGGGTAAACTGCATATTCTATAAGCTGCTGTGAAATATCAAAGTGGATCATCTGCAGTTCCTGTCGGAGCGCTCAATGTGGCGTCTCATTGATGTTATGGTGCATCATATGAATACAAAGACAGTTCTGATATTCAAACTGACTGTATTCATGACAGTATAAGCAAAGCAGCCAGCTCAAATACATTTTCAAGGGTTGTTTGGGAATCAAACGAATCCCAGTTTCGAAGCGCTACACAAAGATGCACAGCAATTTAGTCGTTCAGAAATAAATAATGACTCTTGAAGCTGCAAGAAGCATAGGAGAATATTATCCGGAATGTGATAATTACTTAATTGCAGGTTTATAAATGAAAACAAATTGAGATTTCCATGTCTGTACCCTTTTTTTTTTTCTTTTTGGCAATCAGAGGCGTTTCAGCTGAGCGACTGCTTTAAGTGCATAGTTATGTAATCTCTCTAAATGACCATGCATAACAATAATTAAGCAGCGATGTCATTGTTCACATTTCCCAAGGCCGAGGACACTGCAGCATGAGACACAACCACATACTACTGAAATGAGTCATGATAATAGCACTAATTAAGCTTACATACAATCGTAAGATAATTTCTGCTTCATTTCATGGGTTTAATGACCTAGCTTTATAGGAAGTAAAAGATTTGTCCTTTAAAATCGCACAATGCACAAAAAAACCAAGAGTGGGTTTGACCACAATATATTATATCATGACACACTGTTGCATACTAGTACATATATTTCAATTACGAGAGATAGGTGGAATGGGGGGGGGGGTGGAACAAAGAAACTAAACAACAACAAAAAAAGTACCTGCTCAGATATTCAGGGAAAAAACAAAAAAAAAGTAGAAATATGAATATAACTATGAAAACAAATCAAAACCTACCAGCACAGATATTCAAGAGAAACAAAACAAAAACTAGGAGCCTGAATACTAAGGGAGAATAAAAACAATGAAGCGAAACAAAACGAAAACTAGCAGCCCACATATTCAGGTAAAACTAAACCAAACAAAACAAAACTAGAAACCTGGATACTCAGGGGAAAAAAAATAAATTGAAACAAAAAACTAACAGCCTGGATACTCAGAAGGGAGAAAACAATGAAATTAAACAAAACAAAATGAAACAAAAACTAGCAGCCCGGATGTTCAGGGAAAACAAAATAAAAATAAAAAATATTTGCAGCCTGGATACTCAGAAAATAAATAAATAAATAAATAAATGAAATTTAATGAAAATGAGCAGCCCGGATATTCAGGGAAAACAAAACCAAACAAAACAAAACTAGAAACTTGGATACTCAGAAAAAAACAACAACAATAAAACAATAAAACAAAGAACTAGCAGTCTGGATACTCGGGAGGGAGAAAACAATGAAACAAAACAAAGCAAAATGAAAAGAAAAGAAAACTAGAAGCTTGGATATTCAGGGAAAACAAAACAAAGAAACAAAAAGACTAAACAAAACAAACAAAAAATAGCAGCCTGGATACTCAGGAGGGAAAAACAAAGAAACTAAACTAAACTAAAACTAGCAGCCTGGATATTCAGGAGACACACACACACACAAAAGACAAAATAAAACAAAAACAAAAGCTTCCAGATATGCCTGTGCTGAAAACATAAAGATCACATAAAGTGCTGTTTGATTGCTGTTGCACTAAATGTTTTGGTAATGCATCCTTGTCGCAAACAGTGACGTTTTCTTAATAGTGTGTTGGTTGTCCCTGCACTTTCAGAATCTGATAAATACACCTTCCACAGTCATTATAAACCTTAATGGGCCAAACTGTATTTATGATGAGCCCGCATCCCACATACTGATAACAAATCCCACATAAAAATGATTCATCAAAATGTCTAAGTTGCCAACTATAAACAAACCAATTGTTCACGTCAAAGCACCAGACTGATGTTCTCTTCTTATCACTGCAAAAAAAATGATTTTGCTAAAGCCGAAGAGTTGAGCCGCATAATTGATTTGCTTCTTTCCGCCATCTTTCCATTTGCAACAGAAACATAATGGGTTTTGTGAACAACACTGCAAATGGGGAATTACATAAAAGTTACTGAACGACAAACAAACGGACTAGTGAGCAGACAAAATCACTTTGTTTATTAAAAGATTAGCAGGGCTGAAAAAAGCAGAGGGGATCCAGATTTATGTTCTGTTTTCAATATCTAAACCGCATTAAACACAAACACACTTTGATTTCGGCGGCTTTAATAGCTTGTGGGGAAACAGGTCTTGCGTGTTCAAACATGCTCTGTTTAATTGTATTGACTTAGGCACTACTTTTCCATTAAGGGTGTCTCATCTCTGTATTCTATTAGTGCTGCGCGGTTGGGCTGGGTCGGGACAGAGGATATTACTTTTCAGGCCGCATCGAGCAAGGCATGCCACATTAGTAGCAATCAAAACAACTTTTCCATGTGATGTGTGGAGATGATGCCTCAGACTCTGTGGAGAGCCATAGTGTTAAACTCAACAAACAAAAGACCCAGGACGCTCCTGAACCAACTAACTAATCACATTTCTGGTCGATGTCAGAAGATACCAGAGAACAGAGCAGGAGCAACTCAGGCGGTTCATGTTTTGGATGTTGTTTTTACATGCTTGTGTAGAATGGGCCTGTATATTTCTGTAATTTTAACTTCAGGACACTTTTCACTGTCAGTTTAGATCAGCACCCGATTCACTGGTGTTCCAGAAGGTCAATACGGTAAGATATAAAGGTCTGAGACTACACTGAAAATCAATTTTAAAACTTGTAATTAATTTAAATTTGTTCTCTTTTTGTTACTTACAATTTTATACTGATAACATAGTTTCTGAAATAAATAAATAAATAAATGCAAAAGGGTATGGAAAAGCAGTAAAATAAAATAAAATAAAAACTTGCAGCTGGTATATTAAGGGAACCAAAAAAAATCTATCAGCCTGGATATCTAAAGACAAAACAATGACTAGCAACCCAGATATTCAGAAACAAAACAAAACAAGAACTAGCAGCCTGGATATTCAGGGACAAAACAAAACAAAAACTAGCGGCCCAGATATTAAGAGATTAAACAAAACAAAAAACTAGCAGCCTAGATATTCGAAGACAAAACAAAACAGAACAAAAAACTTGCAGCCCTGAAACAAAACTAGAACTAGCATCCCAGATATTCAGAGACAAAAAACAAACAAACAAACAAACAAACAAAAGCACATAATGAAACAAATGGTAAATAAAAAAATAAAATAAATAAATAAATAAAAATAAATAAATAAATAAATAAATAAAATCCATTACAAATAAAATTAGATGTTTTTCTCACTCTTTTTATTTAACTTTCTATTAAAACTCATGAAAATACAATGTTTTCAACATTGATAATAAAATGTTTTTTGAGCAGCAAATCAGCATGATTTCATGTGACACTGGAGTAATGACAGCATTGCCATCACAGGAGTAAATTACATTTTTAAAATATGTAAAAAAAAAAAGAAAAAAGTTATTTTAATTAGCAATTTTATTTCACAATACCGTAAGAAAATTCTTTCAAAATCATTCAAATATCGTACTGACCCAAACCCTTTGAATGGTAATGTAAATAACTAAATGTAAAAAAAAATAAAAAAAATAATAAAACAATAAAATTACGACTTATTTTTAAATAAAATAATTAAAATAAATATCAAATATTTAAATACAATATTTTTATGTCGTTACTATTAATAATATAACGAAACAAACAAAAAAAAAGCAGAATTTTCCAGTCAAATAACAGTCAAATAACATAAACACTATATGTCTAATCTTATGGAAGTCAATGATGTATTACTGAGTTTAAAATGCTGCATTGATTTTTTTTTCTTATTAACAAGGCTGTGTACACCTGTGTGTGGTCATATGTGCATGTTTATGAACATGTTCCCAGACTCAATACCACACACACAGGCAGTGAAGAGAGGTTCCAGGGGAACAGACGGACAGGGCAGAGGAGACCTATTTGCTGGGGCCGTTGCCAGGCTCACCCAACGCTGGGACACATGGAGCATTTACTCTGACGGGGCTCCATCCTTTGATACCACCATGTACTTTTTCCATGAGCTGAGGGTTTGCATATGTCAAAAAGGAATTAATGTGGACATTCAACCCACATGACACCTGCACCAATTTGCCAGTGCTGGCAGGTAAAGCCGATCTCGACTGGGGCTTCCTGTATGCAGGCCTTATCTGCGACTTTCTTGCGACCACGTTAATGTCTTCATAATGCTCCTGCTCTGATTAATTACGCTGACACTGTAAGACAAAGCCTTAGACCAGAGACATCTAAACTTTGAAATTGCCAAATCTAAATGAGTTTATGAAATACCAAATGCCAGAATGGCGATGGCTTTCTCTTTCCTTTCAGAAAAGGCCCTCAGCTCCATCATGTTCTCAAACAGCTATTTCTCTCCCTTTCTGTGTCTCTCTCTCTATTCTCCGGTCTGTCCTTGAGGGAAGGAAATTAGCCACAATGATTTACTCCTGTCATGTCTCCAGGGCTATTCTGTTTCTAATGGACTCATTTACCTTGCTTTAATCACAAATTCACAGCTTGGTCTCTTTAGTCCCTTGACGCACTACAACTTCCATTGCTTTGATGTCCTCTAGCCTGAGAATGGTGGGGTAGGACGGTCCCTCTCCCACAGTGAGCAGGAGTCATCTACATGAGCTTGTATAAATATTCGGAATTAAAATGAAGAGGATATTGGTTAAGTTATAAATTGGCTCATCTTGTTTGCCTCTGCTTGTTCAAAGTCATAAGAATGCCTGATACACAGTTAGTCAATGAGCTTTTTGTTATTTCAACATAAGAAAGTGTCTTATGCTCACCAATGCTGAATTTATTGGATGAAAAACCCAGCAATGTTGTGAATGTCAATACAATTTAAAATGTTTTCTATTTTAATATTATGGAAGCCCGTTTCTGCTACTGAATAAAAATAAAAAGATGATTGTGAGTTTGTAACTCGCAATTCCGAGGTTATCTCATGCAATTCTGACTTTTTTCTTGCAAATGCGAGTTTGTATCATGCAATTCTGACTTTTTTTCTCGCAATTTAGAGTTCAGATCACGCAATTCCAACATTTTTCTTGCAAATGGGAGTGTGAATTCAGAATTCTGACTCTTTTTTTTGCAATTCTGAGTTTCTATCTTTTTTTCTTCGTAATTTTCGAGTTTATATCTCGGAATTCAGACTTTTTTCTCTCAAATTCAAGTTTAAATCACACAACTTTGACTTTTTTTCTTGCAAATGCAAGTTTGTATCTCACAATTCTGATGTTTTTCCTCAATTCTGAGCTTGAATCTCACAATTCTGACTTTTTTTCTTGCAAATGCGAGTTTATTTCTCACATGACTTAAAACACAATTGCATGTTAGAAAAAAAGTCACAATTGCAAGATACAAATTTGCTAATCTGAGAAAAAAAGTCAATTTATATCTTGTAATTGTGACTTTTTTCTCAGAATTGAGTGTTTATATTTCACATTCTTAAAAAAATCTGAATTGTAAGATAAAAAGTTGCAATATTTCTATTTATTATTTTTTTTTAATCTTTTAATTCAGTAGTGGAAACATATCATTATATATTAACATGTAATTTATTCAGTGGTTATTCCTCCAGTCCTTCAGAAATCATTCTAATATGCTGATTTGATGCTCAAGAAACATTTATTATTAATGCTAATTCTTTGAATAGAAAGAACAGCATTTATTTAATTAAAAAAAAAATAAAAAAATCCCAAACCTTTGATTGGTAGTCAAGGACAAATATATGTATATATTATGTTTTAATTCCCTTTTGCTGTCACTAATTCATTTTAAACAGTCCTGCTGTGTTACAAATGAATTTTTAAAAGTACAAATATTCAACTTAGCCTCTTAATATAAGTTCACAAAACTGCATGCATAATAACGATAAAACAATTATTAAAATGTAATTTAATGTGCTTTTAGATGAGACATAGCACAGCACTCGCCTTGAACATTATTCCGTGAAAAACGGTCTGATCAAGGCTGAGCTACTTCTCTTGATGGCTGACTTATCCTGAACTCACATTTCAGCTTATGAAACAGGAGAACAAGTCTACCGTGGCGGGGTGCAGGATGAGCGATGTTGATGGGGCGTAATTCTGAAATAAAGCTACACGGACAGGAGGAATCAACTGCAGGATTTAATGTAGCAAAAAGCTCTGTGAGAATCACCGCCAAATAACAGCAGCCCCTGACCTTTTTATGAAGCAGTAGGCTAGGATGTATCAAGGAAAATCTTTGTTTATGTCTCCTTTTGGTAGCCGACAGCATTCACATGTTAGACATCAACATGATGGCTGAATAGAGGCATGAAGGGATTTTCTAAAGGATCCCAGTTAAG
Organism: Cirrhinus molitorella; assembly: GCA_033026305.1. Taxonomy (NCBI): domain Eukaryota; kingdom Metazoa; phylum Chordata; class Actinopteri; order Cypriniformes; family Cyprinidae; genus Cirrhinus; species Cirrhinus molitorella. The sequence goes on along the minus strand of CM065139.1, from coordinate 22,124,279 downwards.
CAGGGGATCACTGCTAAACCAAAACAGCTTGTCAGCGCTGGGCTGTATTTATATTCTTTCTGGAACCTCTATGAAGATGTCTGGCTGAATTTCTCTCTTCATGCACTGGAAGGGATGTCTGGATTCCCAAGTAAAAAAAAAAAGTGGAATATGTTTCCTTTAAAATAATTGTGTGGTTTGCTGTTTTCTTGTTCTGTTCTGATGACTCTTCTTACTAAGCAGTAAAATCATTCACTATCTGCCAAGGATAACTAACATAGGGTCCTATGATTTCCACAACGCGGAAAATCCAGCCATGGACTCTAAAAATGGAATTTACTGGATAACACAAAATGTCTATCGTCATATACAAAAAGAAACCTAAAGGTCTTTACAGCAAAAGTTTGGTTTAACTTGAAGAAATTGTTATACAAATATTACTTAATGTAATGACAGTACTACTACTACTACTAATAATAATAACAACAATATTTTTAAAGGAATATTTACCAGAGAAATTATTTATCAGAATCGATTTAGCAGAAAAATGTAAATACATAACACAGTATTTCTGGAAGCAGGTAAGGATAAAAATGCTGTGATCACTTCTAGGACAGAAAGAAAGGCATGGGAACTCCAAACTGAATTTGTCAGTTCAAACATTCTTTTTGTTCTGATGTTCCCTTGATGTATGTTACAATAAAGCAAACCTTCATTCAAACATGATTTCAGATGTACTTTTGTACAACAGAGGCTACTGCATATGTGATTTTCTCTTCAGAACCATGTTACTCCATTTATCCATTATAAATGTTTTTAGGAGAACGCCAGGAACATAAAACACCACATGGCACAGTGTGCTTACAAATCCAGCATGTCATCAAACACTCGACAGTCTCAGCCAATCAGCAACATGAATGGGATTCATGGCTTCTCATCGTGATTTTACCCTTTATATTTCACTGAATCTTTCACAAACACACAGTCTGAGTTTTAAAGTCTTTTATCCATGTTTTTAAGCTGACTACAAACACTACAGCGTCTGTCATGTTTCTTCTGATAAAACAACAAACATTTCAGAATTTGTATTCAGAACAGCCTCATTTTTACAGTACTTCTAAAATTTGCAGCTAATCAGTTTCATTTTTTGTCCCCCTTTAATTTAATTCATTTATTTATTACACATTTATTTTAATATTATTCTTATGCATTTTTCTCTCTGAAGCAGTGCAAAACAGACTTCTAGGTGTATAAAAAGTCCTTTTGCTATGGAAGCCAGTTTCCGCCACTGAACATTCAGACTTATTTTCTAAGAATTGCGTAACATAACTTGAGAAATAAAAAATAAAAATAAAAAAAGTTTGTATCTCGCAATTCTGACTTTTTTTTTCTTCACAAATGTGAGATATAAACTTGCAAATTCTTAATACTGAGGGGAAAAAATTATTTCTCAGAATAATGAGTTTATATCAAACAATTCTGACTTAATTTGCAATTGCATGTTATGAAGTCAGAATTACGAGTTCTGTGTGATATAAATTTGCAATTCTGACTACTTGTAATTGTAAAAGTTTATATCAAAAGAATTGATAAATATAAAAAAAAAAATTAAAAAAAAAAAATTGTGAGTTTGCTTCGCAATTTTGATTAAAAAAAGTAATATTTTGAGAAAACAAATCTGAATTCTGAGAAAAAAGTCAGAATTGCGAGTTTATATCACAATTCTGAGGAAAAAAGTCAAAATTGAGAGTTCAACCCTCTGGGGTCTGAGGGTGTTTTGGGGCCCTTTAGAACTTTTGAGATGCCCTGACAATTGTGCTTTTTTCATTATCTTAAAAACATATTAATGGCTAAAGTCTGATAACAAAGTTATTTTTTGAGAAAAAAGTAAAAATTGAGAGTTTGCATCATGCAATTTTCAGAAAAAGTTCGAATTCTGAAAAAAAAAAAAAAAAAAATCAGATTTGGGAGTTTGCATCACAATTTTGAGCAAAAAAAAAAACTGAATTCTGAGAAAAAAGTCAGAATTGCGAGTCTGTATCACACAAAAGTCACAACTGAGAGTGTGGGTCATGCAATTTTGAGAAAAAAGTTAGAATTATGAGAAAAAAAGTCAAAATTGAGTCAGAACTAGCAAGAAAAAAAATGGATTTTTGAGGGAAAAAACATAATTGAGATTTTGCATCATGAAACTGAGAAAAAATTAGAATTTTGAAAAAAAATCTGAATTCTCAAAAAAAGAGATTACTTTTTTATTATTATTCTATGGCGGAAATGGGCTTCCATTTTTTTCCAGTGCATTTATATCAGAAAAAGCAAAAGAAAGAAAGCTGTCTTTTGCCTTGAAAATCAAACTGCTCTATCTGCCTTCACACTGAGATAAACCAAGAGCACGCTGTGGAAAATGACTTCCCAGCATCCTCTTGCAAGCCACCTACTGATATCTCATATGTGTTTTTTTTAGGAAAAGAAAAACACTTAGAGACGAAAAGCCACTCATCTTTTCCCTCCCCTTATAAATGATTGAATAAGCACTTTAAAACGGCCATCCCAACATGCCAGGCTAGATCTGGTCACTGAGATGAAGAGAGATCTGACAGGACCAGCAATTGCCCACTCTGTACTTAAAGCATGATAGTATATGGACTTGGCTCGAACTACTGGAAAATTTCAGCTCTGTGTGGTTTCGGTTTGTGTTTTATATCTGTGGTGCAACTGCAGCGCCCCTAATTACAGTGTCTTGAAATCACTAGCATGTTTCCCCAGCCAACATAATCATATAGTACAGCTCTAACATTGGACAAAGAAACAACTGTGAGAGGAACGTCCCTTGACAAAAGCAAACCAGTGTTTGGGGAAGCTTGTATTGTTCAATGAGAAGAACGCATGTGAAATCGGGTCCCAGTGCTGATTTTAGCCTCGGGTTTCACTTCTCAGCCTGTTCGTTTGATTATGTGAAGGAGAGAAACTTTGTGCCCAAAGCACAAACCGTCAGCTCTTGCTTTCAACCAAACCACATTTTATTTCTCGCACCAAAGTGAAGTTCTGTGGTTTACGCTGGATGCGAGTCACAGGCGTGTGGTAAACAAAACAAAAAGCCAAAACCACAATGTGAAACAACAGATCATCGTTTTGTGAATATACAGTCGGTGTCTTTTGAGGAATTGTCAGAAATGCTAATTACATAGCAGCATTTTATCGTTTTGTACTGTTTTTAGTTACGGTATATGTTTTGGCCTGTTTTAGCATCTCATAAAAAGCCACTATATAAGCAGCAGGGCAAGAAATCTTTTCAACCGTTTAATGGCAGTGCTCCAGGAGAGCACTTTACATGTTCATTAGCTTTACATATGTACTGAACAAGACCATTAACACCTCAATGTACTTTGCCTTGTCTTAATACAGTAAGAAAATAATAGCAAGAGGGTTTTATTATACAGCTAATTAGTTCATAAGTCTTAAGATCTCTTCATATCTCCTCAAAACAAGAGGCTAGAGGTTACTATTCTTAGGAGGTTGATTTTCTTCTTTTCTGGCTAAAGTCAGGCTCACACTATGCAATTTTGGCTCTGACGTAATTCTGGCAGTGTCAGGAGATTTGGCACACAGTCCTGCAGTGTGACTTCTCCTACGACGAACATCAAACTGTCTCCGTTTTTTAGCCATGATCAGAATTAATGCTAGAGATTTCTTCTAACCGCATAAACCGCGTGCAACGAAATCATATGCTGCCTTTGCTATGATAAACACCGGTTGCGCCGCTGTTTGCATTTGCGTGTATGTATTCTTCTTCAATACACCTTTCATAAACTTAATGATAGCCAACATTTCAGCCTTTTGTTTAACGCAGCTCACAGTCATTGAACATGTATGGTTTGATAATGTAAAACTACTTTCTTGCGCGCACTCGTTTTTATTGCATCTTAACTGTCGTACAGTCTGACATTAATGACACTGAGATAAACCTGGATTGATTGTTTATAGATTCTGGTATATATTAATTATACAGTGAATCTATACAGTATTTTATATTCTTTATAATTAATACAAATCATTAGCATACTTTTAGTATCACTGATATAAAAATAAAATGTAATTCACAATATAAATAAGAAATAAGAACATTAAATGACTTCTGTTGTGATATGGCGCTATATAGAAAATAAAATTAACAGGGGAAACACTGAGTTATATTATATTTTATTTACTGATTGATTTATTGATTGATTTATTAATTTATTGATTTTGTTGCATGTTTTTTGTCATTTTTTTAAGTTTTTATTTTATAGTTTAGTTAGTATAGTATAGTTTTTATAGTTTTAAATTATTTATTTATTTTGTTGTGCTTTTTGTCATTTTTATTATTTTAGTTTAAGTTTTAGCGTAATAAATTATTTTCATTAATTACAGTAGTTTGCTTGTTTATTCATTTTTATTTATTTAGTTGTGCATATTTATCATTATTATGCTTTAAGTCTTTCTTTAGTGTAAAGGTGTAATAAGTAATAAATAATTTCTATTACTATTTATTTATTTATTTATTTTGTTGTGTGTTTTTAATCATAATAAGTAGTAAATAATGTAACTAATTTATTTATTTATTTAGTGCTTTTTGCCATCATTATTATTTTTTAGTTTAAGTTTTTATTTTTAGTTTAATATTTCATCTTTAAACAACAACTAAATAAAATGAGCGTAATAAGTCATTAATAATTCATATTCATATTTATTTATTTAATAATTGAGTTGTTAAATTGTGTTGTTGCATGTTTTTTGTCATTGCTATTTTTTATTTATTTAGTTCAAGTAATTAATAATTCAAGTTTATATGACAATGAAATAAAATGAGCATAATAAGTAATAAATAATTTCTGTTAGTTTATTTTTTAATTTAGTTATTTAGTTTATTTAGTTACTTTGGAATAAATGATAAATATTTAGTATTAGCATGTTTTGTTATTATCATTTTTTACATTTTTATTGTAATTTTGGTATTTCAACTTAAAACAACAATGAAATTAAATAAGTGTAAGAAGTAATAAATAATTTTCATTATTCATTTATTTATTTCATTGTCATTATTATTATTTTAGTTTAAGTTTTTAATTTCAGTTTATTTATTATTTCAACTAACAGTATTAGTTAATTCATTATTTATTAATTTATTAATTTATTTACACGTAGTATTTCAACTTTAAACAATAATAAAATAAAATGAGCATAATAAGTAACAACTAATTTCCATCAGTTATTCATTCATTCATTCCTCCAAATTTAGTGGTTTTAGTTAATGCTAATAACAATATTATTTGGTGTTCAATTCAACCACAAAGAAACTGCTTAGTGTATTTGTTTCCAACAAACAAATTGACTAAGTTGAGTTCCAATGACACAATACTGATTTTCACTATTATAAAAAGTTGCATCGCAAAAGCATTACATAATCAATCAATCAATCAATCAATCAATTGTTAATTAAACATCAACAATTGCTTTAAGGTGGCAAATTTTAGCATTTTAGACATACCTCATTTTGTGATTTCGAAGACTTGATTAATATGACCTGTACTGTATGGGACAGCACTAAACATACAGCTCTCAATTCTCAGTGTAATTTTATCCAGGATCTGCGTGGACTGATTAAATAAATCAGCCTGACCATCCGAAGACTAGCATCACTAAAAGAGACATTTATAACATTTGACTGACTCTGCTTCAAAAGCCACAGTCAGATATTTGTGAGGAAAAGCAGAGACCTCTTCCTGATGTCTTCTTTAACCCATCATCACAGGGTCGTGTTCACAGGCCGGCACCCTGCGCGACGGAGTCAGAAATAGATCATGTGAAAGATGATTAAACATGGATTAGCTGCAGTGTCACGCTGGACCGCTTCATACCTCACAGTGAGAAGATGAGAGGAGTGAGGCAGACAGAGGAGCTTGGTCAATAGAAAATAAATAAATTAAAATCACAGCTAAGAGGCCATTTCAGATAACTGCATAACTGCTCCTCGTTCTCTTAGACCAATGTAAGCTGATGATTAACAGCCCAATTGTCTCTTTGTTAGCATAATAAACAATCAGCATATCTAAGCAGTAAATCAGCAGACGGCAACTCAGATTCAGCCCGAGGGACATCAGCGGGAAGAAGGAGATGTAACCTAATGATCCTCTGTGTCGTACAGAGCTGCTACTGTGAAGAGTTTTACAAATGCAGGAATTCTGTCTCAAGAATCCTGTTTACACTGGCTGATCGATTACCAGTCATAATGTCTACATAAATAAATATTCTTCTAAAAAAATGGTTTTAAAGGAACAGTTCGCCCAAAAATAAATATTCGCTGAAAGTGCACCAAATGGACCAAAATTTCCTTCTTTTAAACAGATTTGAAGAAATTTAGAATTACTTTACTTGTTCACCAAATGATCTTTTGCAGTGAATGGGTGCCGTCAGTATGAGAGTTCAAACAGCTAATAAAAACATCACAATAACCCACAAAATGAAAATTGGCTAAAACTGTACCAAATGTACCAATATTTGTCATCAAATATGTAAATGAGTTTATTTCTTCATTTAACCAGATTTATATATATATATATATATATATATATCAGGGCTCAACATTAACGCTTGTCCGCTTGTCCGGGACAAGTGGATTTTGCGAAAGGGCAAGTGAAAGAAAATTGTACTTGCCCGACCGGACAAGTAACCAGATTAAAACATCAGTAACAAACAATAACTAGCACAGCACCCAAACTTTGGTGAGAATGATTCTTGATTGTATTACTTACAGTATACACGGTGACTGAAAACGGACAGTATCAAGGTTGCGTCATCTGACTCACGTAAAATCTAAACTACTAGGCGCAACAGCGCACACAAAGAAACAAACATACAAAAAAAAAAAATTGTATATAACATATGATATAGGTAAGCAACATCACACGAACAAGCACCATTACGACTGCAAATGTGACATTTTATACAACAGCAGTTCAATAAACTAGTAGTTAATATTAACTGACTTACATTTTAGATACCTCATTGGCTGTTTTGCTAATGAAAATAGTTCTAAGCAAAACCACAGCACAGAACAGTCGCGATTCTCCGAGCAACACAGCGGTGTTTCAGTACCGAATGATTTAGTGAGCCATTCATAAAGTCAGCCGTTTGAACAAACTGGTTGAATCCGTCTATGGTTGAATCTGTGACTCACTCGTTAAGACAGTGACTTACCGCCACCTTCTGGTGGCTCGATTTCATATTTTAAAAATTATTGCATTTTTTCAACATTTAGATTTATATGTTTAAAAAGTAAAACATTAATCTTCTAACATTATTTATGCATTTGCAATTTTACCGTCTAAATGCATTTTTGGGACCTCTTATGTTCATTAAAGATTAAATGCATTTAAATGGCACTTTCAATGCAGGTTCGGTTTTTCCTCTGCAGTGGAAAGACGGAGTTTGTTGATACTGATTTAATTTGAATGGTAACAACTATACACTCTAAAAAGTGCTGGGTTATTTCTGTAAACACATTGTTGGGTTAATTGTGTGAAGTTAAGGGCATCAGCTTTTTCTGGCCACTTGTAACAGTTTATTTGTCTGTAAGAGTTAAAATGAGTTTATACAAAGTACTGTCTTAAAGAAACTCATCTACAGAAACTGTTTGTTTGTCTGTAAGAGTTAAAATGAGTTTATAAAGTATTGTCTTAAAAGAAATTCATCTACAGAAACTGTTTGTATGTAGGGGTTAAAATGTGTGACAAATTCATTAAATGGACATTTCAAGTTGCAGTTTTTTGTGCTGTGTAATTGTATTACAGTAAAAAAAGTAATTGAGTCTAATTATTCTAACTGAATGTGTTAACAAAATGTAAGAATTTTACGTAAATGATGGACATGTACATTTAGTAAGGTTAGGAAAATACTGCCTTTCATAAAGTGAAAAAGTGTCCTACAAATCAATTTAAGGCAAATATCACAAATATGCTGATTAAAGTAAAACCTCATAGAGTAGTGATGAGACTATTGCTTCAAAATGGATTACATTTACGCCAAAGAAAAAAAAGTACAAAAATTTCGGACAAGTAAATGTTTTACTCGGACAAGTGAATGAATAATTTACTCGTCCAAAGGACAAGCACATGTCAAAGCTTAATGTCAAGCCCTGTATATATATATATATATATATAATATTACTTCACTTGCTTACCAAAGGATCCTCTACAGTGAATGGGTGCCATTTAAACAGCTAATAAAAACATCACAATAATCCACAAAATTAAAATTTCGCTAAAACTGTACCAAATTTACCAAAATTCGGCACTGAATATGTAGATGAGTTTATTTCTTCATTTAAACAGATTTGAAGAAATTTAGAATTACTTTCTTTGTTCACAAAAGGAACCTCTGATATATAAATATATATATATATATATATATATATATATATATATATATATATATTTACTTTACTTGCTGCAGTGGATCCATTGGTGAGCAAGTGATGTAATGCTGAATTTCTTCAAATCTGTTTTGATGAAGAAACTCATTTACATCTCAGATGACCTGAGAGTGAATACATTGTCAGCAAATTTTCATTTTTTCGTTGAAATATTCATTTAAAGTGGCACATACCTACCAAAACACCCTTTTGATAGCAAAATGGATGATTGACAGGTGAAATGGCAGTCCTTCGCTGTCATCATCCATGTTTACACTACAAATGTGAAGTAGCATATGTTTCTGGAATTCTCTCAATATGGTTTGAGTGTTCGCATCACAAAACTATTCCAGTACTATCATCGACCACGCCACGTAGATCTTCATACCAGATGTAATCGTCAAGCTCAAAAGGAAAGTGAAGCTCGTTCGGATAAATCCAAAATCCTGTCAACTTTATCAAGGAAAAATGAGATCCAATCTGCCTTCCATCTGAGCAGAGTCTGAACTGACATTTTGACATGATCTAAAATGCTGATACAGCAGGACTCTAGCTACTAAGAGAAGGCAAATCGCAAAACTGTCAATCAAAAGTATTTCTAGGTCCTTTGATAATTAGGCATTCAACAAGTGAAACTTTCCAGGGACAGGCTTGTCATTGAACTGTTCTAGCTCTAGCTATAGTGAACGAGTGAGTCGACAACAACAACCAAATCATTGTTTTTTACAGCAAATAATAGCTGTACTGCACTTATATATTTAAAATATTTATATCATAGTAAATGCAAGCAGCTAAAAAGTACAATATTTTATAAATTTTACAATATTACATATATTTAAAATCTTAAAATGCACGAAAAAGAACATTTTTAGTGAACTTGTTTACTTAAAGTACAGTGGAAGAATACAATATTGTACTGAAGCAGGCCTGGTTAAACTGTCTGTTGTTATGATGGGTGTGTAATTGCAGGAATTAATGTGAGATTAGAGTGTTTTAACTCAGCAAGGGCACGAAGAGGACAAACCTCTCGCTTCCTCCTTGCTGATGCCTCTCTGCATGGAGTGCCATTATCTCCATTAAGAGCATTAAGCGCTGAGCTGGAGCACTGTCACCCATATGCATAGCTTCCCACTCCATAATAACACTCACATATGCATATGAGCAGTCCAGGAGAAATTATACAGCAGAAATATTCAGTGTAATCATATATGGATATGCATATGTATGCAAACAAATTACCGTTTTACCTTTTGAAAGTTTAGAATAGCTTAATTTTCCTCCCATACAGGTGTTATGAAAAGCCCCTGATATTAGGGCTGTCACTAACGGTTATTTTGGTAATCGAGTAATCTGTTGAACATTCTGACGATTAATCGAGCAAACAGATATTATAATTGGTTGGTCCAATCCTTGTTTAATATTGACTAAACAACATTTAATTCAAATGTCCACTTGATCTTTAATATTTGGTCATTTCTTAACAGCAAAAATGCTACAGCCACTGTCATTTCTTGAATATGTGGATATCAAAACTTATTAAGAGGCAAGGTTTGAGCTTTATTTTGAAATCACGATAAACAGTTAACATATTGAGAACAATATTAATGAATTCTCCCGTGATTGCGTAAGTTTATAAATGGTTTACCTTACAAAAATCTCTTGAAATGGCGCACAATGCATTCCCAGATGAAAGTTATAATAAACCCAAACTCACAGCAATATGCAGAGATGAAGTTTGTAAATGATAACAGTTTGTGTAAAGCATAATTTACTGTGAATGGAGTAGAGTTGCAAAACGATTAGTCACAATTAATCGATTAATCAAAATCTGTTTGCATATTATATGTGTGTGTACTGTGTATATTTATTATGTATATATAAATACACACATATACAGGTATATATTAAAGCTTCAGTCTGTAAGTTTTGCCTCTTTGTCACAATTGCAGTTAAGTGCGCAATTATCTTCCATGCGTGGGTTGTGCTCCGGCACGGCTCCAGCGTGAATGAATCTAATGTCTTGGTAGCTGTCAGTCACCGCACTGTTGTGGATATTTACTGTACTTAGGAATCGCAGATTAACAGATTCAAATATATGGGAAAAATATGAATTTTCACCGGATATTGTCATCTAAGAGTAAGTAACAAGTCTAAAACTTTTGTTCTGACCAGCTGAGGAAAAACAATACAGGTGTTTAAATCTAACGATCGGTTATTATCTCATATCACATTAAACTAGCAAGTTATTATTACTGTTATACGTTGTTCTCAAATTGTTCAGGTTAACAACATCAGCATTATGTAACTACATGTATGTAGTGTGTAGCCTATTAGTGTTTCTGTTTCTGTACAGTCTAATCTCTGATTGACATAAAATTCAAATTTGATATGAAGAAATTAGTTTAGCCGAAAAAGAAAATCATTCTTCCTTATGATCGGTTCTCTTTAAAATACAAAACTGTAATCCCACATAGGCTATCTGCAATCAAATGCACATTTAAAACTGGAGTAATCAAATTTCAGTCACTTATGTTTCATAAACACAAACATTTTGGATTACATTCCACAATCAGAATGATAAGGTTAATTATTTCAGCTGCTGTGAGAAAAGGCTATAAACGATCAGGCACCTGCAGCATCCTCACATGAGATAAAACTACTAGCCGGGACGCCTTCTTTATGTTTACAGACATGATGTAATGGTCCAGTGGCATGTTTGAATTTCCCGCGAAAACCTACCCGTACCACTCAATTTAAAATACATTATTATAAGATAACCGTTGTGAATCGGGCTAAAGTAAGACGATAGTTTTGAACACTGGCTGGTTATGTACTTGCTTACAAATTAATTTTGTATAATTTTTAAAAACGTTATGTACTGCAGCTTTAAGGAAAATTATGTTAGATTTATATGCTAGATATTTATATATAATATAAATTATATACAAGTGTTTACATACAAATATATATATATATATATATATATGTGTGTGTGTGTGTGTGTATTTATATATATCAGGGGCATTTCCTCCAAGGAGGCAACGGAGGCAGTGTCTCCTCTTCTCAAAATTGGATGAGAAAATACTAGATATTCCAAAAAGAAAATGGTGACTTTTGACTAATTATAAAGTAAGCAAACGACTCTCTCGCTTAGATATCACTGCTTTGTGTCATGTCAAAATGAAACATGAAATGAACACTGTCAGTTGATGACTGACAGTTTTTAGTGATTTCACCTTGATGAAAACATGTATCTTCGTGCCTGTGACAGTTTACAGGGCATTTATGACGATGAACCGAAAATAAGATGATTATTAGAAACATCAGTTCACAAATAAAGAACGAGTGTCTATTTAGGTGCAAATATACACTAACTCCACGCACCACATCTGATAACAAAGTATTTAAAAAAAGACTATTCTATCTAATAACAGCTTCAGTGGAGCAAATGGTAAAGTACGTGTTGCAGGCATTTTTGACGCTATCGACTATCGAATCCGAACATTTTTTTCTACCTTTTCTTTTTATTTTCTTTTATTATTCCTTTTTTTTTTTTTAAATAATAATGAACGAAATAATCAAAAAGTTGAACTTAAATTATTGGGTAGGGTTAGGCTAGGTGTAGGGAGGGATTTATTGTCCCAACAAGGTGACATCCATTTAATAATTTGAATAAAAATTATAACTTTCACTCAATGTGTTATTATTACATAGTGTTTTATAATGTACTTCAATACTGAGGTGCAGATAATTGCTACTATTGGCAACAGGTAGTTTTCTGTTTTTTGATATAAACTTTGTCATTCTATAATACTCCAAATGTGTTAGTACAGCCTAAAACACGATAATTATTGACCATTTTCAACAGTAATAATCAGCTAAATATGCAAGTTTCGTTCAGTTCAGTCGAAGTGTTGACACCTATATGGTCAATTGATGACGAGTTGTTAGAACCCTTTATAATGCGTACATGGAATGTGCCACTTCCGATTACTCAATACGGCTGAAATGCAATCAAGTTTTTTTTTTTAAACGAGTACATGAATTGAATCGAGGAATCGTGACAGCCCCACTTGATATATTAGTTTTTAATCTCAGCTACTGAACTGTAGTTCCTTCAAGTAATTGTTGGCCTTTTTATGGCTTGTTCGTATGGCGTTCTGAAGGACGACCTTGTCTGGGTGATTAGATAGAGCTTCTAGCTCTCGATAATTGAACCAACAGAGCCCACTGGGAGTTGAATCTCTCATGCTGTACTTGTTTGTTTACTTTATCTCTGACTTCTCTGGAATGCTCTTTCTTTTCATTTTCACAGCTATCTTTAAGATTCACATCTTGAATAATAATTCTCTAACCATGGGATTTTATCGAGAAAATGAAAGTTATTTTAATGATTCACAGGTAGATGCCAATTGTTAGGCAATTGTGTCATCCTTTGAGAGATATTGTGTGTAAACCTCCTCAGGGACTGAATATTTATGCCAGCAGCACATTGTTTTTATTTATTCAGATATCTGAACAAAAACAATGTTAATGGGTTTCCACGCTTGAGGAAAAAAAAAAAAAAAACAACTTATAACAACCAATAATCAGAATGCTCAGACTAATTAAGTAATAATGGTTTTAAAATACATAGTTCAAAATTAGACAGATTTTCCAAATTCATCACAGACGAAGCACATTGAAAAAGAACACATGGACCTTCAAGAGATGATTTTCTTTAAATTCAAATTCTGTCATTAATTACTCACCTTCCTGACATTCCAAACCTGTAAGACCTTCGTTTATTTTTAGAACTCAAATTAAGATTTTTTTTTTTTTTTATGAAATCCAAGTGTTTTTTGACCCTGCATAGACATCAACACAACTGACATATTTAATGCCAAGAAATGTAGTAAGAACATCGATAAAATGCATGTGACGCCAAAAAAGAGCCAGAAAGCACTCAGATTTCATAAAAAACATCTGAATTTGTGGTCATGGGTGAGTAATTAATGACAAAATTTTAATTTTTGGGTAAACTATCCCTTTAAATATGCAACATCTGTGGTGGAGGTGATAAAGACATGTTATATATATATATATATATATAGATATATATATATTTTTATTTTATTTTTTTTTTTTTAAGAAAAAAACGTTTTTTGATGTCTGTATCCCTGTCATGATGTAAACATGTTAACTTGTTCACCATCTAAATCGACTGCACACTTGTGCTCATGAAATATAAATCCTTTTCTATTTCCAAAGTCACAGAGTTCGAATGTTTATCAATAATACATCTGTCTGTCTCTCTTCCCCTCTGTGCTCGCAGATGTAACACTTGAGACGCTGTGAGAGCAGACAGGTCAGGGGTTCACTTCACCAACCCTTTTCATTTTTACTTCTATATTGAGCTGTATTCTTCAGGAGGAAACCGGATCACATTGCCCACTCTCCAACTCTCTGCCTCTCTTAGAGTTACACCCACTTACACAGAAGACGAGCAAGGTTTTCGGCACAGACAGTTTCCAGGGCTCTTTCATGTGCTTGCGCCGGCAGTGTGAATGCCAAGACCTGTAGCACTCCTCAGAATAAAAACAATATATCTGTATGACTTTCTGTCTTAAAATAATAAGTAAATGAAGGAAAAACAAGTCTGAAGGAGTGCAGACAGAGAACTTAGCTGAGTATTACCAAGTATGCGTTACTACATTAAAAAGTTCTTCAGCATATTTATGGCCACCAGACTCATGCCACAAGTGCATTTACAAGTGCACTTCAAACACCAATGAACTTGCTCAACATGCCCATTTTCTCATGTGTATTTCCTACTGAAACAAAAAAAATAATAATAATAATAATTGTGTGGACCCTAATTGCAGGGAAGTGGTGACTAACCATAGTACGAAAACAGCTTGTGTGTTTCTTCAGGCTAATGCAACCATTTTTACACAAAGAGACACAAATGATTCTTGTTGCACAATGACCAAACTAAGTAATATACACTGGTTGTTTTATTCAAGAAAACTGATTAGAAAATAGATTAGCAAGAGTCAACAAGTTGTCATATAGTACAAATTGACAAGATAACATTAATAAAATGAATAATAACAATAACGTTATAAATATTATTATTAATTTTACACCTAAACTGTTAAATAGCACAAGTCAAAACACCAACAACGACAGTAACAGTTAATGATGATGATGATGATGGCAATATAATTACAAATCATTTATGTACAATTTATACAAAAGTGAAATTAAACAACAACAAAAGACAATATTTTTATAGTTTATTAATATTTGTAAATAATAATAATAACAATAATAATAATTATTATTATTATTATTATTATTATCAAATTTATAAAAAATTAAATAGCAAATAAAACAGCATATAAAATGTAATAATTTATATTGTTGTTGTTTTTTATTATTGTTATTGATGAGGAGGATGACATAATTGTACAATTTATATACAATTTATACAAAAGTAAAAAAGGAAGTAAACAACAACAACAACAAAAACTAATCTAATCTAAATTGTTTTAAATATTTTTAAATAATAATAATACTATTATTAGTATTATTATTAGTATTATTATTATTATGTTGTTGTTGTTGTTGTTGTTCATATTAATTCATTAATTTTATTAGTAGTAGTAGTATTGTTGCTGCTGTTGTTGTTATTGATATATATGATGATAATTATATAATTGTACAATTTATACAAATGTGAAAAAGGAAAGCAAACAACAAGAAAAATCAAAATATTTCTAAATATTTTTAAATAATGAAAATCCTAATAACAATAGCAATTATTGTTGTTGTTGTTGTTGTTGTTATAATGTGGCATTTAATGATAGAGAATATAGGAAACTATGGGGAGAAGCGGGGATTTGCCCACATAAGCTCCACTGCACATCATGTTGGACCACATGCATTTCAAAGCAGGTTACGTCCAACAAATGTTTACCAGAAAAACACAAGCACAAAGCGTAGTATCAACCAGTTCTGAAAACAGTGTTCAGAAGTTATCTGTGAGCGGCCAAAACTGCACACAGGAGATCAGATTCACTTTCACCCCAAACCTTGCGGTCTAGTGTGGCCGAGAATACTAACAAATGTTCCTCAATCCTTTTTCCAGCAGTTCTTTCCTCTCACCCTGTCGATAAAGGTGTGTTAGAAAGAACACAGACTTGCCACTGGCTGAATTACATTATTGACTTGACGTGGCAGTGCAAAATGTCCGAGCAGTGAGCACCGCTGCTGTTTGCCAATGATCAGAGCTCTGTTCTGTGCGAATCAAACAGCTATCGATTTGTCTCTTCGTATTCCTAGCACTCGTCTCACCTTCAGCCCCGTTGCCTCAGACGAGGCGGATCATGCGACGACAAACACGCGGATGTTTAATAGATAATCACTGTGCAATCACAACATCGGCGGCAAACTATTTGCAAATTCCAGTCCGGGGTAAATACCAGCTGAATCAGAATGGCGACGCGAGACCGAACTCTTATCTCCGTCGCCTTATTATCTCCGTCAGCTCAGTTAATGACTAAATTAGCCCAGCTATGAACCCAGAGTGAAGGCCCGCTGTAAGGCTCACGTTCGTCTCCCTCGAGACTCCACTGTAGATCTTATTTTCTCCTAATGAAGATGTGATTCTGGCACTTGGCTGAAGGCTGGTGCGTGGAGACCGGGCTGATCCACTTACCGAGCGCTGCCCAATGTATGTCAGATAATCTGCAGCCCGTCGCTAACCGCAAATGAGCCTATTCCAACATCTGGGTCCCACTGGGAGTCTAACTTATTAGTGTCCGCCGAGTGCTACTTCCAAGAAGGCGACACGCAATCAGCCGCATGAGGACCCAGTGTGTAAGACCTTACGATGAAATTACAAGAGCTTCTGTAGAACAAAAGAGTTGCACTTTGCTGAAATAAAAAGTGTTCAGAAGTGAAACTATATTGATTTGACCCTGTATAAGCAATTGCACGACATAGTCTTAAAATAAAACCAAGGGTTACATTGTTTTTTACTTACAAATATTTATTTGTTTACTTTTTAATGTAAATAGTGCAAAAATGAGTAGAATTATGTATATTAATGTAAATACTGCATAAAAGTAAATAGTGCTTAGATGACTAGAACAGTTTTTTTTTAACATGAATTAAATAAAAGACAAAGATTTGAAGAATTTGCAAAAATTATTATTGTTTTTGTCATTATTATTATTATTATTAGTAGCAGTATTAGTAACAATAATATGTGAATAAAAATAATTTGCCAAATGAATTAAGTAAAGTGTGCTAAAATTAGTTAAGTATTTTTCAAATATGTATTTTTAATGTAAATACTGCATAAATGTAAATAGTGCTTAAACGACTTGGTTTTACATGAATTTAATAAAAGACAGGTTTAAGTATGTGTTTATTTGACAATTTGATTTTTTTTTTATTTATTTGCAATAATACTAATACTAATAATTATAATATGTTAATGGAAATCAGTTGCCAAATAGATTAAGTAAAATTAGCTAAAATTAGTTAAATATTTGTTAAATAAATTAAATTCAAAGTTTTATATGTCTATTTAGTTGCATACTTTTTTTTTTATTAATTCAAATTTATTTATTTTTTTACTTGAATTAAAATACAAAGATTTAAGTATTTGTGTTTATATAACAAAAAAAAATGTTATGTAAAAGGGAATTTTATTTGATAGTATCAGTGTTATTATTATAATTATAATTATTATAATTATTATTAATATTATTATTATTATTATTGTTGTTGTTGTTGTTGTTGTTGTTGCTGTTGTTATTAGTAGTAGTAGTAGTAGTAGTAGTAAGTTAATGGTAAACATGTTGTAAAAAAATGAAATGTGTAAGTATGTGTGTTTTTTATTATTATTATTTTTATAATAATAATAATAATAATAGTTTTAAATATCTATTTTTAACTAATAATAATAATAATAATAATAATAATTATTATTATTATTATTATTATTATACTATATAATAATTTTCAAATTGTCAAATAAACACACATAAATATTAAACATAAACATTCATATTCCCCAACCTTACTATTTATTTAATTTATTTAATTTGCTATTTTAATAATAATAATAATAATAATAATAATAGTATGGAAATGATAATTAGTTGTCAAATAGATTAAATAAAATGCACTAAAATGAATTACATACTTGTTAAACAAATAGAATTTAAATAAAATTCAAGTTTTAAATATATGTTTATTTTACTAATAATTATTATAATAATAATAGTTATTATTATTATCAAGTAAATAATAAACGGTTTGAAAATTTGTATATTAAAAGAAAGACAATTTAAAAAATGCATTCATATCAGTTACATTCATAAACTGCTTTTTTATTCTGAATTGATGAATATAACAACAACAGATATAATAATAATAATAATAATTATTATTATTATTATTATTATTATTATTAGCCTCTGTAACAACTGAATGAGATTCATCAGGTCCTTGAGTGAAAAAACTCTCCGTCACATTCTTTTTTTTTCTAGCAGTCGAGACGTCTCATAAATTGTTCAGTAATTCAGCGCTCTTCAAAACCAACAAAGTGCAACAAAAGCATGGCAATAATTTCCTCATAAACAAAAATGAATGCGGGTCACAAAGAGAGCCTCACACACACTCACACCTCAGCTCACGATAGAGCTCGTCAGTTGATAAATTCAGGCAGAGATTCATATGTCTGAGACTCTTTCACGAAGATAAAACTCAATCAAAGCCTTTGTTGACTAATAGCCGCCTGTGACTGAATCCTCAATGTAAACGTGTCGGCTCAGGGTCAGCCACAAGGATTCTCTGTAATTGGCACCATTGAATAGAAGGCCTCGTCAGGGAAGCAAGGCTTTATTTCCATAGAGACGGCTCATCTGTTGCTATAGTTTCAACACGACTTAGTGCCTCTTCTTAAGGCTGAGGAGAAAATACGGCTAGTGTCCCTGAGGATGGTTTCTGAAGACGACGGCAAAAAAAGCAAATATGTTTGCTCTGTCGGAGCCCAGGACGACGCATATAAAAGTCAGAGGCTTTCAAGGATTCAAAAGACCAAAGATGAATACTTTGATAAGCCGAAGCAACGCTTTTTCACACAGTCCGCCTTTTTTATCAATATGGCTGATTCTCTAGACACAGCTACCAGGCAAAGCTAACACCTATAGTGGGGAAGGAAAAAAAGATAGCCTTTAGAAAGCCAAACAGAAAATCAAGATTTAATCAACATTTCTGAGGTCAACAACAAATTCTCGATTCCTCGAATGTTACTATTTCTCGATTTTGTAATATGTTTTTGATTTATATTTTCCGGGGTAATGCAATATCTGATTTTAAAATGGTATTCGAAGGATGATTTTTGAGATTTTAAGTTTCAATACATAATTTCTAAAGTGTGATAGGAGAAAGAAAGAAAAAAGTTTTTTGTGACAAAGGTCAGAACCCCTGATATGAAGTACATTTCTGAGGTGCACTCTTGACATTAATTAATCTATTACTTTAACTACATAATTTGTAACACACAAAAACATTTTAAAATAATGGTAAAATTTTATGATTAAGTGTTTTCAAAATAAATTTTAAATAAAAAAAATGAAAATGTAGCCCTTAAAATAAATAAACCACTAATAGTTTTCAAATTTTTTTATCGTTCATTTCAGCAGTCAGTAATACATTTTGAAATAAAGAAACCAATTATAAGCAACAGAGAAAAATAATAATAAAAAAACTGAATTCTTTTTTTTTATAATTTTAAAAATACCAAATTAATACCATTAATTATGTAGCCCCAAATTAATATAATAATAATAAAGAACAAATAAAGTAATTACAAGCAAGATAAGAAATAATATCCACAAAACAAAACTAAATACAATATTTTAATTATTAATTGTTTAAAAAAAGAATAATAAATGAAATAAAAAATGGAATGTAGCCCCTGAAATGAATAAACAGTTATTAGTTCTCAAATTTGTCAAAGTTTTAAATTGTTCATTTCAACAGTCAGCAATACAAATTTGAAATAAAGAAATATTTCTTTATATTGCAAGCAATACAATTATTTTAAAAATAAATAAAAATAATAAGTTAATACTAAAGATAATAAATACAAATAAAAATACTTTCAAATAATGTACAATTATTACAAATAAAATACAATACTGAATGTAACCTTCGAATTAATATAAATTAATTAATTAATATAATTAAATACTAAATAAACTAATTACAAGCAATAGAAGGAATAATATTAACAAAACAAAACAAAAAGAAACTTTTAAATAATTTTAGATAAATATAAATATGTGTGTGTGTGTGTGTGTGTGTGAGAAAATATAGTCCCTGAAATAAATAAACTAATAATAGTTTTCAAAGTTTTAAATTGTGTATTTTGACAGTCAGTAATAAAGTAATACATTTTGAGATAAAGAAACTAATAGAATAAATGTGAACCTAGACCACAAAATCAGTCTTAAGTAGCACAGGTATATTTGTAGCAATAGGCAAAAAATATATTGTATGGGTCAAAATAGTCAACTTTTCTTTTATGTCAAAAATCATTAGAATTTTAAGCAAAAATCATGTTCCATTAAGATATTTTGTAAATTTCCTACCGTAAATATAGAAAAAAACGTAATTTTTGATTAGTAATACGCATTGCTAAGAACTTCATTTGGACAAATTTAAAGACGATTTTCTCAATATTTTAGATTTTTTGGCACCCTCAGATTCCAGATTTTCAAATAGTTGTACTCGACCAAATATTGTCATATCCTAAGAAACCATACAACAGTGGAAAGCTTATTTATTTAGCTTTCAGATATGCATAAATCTAAAAAAAAGTGACACTTAAGATAATAAATAAATAAAAAAATAATAACATAATTCAATTAAATAAAATATGTAATTGTGTACATTTTATATTAGTCATGTTCAGCCAGTCATAAATACCAAAGGTACCAATTACAAGCAAAAAAGAAATGATATTAAAACTATATATATATATAAAAAAAAAAAAAATAATAATAATAATGGCAGGTCTATTCATTACGCTGCAAGTCCTAATTCACAGACCACATATTATTCATATGTTTAAATACACAAACAATTGTTTAGACATTAAAGAAATGAATTCCGTATCAATCCAAACCCTGAGCACAAGCCAGTGTGAAACCTTGACTTTCTCAATGTGAGTGAAACGAAACTTGGTTCCTATAATTCCTTATTTAACAATTCACTTTGCTAATGCCCTGTGCCATGTCTCCAAAGGTGGCAACAAACTAACTAAATGGAAATGGAAATCAATGCTTCATCATGACATAATTAGAGAGGAACAAAGCCACAGGAGTTAAATGAGGACGTGATAGGTCAAACGCTCAATTGAGGAATAAAGATCATTGATATTCAGGTTTGTCAAACGCCTCATCATCGCGTCTGGTCGCCTCCCACAAATTGCTGGAAAACACGACGGCTGCTGTTTAATGGCCATAGGGGACGCAGTCAAACAAATGGAGCACGAATGTCACGCTGGGCGAAGCCAACAATTAAATACTAAAATCATAATCAAAACACTGCTGATGAGCGACTAGCACATATATAGGGCGAGCCTGAAAATGTCACGTTATTTATGACCGAGCTCAAACGCTGACCTTGCCTTGATACAGGCAGATATAATTGCATTTGAGCTTTGTAAAGGAAATTGAAAGCGATCTCTGTTGATGTTTAGACCACTGGGTGAAGTCTCATTACATGGCTATTATAATTCATAAGGAGAGCAGCCTTAGAAGAGGGTTCGAGAGATTAGTTAACGACACCCGGCACTTCGGCCTGCGCTGATCCGTAATAAACTGACTGAACGCAAATCTGGAGCCATTAATGATGTTGATGTGCCTATTTCCCAGAGTTCCCCAAGGCAATGTCTGGCATGGAAGCATTTCCCCTCGGAAATAATCAAATAAATAAAAGAATTAAACGCTGAAACGCTGCACAGTTACAACACTATTTTCATTTCAGAAGATAAAAGTCTATTAAATCAAACAGTGCGTAACTAAATTATATATCACCCTAATTTCTGAATTTTAGTTACGTTTATGATATAATATATGATTTGGGCCACTACAGAATTGTCCAAGAATTTATAGTTACTATATCACTGCAATTCTTGCATAGTAATCTTTGTTACTGCCACTCACTCATACTAACTATACAGAATAAAAAATACAGAATAAAAAAAAATCAAAAAAAAAAATCAATCAAAATGTTAAAACAAGTTATGAATGAATTGTCTATTTAAAAAAAAAAAATGAAAGAAAAGGTAAACTGCAATGGCATTATTAAACATTTAATTTATACTATTTAAGCTTAATTTCAATTAAAAATTAAATAAATAAAATAAAAAGATAAAATATACACATTCAGTGGTATTTAACATTATTTGTATACAATTACAGTATTGTTAAACAAGATTTTAAAGGAGCTTTAAGTTTTATATTTTCTTTTTTTTTGTTCAAATTGTAGTAATATTGTTGTGCTCTTGTTATATATATATATATATATATATATATATATATATATATATTTATTTTCTTTCAGGTTTACTACTTGTAGTACTTCAACAAACTTATTTCAACTTTTTTATTTATTTACAAGGTAATATTTAATTTATACAATTTAAGATGCATTTTCAACCATAAAAGAAAATAAAATAAAATGTATAATTACAGTAATTTTAAAGATTTAAAATCAGCTTGAATTTTTATATTTTCATTTTTTGTTTTATTTAAATTATAGTAATTTTTTGTGCTTTTGTTAGTTTATATGTATGTATGTAAAATAAGATAAAATTAAATTAAATTAAATACAACAAAACAAAACAAAAAAGTACAAATTCAGTGGTATTTAACAATATATATATATATATATATATATATAACAACAGTATTTGTAAGATTTTAAATTAGCTAGAATTTTTATATTTAGTTTTTTGTTTTGTTTTGTTTGAATTGTAGTAATATTGTTGTGCTTTTGGTAATTTTATATATTTTCTGATTTATTTTAATTTATACAATTTAAGCTATTTAAACAATAAAAAAATAAAATAAAACAAAAAAGTACAACTGCAGTGATATTTAGCATTATTTATATATAACTTCAATACTTTTAAAGATTTTAAATTAGCTTGAATTTTTATATTTAATTATTATTATTTTTTATTGTAGTTATATTGTTGTGATTTTGTTAGTTTTTTATTATACATTTCTTTTCATTTTATTTCAGTTTTAATACCTGTAGTACTTCAACAAACTGTAGTTATTTACTTTTTAACTTTTTATTTTATTTACTTTTTTTATTTACAAGACAGTTTACAAGGTAATATTTAATCTATACAATTTAAGCTTCATTTCAAAATTAAATTAGATTAAATTAAATTAATGTAATTAAATAAATTAAAATGTATTTTAAAAATAAACTTTATTTAAAGTCTACTTCTCTCTATAAACAAACCATTGACTATGCTGATTATTAATAGTTAGTAAAGTAGTTGTTAACAATAACATCACAGACAGTTCCAAGATGAATAAATGAAAAGAATCTGCTTAAAACAATTCACACATACAAATAGGCCTGTTGCTTAGACTAAAAGACTGAAAGTCGTTTGATAAAATTACAGATGGCAACAGCAAGATAGAGAAAAGGTCAGTAATGTTTTAAAGCTGGGGTTTAGCGAAAATAATTGATGCTGAATAACTCTTATATTTAAGATATATGTTCTTCTGCAGTAAATGGCATCAAGCTACTTGCTTTTTGTAAACAAAGTATTAATTAATTTATTTACAGTGTAAAACAAGTGAGCAATTCCCTGAAGCCATTATGCGACATCATCTGCTGATATTAATCTAAATACTTCCTTGCTGGTTAATATCATTCATGTACCTCAGGGTGTATCTTATGACATACAGTTATTGTTTATTTTTATTATATTTGTTTTGTGCATTACCCTAATGGTTTTATCTGTTTGTTTAGAACTACGAACTGCAAAATATACAGTACAGTATAACAACTGTCACACAATGCCACCACATATGCTATCAATGTGCTGACTTTTGGCAAACACAGATGATTTTAAAAGAAACATTTCAGGATTTCTCTCCATATAGTGGACTTCTATGGTGACCGCGAGTTTGAACTTCTAAAATGCAGTTTAAGTGCAACTTTAAAGTGCTCTAAAAGATCCCAGCCGAGGAAGAAGGGTCTTATCTACCTAAACAATTGGTTATTTTCTAAAAATATTATTCCAGTTCATGACAGTTAGGGTGCGTCGAAAAACTCCCAACTCATTTTCTCCTCCAATTTCAAAAAATATATATATTGTTTCACTAGATAAGACCCTTCTTCCTCGGCTGGGACTGTTTAGAGCCCTCTGAAGCTGCATTTAAAATGCATTTTGGAAGTTCCAATTCGGGGGCACCATGGAAGCCCACTGTTTGGAAAGAAATCCTAAAATGTTTTCCTCAAAAAAAAAAAAACAATTTCTGCATGACTGAAGAAAGAAATACATTAACATCTTGGATGACAAGATTTTTTTTTACAGTATACAAATAATGCATCATGTTACATAAAGTGAAAAAAAGTCCATGTCTTACCAAACAGGCAAAAAAGCAATTTTATAATTGCCTGGGTCGCCTGCCTCAGCACTTAAACACAAACAGAATTTGGTGTGTGTATTTTCTTGAACTCTCCGGTAATGTTTTCAAATGGGTTTAGTTGCTATGGTGAAGCGAAGGTGACGAGAAGAGATAAAAGAAAGAAAAAAAGAGAACTAATGTAATTTCAGTAGCGTTTCCTTTGAGTGATGTGTGTTGTAATGGGGCGGTAATTGAAGAGGCCAGCTCTGAATCAATAGCAAAGCGGAGCATGCGGCATGAATCAGCCAAATCGTCCTTTATGACACGGCCACCAGTCTTCATAATGAATGAGCAGCGATCCCTAAATTGGCAACTGATTTCGGCTGTTATGGATACAGAGTACGCCTGCGGTGTATGAGAGTGCGGTACGCACACAAACAGGGTAAATTAATAGGAAAAAGAAACAGAAACCACAAAATAAACCCCCAGACGAGGCGTTCGTCCTGCGTTCTGCGACGGAGAGCAGATGGGATGTATAGTACTGAAAATCTAGTACAGACTGCTGGTGGTTCATATTAAGCCTAGGTAAACAGTATTTGTCTTTCTGTTCGAACGTTGAGCTCCAAATAATTACATTGCGTTGTTCTGATGAAGTTTAATGCAGTTAGCTCCTGCTCTGCAAGCTTTTCCATCCAAAACTGCCGTCTGTTGATGTCATGTGTTTCTCCAAAACTATTCGGGAGCAGGTGGCTGCTGTTAAAATGGCATCTCATCCTCTCTGATCGGCAGACACCAATCAGGAGATAAATTAAAAACAGACTACGAGCGCACAGAGTCAAGCCATCTGCTATAGGTCAGTTTTGGCGTTTAGTTTTTGATTGGTCGGATCTGGGTTTGGTTAACTGGTTGCCAAGGTGAGGAAAACAGGCTGTTTGATGCTAATCTCGAAGGAGACTTTTGACTTGTTAGAACGAAGTGATTGAAAACCTGTGCAAAAGGCAGTTAAAGGGATTGTTCACTCAAAGTTAACATTTTCCCATCATTTATTTACCCTCATGTTGTTCCAAACCTGTATGATTTGTTTTCCTCTGTTGAACACAAAGAAGATATTACAACTGTTTGGTTCCCAACATTCTTAGTAATGTCTTGTTTTGTTTTCAGAAGAAAAAAGAAACTAATATAGGTTTGGAACAACTTGAGTGTGAGAAAATTATGACACTTTTCATTTTTGGATGAACTATCCATTTAATCATTATTATTTTTTAACCTAACCGTGGTTTGTGCAGTCAAAAGTAATTTAATTTTAGGGCTTTAATTTTATTAATCGCAATTAATTGCATCAAGAAAAAAAAGTTTGTATGTGTACTGTGTATATTGTATATATAAATGTAAATGTATATATAAAATGTATATATAAATACACATATTTATGTATTTAGTAAATGCGATAAATCGCATTTAATCACGATTAATCGTTTGACAGCCCTATTCAATAATAATCTGAAGTGACATGAGTGTTAAGGTGTGATCACTTTTATCGCTGCTTGGCAACATTTTATGGGTGCAATCCAGTCGTTTCAGTAGGAATTTGCATGATTTTCACTTGAGGGCAAAAAAGTTCCCAACACATATTTTGTTACTTGTTTAAGTTGGTCCATTTGAAAGTGATTCAAAAT
Organism: Cirrhinus molitorella; assembly: GCA_033026305.1. NCBI lineage: Eukaryota > Metazoa > Chordata > Actinopteri > Cypriniformes > Cyprinidae > Cirrhinus > Cirrhinus molitorella. Next base: position 22,098,510 of record CM065139.1, on the reverse strand, counting down.
GTTGATAACATGCTCCAACCATTAGCAAATTTTACATTATGCAAATGACTTAAATGTTACACAAATTATGATACTAGCAACCAACAACAAGTCAATGTCAGAGTGAATGCTCCCAAGCTCCCAGAAGTGGAAAACCAATCAGATTCAAATGTGAATGTATGCAAATTACATGTAGATTTCACCCGAGCATGTTCATATACTGTTATTTATCATTCTTCCAAGGGCATCAAGGTAGCTGATTTCTCCATCATCTTTGGAACGTGGAGATTTCTGAGCCTGCACAGCTTCCAAACCAGAACTTAAAGACTGGAGTCATCTAATTAAGACAAGAATCAAGGGCTGTGACTGAATCACATATCAGCCTTCGGATCTAAACTTGGTCGTTTCATTGGACCAGTGGCTAATGGTGACCCTGGGTTGGACTTCCACTCAAGCGTGAGGGGGTAGAGAGTGAGAGCACATCTTTTTTTGCCCCTTCAGATATAATTGGGAAGATAATTCGCCACACTTGGCCTTGCCTGGGTAATTGCTCCACATTAGTTATCCACTCAGAAATGTAACTAGGTTTATACATTTGCAGGACATCTATGTATGATTGTTATTATTATTATTTTGTATGTTTGTCTGACCAATGGCAGATAAATCACGAACAGAGGACTGAAATTAGCAGATGCCTTTTAGTGAATCAAAAAATACAGGACAACCAGTGGAATTCAATTCACATGTGAAAAGACTCAAAATCAGAAGATATTTTTGAATAAGTCTGACGGGCTTATTTAACCTATCAAAGCATGTTAGAATTGATTCCTGAAAGATCATGTGACACTGAAGACTGTTGAATATCGAGATAATACAGCTGAGGTCAAAAGTGTACAACCCCCTTTCAACATCTCTAAAATATTAATTATTTTACCAAAATAATAATGCATGTTATTGTTTGTTTAGTACTTACCTGAATAAGATATTTCACATAAAATATGCTTACATATAGTCCACAAAAGGAAAATAATAGTGAAAAAGTTTACACCCCCTTGATTCTTAATAATGTGTTGTTGTTTTTTTCCTTTTTAGTGATAATTATTTATGAGTCATGTTTGTCCTGAACAGTTAAACTGCCCGCTGTTCTTCAGAAAAATCCTTTAGGCCCAACAAATAATTTGGTTTTCCAGCCTTTTTGTGTATTTGAACCCCTTCCAACAATGACTGTTTGATTTTGAGATACACAGGGTTCCCACTCTAAGCCAAATGTCTAATTCCCTGACTTTACCCTGACTTTTAATGACTAAAAAGCTGAATTTCCATGACCTATAATGAACGGATCCATCCACTTGCAAGCTTTATTTACTTGTTTACAGACGTTTTTAGTACAAAACTATGGAAGCCCATTTCTGCCACTAAATAAAAAAAGATAAAGATAAAACTCACAATTCTGACTTTTTTCTTGCAATTGCAAGTTTGTATCTTGCAATTTTGACTTTTTTTTCTCAGAATTGTAACATATAAATTTATTTCTGAGGAGAAAAAATACTGATATGTTCACATAATTGCGAGTTCATATCACACAATTCTGCCTTAACTCTCAATTGCGAGTTTATATCATGCAATTCTGACTTTATAACTCGCAATTGCGACTTGTTATCTCACAATTCTGACTTTTTTTTCGCAACTGCTAGTTCATATCATTCTGTAATATTTCTACAGAAATTAATTTATGTTTATAACAATCTGAAGGATTTTTGTAAGGGTTTGGGGTTTGTAAGGATTTGTAATCAAGTTCATCATTCAGATTTTTTTATTTCTGCACATTTAGTTTTTGCTTTTCTATGATCTACTTTTCATACCCAGTCTTTGAAGTGGTCATTTTGTAGCCAAAGCTCTTGAAATTAATTTTTTTTCTGGCATGTTTGCCTTAGTTATCTAAGCTGGTGACTGCATTTGACTTCAGTGATTGCCAGTTGACGTGCGGGAAGGGAATAAAATAGCACTGAAAAATAGCCTAACCATAAAAATTGGCAAATAAATAAATAAATAAAAAAGGTACAGAAAAGATCAGTTTGATAAACAGAAACTAAAATTTAAAGCAACAAACAAAAATCCCTGATATTCCATGACTTGGACCCAAAAAATATTAAATTCCCTGAATTTCAATGACTGGAATAGACCTTTTAAAATTCCATGATATTCCAGAAATTCCATGACCCGTGGGAACCCTGGATACATCTTTTCACACTGAGGACAACTGAGAGACTCATATGCAACTATTACAGAAGGTTTAAACGGTCACTGATGGTTCAGAAGGAAACATGATGCATTAGGAGCAAAAAAAAATGTTTTGAATTCGAAGATAAGGGTAAATTTAACTTATTTTGCCTACTGGAAAACATGTAGGTATCTTCTGTAGCCTCTGAAGGGCAGTAAATAAGAAAAATGTACACAACTCCATTCTGTTCAAAAGCTCTCAATGCATCGCTTTTCCCTCTGGAGCATCAGTGAGTGTTTGAACCTTCTGTAATAGTTGCATATGAGTCTCTCAGTTGTCCTCAGTGTGAAAAGATGAATCTCTAAATCATACAGTTATTGTTGGAAAGGGATTAAATACACAAAAATGCTAGAAAACCAAATAATTTGTGGGACCTGAAGGTTTTTTTCTTAAGAACAGCAGGCAGTTTAACTGTTCAGGACAAACAAATGACTCATGAACCACTACCACTAAACAACAACAACAACAAAAAAAAACGCTGTGGATCATTCAAATAAGAACACTGTATTAAGAATCAAGGGTATGTAAACTTTTGAACAAAGTCTTTTTTATAAATGCAACTATTATTTTCACTTGAGGACTATATATAACCTTTTATGTGAAATATCTTATTCAGGTCAGCACTAAATAAACAATAATATGCATTTTGTATGATCCCTCTTATTTTGGTAAAACAAAGTGAATCAAAATCAGAACTGAACTGAATCAGAATCAAACTGGCAAATCTGTATTGATGCATTGACGTTCAGCCCTAAAACTGACCTGTAACTTCAATTTAACTCATTCAATTTAATCCAAGCATTGAAATAATAACATTTATCAACAGCATCTGTTATATTAGATAGACTTGGAACATTTTTCTTTCATACATTCAGTACATTCACCAACACACATTTATGTCTTCTCACTCCACTAATGACTTCCTAAAGAGCAAGGGCCTCGCTGAAAGATTTACAAATGGGATCTCTCTTTATGTCCCAATCACCACTCTTTATCTATCCATCAATAGCTCCGTCGGCCCCCTCCATTCCATTCATACACCATCATGTGCTAGCAGACCATGATAAACAACTAATCTTAAACTAAATATGTGGGAAAAATGAATTATAGCTGTCATCTTGGAGCTTAAGAACCATATATTTCTCATCTAGAGATCTAACAGATCACACTGATGCCACAAAATAGGTCTAACTACTGCTCACCATAAACCACCTGCTGATAAGTCACACTCCAGGAAGGAGAGAGAGGTATTAGTTACGCCTCTACATTGCTTACATACTGCTTTTGTGTGTGGTGTGAAACAGTCCTCGGCATGTTGCAGGGGAGATGATGCTTATCTTGTGATGTGAATCTCCCCACAACTGCAGCCGAGCCCTTTCAGTCCTCAGCAGCAGGGGCTCACGGCTGAAACACTAAAACAGCACGTCTGAATCATGTGCTCTCCAGCGCTCAAACATTGGCCCCAGCAGGACAATACCAAGAGCTCTTACCTGTAAAGACAAAAAAGAAAGAAGAAAAACACAATAAGATTCACAGTCAGACACATTAGAACTTCAACTTTAGCAATAATCATGAAGGTTTTACTACAAAGTAGCGTCATATCAACACCAAAATTAATTACTGAATCTGGGGCGGTCATTAGATCTTTTTAGATTACACAATTTTCACACTGCATCAAAAGGAACAGGAAATGCGCACACTGTACTCAAAAATAACTGATAAAAATACAATATAATAAAAAAAATAATAATTAATTTCTCATTTTAATTTAGATTAATTTGAAGTAAAAAAAAAAAAACATTAATATAATAAAAATAATGATATAATAAAAAAATACAGTAAATCTTAAAACATTTTTTTAAATGAATAATAATAATAATAATAATAATGTAGTATATTCATATCAAAATAACACTGATCAGGATTTCACATTAACAAACAAACTAAAATAATAATAATAATAATAATAATAATAATAATAATAATAATCTGCATTAAATAAAATAAAATAAAGTAGAATAAAAATAACATACAAATTTCTTCATTTCAATTAGTTGAACTAATTTCTCATTTTTATTTAGATTAATTTAAAGTATAAAAATAACTAAACAAATTAAAATTAAGAAATATCACATAGTAAAAAAAGTAATAACAATAAGACATGATAATACATCAGTTTTTTTTAAACATACCAAAACAACAACAACAATAATAATAATTAAACTATAATAAAGTATATATATATCTATAACAAAGCTAAAGAAGTAATAATAAAAATGGCTACGCAAATTAACTACACAACAAACTAACCATAATAAAAAATAATAATAATAATTATTATTATTATTATTAATATAATTATTAATGATACTAAAATAACACTTTTCAGAATTTGATTTACTGAGCAAATACAGAATTATTAGATTAATTTGAAGAAAAAAAAAATACTAAAATAAAATGCAAAATAAAAAAAAAAAATCACATAAAAAACTAATAACAATTACTACACCCAATTTAAAACTAACATTAATGATAATAATAATGATGAAAATAATAATAATAATTATTATTATTATTATTATTATTTTATAATAACTTTTGTCATGACCAGCAGTGTTGCCAAGTCTGCGGTTTTCCTGTGGAATTGGGCTACTTTAGCACTGTTGCCACCAATTGGGCGGGTTTTATAGTGAAAAACTGGCAACTCTGATGACCACTTGCATATCAATCATAAGCATAAACAAATGCTTTTTAGTGAATCAACAACATCAAGTACCAGAGTCCTGGTGAGTCATAATCAAAGCTAGTTCATTTTAATGAATCATTTAAAAAGACACACTTAGAACAAGTTATCATTTGAATCCTTCACTAACGCATAGCCTTTTATAAACCACACTACCAAACTGTATCGACCAACACCACACTGTCGTCAAGGTCAGGTACAAAATGTGTTAACTCATACTGAAATATGGGTACAACTCCAGTACAAACAGACTTGAATTTAGAGTGAACTGTGTAAACTCAAGAGAAAAAAAAAAACAAAAACATTTTTGCTAAACGCCGTTTTAAAGCCGCTTGCATTGCTATATTTCTGTCGGCGGTGTATGTGTGTGCATGAGTAGCATAGCAAACACACACTGTGCTCTCCAGGGCCGCTTTTGCCCTCAGGACAGCCCTCATTCCGCTCTCCTGCTGCGGTCACTCTGTGGAAATGGTGAATAATGACCCTGAATTCTGTGCCGTTATCACAAAAACCTCCCCTTCTCGGCGTGATTACAGGCCAGCTGTTCCCTTCACCCCACCAACAGACATTAAAAAAAGCGTGCGGCCCCTTAATGAACAGTGACTGTCACAGCGGCCCGCGCATCTAAAGAGCATGCTAACCCTACGGCTGCTCAACAATCCTCCCCGCCAGGCTGTCAGCACGCCTGAGGCCTTAAGCGCCAGCTTTTTTTTTTTTTTCTCAATACGTAACATCACATTAAAGCTTCGTAGGGCGAATGGTACCCACACTTATCAGGACTTGGCATGCCAGCTAGTGGGAAGCCTCGGGACGTGAGGACACCTATGGCATGCATTTTTAATGCGCTCATAACTGCCACCCAAAGCCACGGAGAGGGTCTGGTCTTCTGCTGAGCTGAAGATTTACAGCTCTACCTTCCTTTCCCGTTCTGGAAATAACCGCTTAATCCATAAAGCAACACCAATAAAGGCAAAGTGGTAGCCTGGATTTTATTACTTGGTCCTATGCATTTTACCGTGAAATGTTTTTTTTTTTTTTTATTGGCTGCAGAAAGTGTGATGGTGGGTTATTACAAAAATATAATAATAATAATGAAAAAAAAAAGGTTTGGTATCATAGTCATGATATAAACGATTATGATGCATTAATAAAATAAAATAACATTTAATTAAATTAAAAACCAGGTTATAGCATCATAGCCATGATATGCACGATGATGAATCATTTGAAAAAATCATATAATAAAATAATAGCCATGGTATTTAGCCATGATATACGTAATGATGACCCATAAATAAAATAAAATTAAATTAAAAATAGCCATGCTAGTTAGTCATGATATACATAATGATGATCCATAAATAAAATAAAATAAAATAAAAAATAGCCATAGAATTTAGTCATGATATACATAATGATGATCCATACATAAAATAAACTAAACTAAAATAAAATAAAATAAAAATAATTTTAAGCAAGCTGTATATTTACAACACAAGCACACCCTATCAACTGTTAAATAAAATAAAATAAAATAAAATAAAAAATAGCCATAGAATTTAGTCATGATATACATAATGATGATCCATACATAAAATAAAATAAAATAAAATAAAAATAATTTTAAGCAAGCTGTATATTCACAACACAAGCACACCCTATCAACTGTTATGGTTATGACTTCATAACTATGATTAAATTAGCATGGTGATTATCGGTTATTAAAAAAAATCATTAAAAGCAGATTCATCAGAGGATTTTTTCCCCTTTCTAATTTAAAATAAAAGAGCCTGACATTCCGAAATAGGGTATTTACATATAAAAGTCTTAAAGCCACATGTCCACATACACACATTCATTTCTAAGAGTGAGTAAGAATAAGAGTAAAAGAGTAAAACGGTCACATAAAACTAAATCACAATGTTTTGGTTTATAAACGGCCTTCAGGGAAAAGAATAAAATGCTACAAAAGTGTAGCATATGGCCCCTTTAAAAGTACAGAAGGCATTTTGGCTATTTGCCATATTAAAAAAAGAAAGAGGGACAGCTTGTTTTCTAACAGGGAGAGGAAAATCTGGAGTTTGTGCACGATGTGCTTCTCTTGGCTTTGCGGATAGCTTTGGGTATATCGATCGAGGGGTGTTTTTGGATGTTTGGGAGCAGGCTGTGAGGAGCGTATGAAAGGTTATGTGTTGGAAAAGGTCTCGGCACTAGAGTGGAGCTGCAGGTTTGTTTAGCTGCGCTGTTCTGAATGCTAAACCAGGAGGGGAGGCTGCAGCATTCCTGCAGCCACTATCAAGCGCTGTCAGACCCGAGGCACTGCTGGAATGCTCAAAGCGGCTGTGCTACACAAGCCAATAGACAAGCACATGGCTGTATGCGTACATACATGATAGCTGAAACCCAAAAACTTCAAATATTAAGTTTAAGTTTGATGTGCAATTCTGTCCCACCTCCAGAGAAGTGTTGCAACAAAATCTTGTGAGAGCACTGCAATGATGACACTAAACCTTTAGAGATTTCAACATTTTCTAAAGAAAATGTGAATAATATCTGCCTGTGCAAAACATGATGGCACAAATGGTGTCAATATAATATAATGAATATGTTACATGGTGACTATTTTTAGCTAAATGTTCCTATATATAGTTATTTTTTCTAACTGACTAACGAGTTTATGGTCACTGAATATGTTTTTTTTTTTTCCTGAGGTAAATGTGAGACGTTACATGAGGTATTGTTTACGAGCTGTTATTGACGTCCTTTCGTGGCTGAAACACCGATTGTGCGATCACACGAGAAAGTGTATGGATTTCAATAAGTCGTATTCTTTCTTCTAACATACCTTTGGGTGTTAATTTGTGTTTATATCGTGCTGAAAGTGGTACTGAAGCGGAGGAGACGATCCGTTCACGTGCGCCTCTGGCTGCCGCTTCTCCTCCCGAGGCGCTAAAATCTGTCACGCCACATTAAATAGCGCCAAAACGTCATTTTTGTTTCTATCAAGGATTTGTTGATCTGGGTTTTATTTTAAATCGCGTTGTGTTGCACCAGTTAATTTTAAACACAGATCAATAAATCTAACCGGTGTTTCATCATGGCGGAGAATTTTCTCCGCCATGATGAAGTCGCCATTGTTATTAGCAACAATGCAAATATTCTATATCCTAAACTGTCTATGCCTTAGTTGATTTTTTTCGATGAAGGAAATCAACTTGTAAATTGTAAGCCGTCTTTATAAAATGCTATGTAGAAATCGTTGATCAAACGGCTGATCAAGCAAGCAATTGAAACAAGGCAATGCATACATATTTCATAATCTTGTAAATATATTTATAGTATCAATTAATGAAGTATAGCTTATGACAAAACAACCTAGATAAGAAAAAACAACTGGCATGATTCGCGGTGTGACTACCTCCGTTCGCGACAACGCTGCCCTGTCCGTTCAATCGCCGTTCAAGCAGCCGCGCGTGGAACGGGCGTGAGAAACGAAAGGCGCGGCTGCGATCACTGGCGCTCACCTCATCGCTGCTGCCGTCAGGGGCGTCGCTAGGACTAATCATTCGGGGCTCGAGTCCCGAATGTTTTAAGTCTAGCCCCGAATGTTTTCGGCCTGGAACAGGCCCATAGGTTTACGGGAAATAAGATACGAATTAAGTAAATATTGTGTTGATTAATCTTAGTTTGGATTTCAGAGCTGTCACTGACTGCCTGGTGACTGTTGAAATCCGTCTCTCCCTGACAGCCGCCCTCCCCACACACAGACAAGCATCACATGAATGATTTCAGCCTATCCTAGAATATCTCGGAGCTGCGCGCAGCTATCTCACAGCAATTTAAAAATAAATAAATAGCCTAAATAAATAACACAGCGCAGCACAGAGAGACAATGGCAAATAAAAAGAATAAAACAAGTCTTCTTTATTTTTGGTAGAATACAAAGAAATGTAACGTTTAGCTTTTCTGAAACTCTGAGATAATAATGAAAACAGGAGTAGAACGAACTTTTACCTGTTTAAATTACATTATGCAGTTGTCCATTCAATTGACAATTTCACTGACGATCCCTAGCTGCGTCCCAATGTGCATACTAGCCACCTTAAATAGTATGTGACGTTAATAATTTTCAATACTATTTGGGGCAAATAGGGTGTATGCACATTGGGATACAGGGGATGCGTTTCCACTGCCGTGTCAAAAGCTCCACAGTGCTTGACTAAAACCCGCCCTTAACACAACCCCGTCATTTGCGCGTTTATTCAATCGCGTTTATTTCTGTTTATTTATAGCCAAGGAACGTACATCACATTTAGAAAAAATATCCAAAACCATGACCCGAGGAGCTTTAGCGCTCTCTCCAGTCTCAATACAGTGTTATATTTTCAGTCAGAGAAACAGAGAACGCTCCCGGACAAAAACCTGTGTTATGATCGCCTATACGGAGCAAAATATGCATATCAAGCAGATCGGTCTGAAGGGACAAGCATGACACATATTGACAGAAAAATTATGTAACCAAATAAATATACGATTTTGATTGCCTTCATGATTTGTCTGATTTCTTCAAGCGGTTGTATTTTCTATGTTTTACTGTTGTAATGATTGCACTCATAGGGCCTCATTTATAAAGCGTGCGTACGCACAAATTTGATCTCAGACTGTTCGTACGCTTAAAGCCACGGCAACGTTCACATTTATAAACAGTCGTATATCCACGTCAGGGTCTGAGCAGACGTAGGCTACGCACTTTTCCTTGTGTCAAATTGGAGTACTGCAGGTATTTGGAAATATATATAAGCTGCAGCCATGATGATGACGATGCTAATAATAATAATAATAATAATAGGCCTACCTTCTGAACCTGCTGCAAACAAAACACCTGTATCACCTCCTGCACAGACGCCAACCAGTTTTGGTGTATCACAAAAAAAAAGTTGCCCTTGAGCTGTTTCCATTCATAATTTCACCTATTGCGCAAATTATAGTAGCCTGTATTGTATTTAGGCTATAGATTTAGATACGATCAAGTGATATTCATGAACAGGTGCAGTTGTAGGCTATTTTAAAAGTATTATTTTTCTGATTAAGAATTTATTAGACTGTATTGGAAATAGGAATGTTCATTTCGTTTTTTTTTTTTTTTTTTTTTTAATTATTTAGGCCTATTTGTCCCTAATCGACAACCGACGGTCGTTACGCCAACCGTTAACCGACAAGATTACAAATAAAGATTAAAGATTAAAACGGTTGTGAGCCATTAAAATACCTACATTGGTTTTCCAGGGCTTCATTTTATAGGCCTACACGCAAAAAACAGCATAAACAACAGAAAGTGAGAATGGTCATTCAGGCACCTGCAGCGTTTTTGCTAACGGAGAATAAATACATAAAGCTATAAAATAAATAAATTGGCTTATATGTGAAATCTACTTTTTTCTAAATAAATAATAAATTGTCAAAACGAAAGAAAAAAATCTGCAACAAATACCAGCCTATATGCAGAATTTCGTTAATTTTTTGATTTTTTGAGAAAACGGCATGTTCGTGTCCTTCCTAAAAGCATGTTTTGTTTTTATTGTGGATGTAGGCCTACACAAATAAAATAAATATTTAAAATAGTTTCGAATAATGTCTTACTCGTATATATGACCACAAAAGAAGGACTCTGGAAGTTTTCTACTGTTATGAGGGGAAAAGTCAAGTGATGTTGCCGGCGCCTCTGGCGAGCAGTTAAGCATTATTAACTCAACAACGAAGACTGTTCATATAGTCATAATAAAATACAGTCAGCCAAACATATTGAAAAACCATGCTATTTTACTTTGCCTTAATTCTTTAAATGTACAGCAGAACAAAACTGAGAACAAAACAAGAATGAAATGAAATCAAATTTTAATAGCTAAGCTAACAAGCCAAAACGAATTAATAGATCATTTTTGTACAAAATGAATACATTTTAACTTGCAAAGTACTAAAGGAACATCAAATAAAGACATATATTTGAAAGGTAATTTTTTCTAATCTTATAAAATAAATATGAATACAGAGAAACTGTGACACCACATTTATTTGAGTTAAAGCTCATTTCTCGACAAAAAAATAAATAAATAAATGTTTCCAAAAATTTATATTTGAACTATCGATATAGAATTTATGCGCTAAAGTTAAACGGAAAAATACTGTGTCGACAAATGAGAAATTTTATCAATAAATGGCATTTACATTTTTTTGCCGCTCGCCATTCTCAAACAACGGTTTTCGACATTAGCAGATGCTCTTTTATATGTTAATGATATTAATTAGTGGGTGTTCACAAGGCGGAGATCTGACACCAGTCAGCTGCGCACAATTTCAAGATCATTTGCGATTTATAAATGTCACATCTGGAAGTGAGGCGTACTCACCTGTTTTTGTGCGCACTTACGCACTTTTGAGAAATGATCTTAGAACAAATTTAGGACGGTTTATACGCAACTTTTCATAAATGAGGCCCATAGTCGCATCACATAAATGCTTCTTCTTTGTACAGTGATCAGAATGCATCGGATCGTCAACTTAAGTTTTTCAAAAACGAGTTTTGAGTTAAAATGATTTTAAAAGTCTTTAACCCTTTAACTGCCATTAGCTATTCAAGGCGGCTGTTAATGGCAGTTAAAGGGTTAATGCTGATAATGGTATTCCGCGGCGCTGACACTTTCTAGGATGGCGGAGGTGGCAGTGTCACAGATGTCAGTAGAGATGACCTGCAACAGGATCAGTTAGAATTGTGTGTGTGTGTGTGTGTGTGTGTGTGTGTGTGTGTGTGTGAGTGAGTGCTCTTGCAAATCATTATCACCCATCCCAGCCCCTGATGTTTCAGCCTCAGCCCCTGATGTTTTTAAAACCTAGAAACGCCCCTGGCTGCCGTTAAACTGTATATAGTAATATTCGTGTCTTCCTTCCTTTGCTGTACGTTGAAATGCACTGAGATGAATGAGGGATCCACATCCCGGACTCCAGAGCAAGTTTACTACGAGCTGCTAAATCCCTCACAATGCGCTTGAATTTTTCTTTATATAAATAAACACCTCTGAGACCAGACGACACACCCACTGTTTATGTTTTTGTTCTATCAGCCACATATTGTGATTGTAGGTGCACTTTATTTTATTTAAACCTCCACACCTGTAAATTTAAAGTTAATCCCTAATTGAGATTTAAATCTGAGTTTAAAGTTATGGAGCAACAGGATTAAATGTAACCTATTTTAAATATAAAATAAATCCAGGATCAAAATGATGGTTTAAATGTAAACCTGCTTATTTTTAAACAAGGTTTAAAGTTTAGTGCAACAGAATTATTAGATAAACCTTGATTTAATCTAGATTTGAGATCCTTATTGGTGCAACCCACAGTTTGTTTCATATCAAAGGTAACAAAACATAAAGCTTATTGCAATTTATTGAATGGGAGTTGAGCTGAAATGTTCCCTTCATTAACTGAAAACAGGCTAGACTAATCGATTCTTGGGATTTAAGAATCAATATTGCTTCGTAAAACAATAAAACAACACTGTTAAATATAGTTTTTAGCAAATATCAAAATAAATATCAATTTTAGATCCTTAAACCTGCAGCATTTAAATTAACTGTTTAAATAATTGTAAAATATAAAAAGTTAGTAAACTTAGAATTTTAGGCTACAAGATATACATTGTAGCCTACAGCATAAAAACCTACAAAAACATAAAATATAAAAATTACATAATTTAGTTATCAGTGTATCTCTAATAATACATAAAGAGCAACAGTTGAAGCGTTACATTATTTTTTCTTCTTTAAACACAAAAGATATGACATTAAGGGTGTGTTCACACTTGTAGTTCAGTTCGTTTGGTTCATTTGGTCTGGACCAGAAAGGAAAATGTTATATTTGGTCCTGGTCCACTTAATGTTTACACTGACATTTTTGACAGCGAACCTAAAGATCCCGAATCTAAAGGAGGACCTGCACATGACCAGCTAAGGACCAGCTTAGGACCAGCATAAACCATCTTAAGACCAGCATAAACCAGTTTAGGACCAGCTTAAACCAGCATCAAAACCTACCTAACCAGCATATGCTGTTTTTTTTTCAACAGAGTAGTGATATGTTCACAACCTGAGGGTTGAGTGTCATATATATTTAGTGACGGAACTTACCGGACACTCCAAACAAAAGGAAAGCGCTTGTTCGACTTAAAGCGGCTATACACCTAATGCAATCTGCAGGACTAAGTACGCTAATTGTTGAGTGTATAAGTTTTTATTTTTACCACCTTTGGACTCATAAAAAGGCACTTTACCTGCTTGTTGCTCCACATTTGCCCTCTGCTCATTTTGGTTCAGATACACCGTGTGTTACCTTCCTGAAATCATGACGCATAGCGTTGCATCTAGTCATTACTAGGGCTGAAACGATTAGTCGACATTATCAACAACGTCGATAAAAAAATTGTCGACAAATATTCTTGTTGTCGAGTAGTCGTCTGATCTCATATGACCTAATGTAAGAGCCTGCAATAATGCGGTTTGACCAGTGTGGCGCTGTAGCGCAAGACTGTAGAATGCGATTCAAGAGAAAAAGAGAGCGCTTCAGAACAAACGCGGTTGAATCTAAGCGTCGTTTCTATGAATATGTAAATGTATTGCACGCGTTCCTCTCAGTAGCTAAGTAAACAACGAAAACTGACAACAGTGTGAAAGCAGCAGTTAAAAATGCATCTGATTACAACGATGTGGATGTTTGCACGAGCTCTGCAGTTCAGTAACATTAACTTACTCCAGTAATGTCCGCTCACGTCATGTTTATTCATATAGTACATTATGCAATAGATGGCCTTAAATCAAACAGCTTTACGGTATTTAACATGAAAAACCCGTCGCTTTCAGTTAGAATTACAACTTGATTTCCTGTTATAAAGCAGCTCTCTCCAGTGTAGATGGCTAGTGAGAAAATATTTTTATTAGTGGGGAAAATTAAAATAGTTTTCATTACAGTGATAGTCTGGTTTACAGAGATCAAAGCTTGATCTAGCTCAGAACTGTTTTGGTTATTATAACCCTATAAGGTATTTTAAGACATATTTTGAATAAAATAGTTTATCCAAAAAAAATAGAGCATCTTATCACTTACCTTTATTATGTTGCTTATCCTTATGTATTACAAAAGGAGATGTTAGGCAGAATGGAGTGTATAAGACAGTTTCTCTGTCTGTCGTCTCATTTTGTGTGCCAAATATATCCATTTGTATAATGATTTGGTAACACTTTACAATAAGGTATCATTTGTTAACATTAGCTAATGTGTTAATTAACGTGAATGAACAATACATTTATTACATTTATGTAATCATTTTTTTTTTTTATGTTGGTTAATAAAAATGCAACTGTTCATTGTTTGCTCATGTTAGTTCACAGTGCGTTTACCAAATGTTAAAAAACAACTTGTGATTTTCATAAATGCATTAGTAAATGTTGAAATTACCATTAACTAAGACTAATAAATGCTGCATAAGTTCATTCTTAGTTCATATTAACAAATGTCAAGTAATGAACCAAAGTATTACCAATTCATTGTATAATAATTGTAATTACATAATATGCTAAATATGCTAAAGCGATCTTAATTTATGTTAGAATATGTATAACATAATTTTTTACTAATTGCAAAAACTGAAAATCAAAGTATACTGATTAGCTAGTAAAATAATTGACGATTAGTCGATTAATCGTTCTAATAATCGTTAGATTAATCGATTATCAAAATAATCGTTTGTTGCAGCCCTAGTCATTACTTCCTGTTTTTGGTTCCGTGGCACATTCATATATCATTCAAACCGCACCAGAGTTAATTTGGAAGCAGACGAGACCCTGCAGCGTTCACACTTACTCAAATGAACCACACTAACAGAGCAATTGCACCAGAGCTTGTTTTAACTTGTCCAAACATGAAAAGTGTGAACACACACTAAGAGCCAAGCCAAGGGCACTTAACGTGAATCCATGTTAACTGTGTTAAGCACATCTTCGAAAGTGTGAATGAAATAGCGTATATATCCAACCTCGACCTCTATGACAAATCTTCACATAAACATTTGCATCGGTCCCCAAGGGCTCACACATGTGAAGTGGCACTTCAGCCTCGATCTCAACTGATAAACAGCACCTTTCGGATCCTTGTGAAATCTATAGAACTTCACAGGAGGATGGACAATTACTGTGGCTGGAGCGCAAAGTGGGCAATTCATCAGCGTTTGTAGATGAATGAGGGCAAACAGCCTTGAGGAGGGGGGGGCAGAACCATCCCTTGTTAAGAGTCACATCAGAAAGCACATCACTCCCCCCAACAATGTACCACGTTGAATGACTCGGGATAGGTTACCGGCCTTCCCCTCTGATTGGCCAAGACAGATAATTAAGTTGTCACCCTGGGCCCTCAGTGCAGCATGCTGGGAGAATGACACAGCGGGGACTCTTGCTCGCCGTTCATATAGTTGATGTGGCCTTTTCAAACCCTCTCTCTCTTTCTTTCTCTCTCTCTGGCAGTGTGAAAGGTTCTGAAAGGCTGAATGAAGACAGTGACAGTAATAAGTGCGGGATATGTGCTGCTGATAACTTGCTACTTGGCTAGTTTCTAGATGTGCCAATAAATCAGATCTAACAGTCCTAGAAGTGTAAAAGTGGGTGCAAAGTGTGTTTTTAGTTAAGTTTCTTCTTAACTGTTGCTCTCTGCCGTCACACTTCTTGCCAGTATGGATTTTCTGAGTGATTCCAGCATTTTCCAGCGTATTTCTCAATTTAAAAGTATTCAAAATATTTAATTATTTTAACATATAACTTTCATCACTGACTGATTATTTTTTAGGGCCTGTAATAAGCATGAAACAGATGTAATAACTAAGCTAAACAGAGAGCTTTCTCCTCTGTAGTAGACTGATAGGGTGCTTGTCGTTCTGCATCGCCCTCTATGGCTCAGTGTTGGCACTGCATGATATTAAAATGCTGGCAAAGCCACACTAGGCAATGAGCCAAAAGAAATCTTGTGTCTGCCCTGATGTGTAACAGCCTTTAGGTATTAGAGCACTTTATCTGTGAGTCCTCAAGAGACAGATGTGACTGTGAGGTGCTGGGTGAAGGACATTCTGAGAACTGAAATCACTTTCTTATAAGACTGGACTCAAAGGATGTAGCCTGAAAAAAAATTACTACCATCAATGTGAAGAAGTCTGCGAGCTATAATCTCAGAAGTGGCCCAAACAGCTAGAAATCAACAGCAGGAGTATATAATGTGTGTGTGTGTGTGTGTGTGTGTGTGTGTGTGTGTGTGCTCAATGCTGAATAGCAGAAAGGTCATCCTAAGTCTGGCCAAAAATATGTGGACAGCTGAACATCTAGAATGATTAGACAAAAATGACACTCCTGAATTAAAATTTCCTGATAATTTACTCACCCCCATGTCATTCAAGATGTTCATGTCTTTCTTTCTCCAGTCGGAAAGAAATTAAGGTTTTTGAGGAAAAGTTCTAGGATTTTTCTCCATATAGTAAACTTCAGTGGGGATCAGCAGGTTGAAGGTTTCAATGCAGCTTCAAAGGGCTCTACACGATCCCATCTGAGAAATTAGTCAATTTATATACTTTTTAACCACAAATGTTTGTTCTGTACTAGCACTGTGATGTACGTCTACAACTTCACACATTATGTAATCACACTGGAAAGGTCACGTGTGGTTAGTGCTTCATCTGTGTACTCCGGTTCAAAACAGTAGGGTAGGCCGAAAAACTTAATCTCATTTTCTCCTCCAACTTCAAAATCTCCCAACATCGTTGTTTTACTTTTTTTGTAAATGGTGTTTTTTTGCACATTCACTTTGTAAACACTGGGTTGGTATTTCCGCCTATTTCCACATTCCGCCATTTTTTTTTTTTTTTTTAGAAAATGACCAGTCATTATTCTAAATAAGACCCTTATTCCTCGGCTGGGATCATGTTGAGCTCTCCGAATCTACTTGGAAACTGCAATTTTGACCTTCAACCTGCTGATTCTTATTGATGTACACTATAAGAAGAAAAATTCTGGAATGTTTTCATTTAAAAACCTTAATTTCTTTTTAACTGAAAGAAGAAATACATGGAGATCTTGGGCATTTTCAGGATATTTCAATTCTGGAGTGAAATAATCCTTTAAAGCACTGTAGATTAGATAGATGAAAACACACACACACACACACACACACACACACTCACCTCTAACATGCACATTGTAGTGTATGCAGACAGAAAGCAACCAATAAACTACTGTAAAGATAAAAATAATAATTCCCTCTTATCACAAACCCTACACCCAAATGAACAGCTCTGTCATCTCAGAAACAGAGAGAGAAGGTCTGAAAGAGATGGTTGCTGTATCTCTTTCAGACACAATGGATAAGGATGTGCAATGGATTGCTTGTCTCTTAGCACAACAAGCTCTAACATCTCAGATATTTCATTGCCTCAAGTTTTTTTTTTCCTTAAGTGGTTTCTTTTTTTGCAGATGTGGTTGCCATGGAGATGGTGGGAATGAGTAAGGGAGGATGGTGTGTGTATAGGGGGGACGTTTTGGAGAGAGTGCTGGTGGGATTGGCAAGGTGTTATGAATGCAGGTAATTTCTGCACCTGTTTTAAGTGATAACGCACATGGTCCAGACACATAAACCCATACACACTCACATATATTCTTGCACAGGAACACAGTTAAATCTGAGGTAGCGCCTTCACAGGTATTCCCACCTGCCTCTGAACTCCGTGGATTTCACAACCAACCAATCAGCTTAGCCGAAGGAGGCTGGATTGCTCTTGATAGAAAATCAGAAAGCCATTAACAAAATACACTGAGTTGTAAATAAGTCCAAGGACATTCAATCACACAATACCAGTGAAATACATAAACTACAAATTGTGTTGTTTTTTGTTATTGTTATTCAAGCTATAATATAATCAGGAGAAGATTAGACAACAAAAAGAGTGATAAAAGAAAAGGGTAGATACAATAAGATGAGAAAAGAGGAGAAAAGACAATGAAAAATGAGACATGAGAGACAAGAAGAGAGACATGGGACAAAAAGATGAGGTCAGTAGAAAACAAGAGACATGAGGAGAGAAGCAAAGAGAAAAAGACATGATGTGCAAGAGAAGATGAGATGAAAAGAGATACAGCTAGATGAGAGAAAAGGAGACAAGAGGAGACAAAGTTGAGATAGAAGAGAAGACCGTCAAGAGACAAGATGATAGGGGAACAGACAAAATAATTATAGGAGAAGAAAAGAGACAAGACAAAGCAAGACAAGAAGAGACACAAGAAAAGATGTGGATAAAAATGTTGAGTAAAGAGAACAGACAAGAATAAATGCAAGAAGACAAGACAAGATGATAAAAGATAGGAGGAGAGAGAAGACAAAACAAGAAAAGACAGAAAAGAAGAGGAGACAAAATGAGAGAGAACAGAGACATGGACGAAAAAGTTGAGGTAGAAGAGCAGAAAACAAGATGCAACATGGAGAGAAAAGATGATAAAGAAATGAAATGAGACAAAGGAAGAGAGGATGAAAGGAGATGAGAAGATATAATATTAGATAAGAGACATGGATGAAAAAGTTGAGGTGGGTGAGGAGACCTTGAAGAGACAGTATTTGAGAAGACAGGAGATGAGATGAGAAGATTCAAGAGGAGACAAGACAAGGAAAGATGAGTCAGGTAAAGACATGAGGAGAGACATGAATAAAAACATTGTGAAAATAAGCGACAACAAGAGTAGAAGTAGAAGAGAAGACAAAATGAGATTAGACAAAAGGCATGGAGGAGAAAGTTGAGGAAAGCAGAGAACGAGACAAAGGGGAGAGAAGAATACAGAAGAACCGACAAGATGGCAAAGAATAGAGAAAATACAAATTATTCACAAACGAAATCTAATTCACCTGTTAATTAAAATGATTTGTGATATGAGATTTGAAGCCCAATCTGGATTAAACGATTTGCAATATGCAATCCATTTTGAGTGCTATGAAACCCTTTTTTAAAATCATTTGGAAAATGAATGGCTTTTAATTTGATCTGGGTTTTGGAAATGAAAAGAAGTATTGCTATTTTCAAGGGTTTTCCAGGCTGTAATTTTCAAAATTTTTGTGAGTTTTTTTTTTTCTTTTGTAATTTTTAAGAACAATTTGTGAACTGTGGAGATCTATTTTTAGTTGTACATGAGCAATATTTAGCAAGTTAATTATTTTGTAGAAGTGCAGTACAGTGTGGAAATCCTGTAGTCTGTGTGTATTGATGAAATATTAGTTACATGCCTACACACACACACACACACACACACACATAAACATACAGACTCATTAGAACATATATATCACAAAAGCCCTGAGTCAAAAGAGCTTCTGCAGCTGATCAATGTGTCAGAGAGTTTTTTCCCTCTATAGTTGAGAAAAGCAATTATTCCAAGTAAAAAGCGGCATTACTGAAATAATCACCTATTAGTTGCAAAATACAACACTCTGTTTTACACAGACCACAGGGAATTGATCCTCCGTAACTCCTTTCCATAATTGGAAATAATAAGTGCAAAATGGCCAAACGAGTGTCTCTCTCTCTCTTCATCTCGCACAGCCACATTTAAAGCTTGCCACCTGAGACCTGAGACAGAAAAGAGAGAGCGTTGTCCTGGCACACTGGCCACACCTGAGACCCGTACACCTGGTCTTCACACCTGAGTCACACATTCACACTTTTACTTTTTTAGGCTGGCAAGGACAAATGGAGATCAGGTCCAGAATGATCTTCTATGAATTACCAGTTTTTTTAAGGGGCAGCATTTTTCTATCAATAACATACTTTTTTAACACTATCTAACAATATAAAAACACACTGTGGCACCCACTTATTTAAAATACTTTTTTAAATCTAATTACTAAAACTACTAAGAATTATTAATACTTAAGGTTTAATACTTAGGTTAAAGGGATAGTTGACCCAAAAATTAAAATTGTGTCATTAATTACTCAACCCGTAAGACCTTCGTTAATCTTCTGAACACAAATGAAGATATTTTTGATGAAATCCGAGACACTTCTGACCCTGCATAGACAGCAATGCAACTACCACGTTCAAGGCCCAGAAAAGTAGTAAGGACATTGTTAAAATAGTCCATGTGACATCAGTGGTTCAACTGCAATGTAATGAAAGCTACAAGAATACTTTTTGTGCTCAAAGGAAATACAAAAATAATGACTTCATTCTGACTGGGTCAGGGTATCTCTGCCTATGCTCCCAGTCAGCAGTCACTAGTACATTTCTGGACCCTCACTACAACGGTTTGTGATGACATTAACAGGCTTATCACAGCACAAAAGATAGCAACTATACCATAAAAGAGAAAGTGAGATAGAGAGGGGAGGCAGAGAGAGATAAACTGAGCCAGAGCAACAGAATGAGAGATAATGACAGTGTCTCGCACCCCAGACTTCCCCACAGTATCAACTTATGTGAGTGCAGACTCCCCGGAGAGCAATCAGTATCTAAAGAACACATATAAGTGCAAAATCGTTCTTCCTCAAACAGCAGGGTGAAGGTGATACCCGCCATTTTAGCCCACACTGACATCACTGTAATCAGACACTCTTGAGACCTGCTCTCAGACCAGTCATTTTCACATATTAAAAAAAAGGAGCCAGTAAACATACCCCCTCCCCTGCTACACTCTCATTCTCACACTCACTTCCTCTTGTCAGGAAATAACACTCTCGCAGAAAGGCAAATCACACCACATCTGACAAGACCTAAACATTTGCATCACCCAATAACGTTAACCACAGTATCATGAAACTAAAAGCTTCGTCCTGCTGCCATCCACTGCCTGCACAAGAGACTAGAAAAGCATTGAATCTAATCTTTTAAATCTAGGAAATTCCTGATCTGTTGGCTCTAATAATCTCATCTACTGACACAAACCAAATTTGGCTCAGCCCTCCTCTGTTAATTCTGTTATCATCATAATACCACACAATGCAAGTTTCCAGAACTCAGAAGCAGCATCATCTGAGATCTTGATTCTTTTTAATGCAACAGCACTGATAATTACATATATGGTTCTTAGATTAAATTGATTGAAGGACCTCAAAAAATAATAATAGACTGCAATTCGGTAATTACTAGCTCTAAATACACTGTTTGTGCAACAGACATCCTATACACCATCAAGAACACCCTCGAAAACCTAGCAATGACCTAGTAACCACATAGGACACCCTTCAAAACCTCCCTAAACACTAGTAATCACCTTGAATACCCTCACAATCACCCAAAAAACAAGCAATCACCCAGATTTAGCAATGGCCAAGCAACCACCCAGAACACCCTCACAATCTCTTAAAACACAAGCAATCACCTAGCAACGACCTAGCAACCACCCGGAAAACCCTCACAATCACCCAAAAAACAAGCAATCACCCACAATTAGCAATGGCCTAGCAACCACCCAGAACACAACCAAAACGAGAGAAATCACTTTGCAACCACCCAGAACACCCTCTCAATCACCTAGCAATGGCCTAGTAACCACCCAGAACACCCTCACAATCACCCAAAATACAAGCAATTACCAGCCAGCGACCTAGTAGCCACCCAGAACACCATCAAAACATCCCAAAACACTAGAAATCACCTAGGACACTCTCACAATCATCCAAAACATAAGAAACCCAGAATATTCTAGCAATCATTTAGAAACAACCTGGAAACCACACAGAACATCCTCAAAATCTCACAAAACACTAGAAACCACCCAGAACACCCTCTCAATCACCAAAAACACAACCAAACACTTAACAATGACCTAGTAACCACCCAGGACACCCTCACAATCATCCAAAACACAAGCAATTGCCAGCAACTACCCAGTAACCACCCAGAACACCCTCAAAACCTCCCAAACCCCTAGAAATAACCCGGAACACTCTCACAATCACCCAAAACAAACACCCAGAAAAACAATCACACAAAACATCAGTAATCGCCCAGAATGACCTAGCAACCACCCAGAACAGCCTTGCAATCACCGAAAACACAAGCAATGATCTAGTAGAACACCCTTACAATATAAGCAATCACCTAACAATGACCCAGAACACCTAGCAGAATCACCTAGCAACGACCTAGTAGCCACCCAGAACACTCTCAAAACATCACAAAACACTAGAAATTACTCAGAACACCCTCACAATCACCCAAAACATGAGTAATTGCCTAGCAATGACCTAGTAACCACCCAGAACCCCCTCACAACCACTTAAAACACAAGCAATCACCTAGCAACAATCTAGTAACCACCCAGAACACCCTCACAATCACCCAAACCACAAGCAATCACCTAGCAACGACCTAGTAACCAGCCAGCCCTGTTGAAAAAAAATGCATATGCTGGTTAGGTAGGTTTTGATGCTGGTATGATGGTTTAAGATTGTCCTTTGCTGGTTTATGCTGGTCCTTAGCCGGTTTATGCTGGTCCTTTCCTGCACCAGCATAAACCAGCAAAGAACCAGCATAAACCAGCAAAGGACCAGCTTAAACTAGCAAATTAAAACCTACCTAACCAGCATATGCTGTTTTTTTCAGCAGGGAGAACACCCTCATAATCTCCCAAAACACAAGCAATAAACTAGCAATGCCCTAGTAGTCACCAAGAACACCCTCAAAATGTGAAACCTGCTCTCAGACCAGTCATTTTTACATATTAAACAAGGAGCCAGTAAACATACCCCCCTCCTACACTCTCATCCTCACACTAACTGTCTCTTGTCAGGAACTAGCATACTAGCATAACAACTTCTGTTTTGCTCTAGCATTACATAAAAAATTAATTTTAACATTAGTGTAATCATTTTAACATCAGTTTAGGAACTGAATAATAAAACGGAAAAACAAAACACTGCTTAGTGTTCACTCCATAAATTCAATATGCACTAATTCTTATTTAAGCTACAAAAAGTTATTTATGCAAGAGCAGTTAGTGATTTTCTCTTCGCCTTTTGTTCATAGCCCCAAATATTGCAAGCTGTAGCGATATGCATATTGCAATATGTACATTTGTGATATTTCGATAATTCCGATATATTGAACAGCCCTACTAGAAACCACCCAGAACACCCCAACAATTAGCCAAAACACAAGCAATCACCAGGCAATGACCTAGTAGCCACCCAGAACACTCTCACAATCACACAAAACTCTAGCAAACCCCCGGAATACCTTAGAAATAATTCAGAAACAACCTAATAACAGATCACAATCACCTAAAACATAAGAATATCCCAGCAATCACTAAGAAACAACCTAGAAACCACATAGAACACCCTGACAATCACCCAAAGCACAGAAATCACCCAATAATTACTAGTAATCACAGAGCAATGACCTAGCAACCATCCAGAATACTTTTAAAACCACTGAGCAACAACACAGCAGATACCCAGAACACCGTAGAAACCACTAAGAAACTTTCCAAAGCACTTTAGCAACTACTTAGCCTAGAAACTAACCAGAACACTCAGAAACCTAACAGCAATACTCTGGAAACCAGCCATAAATCTTAAGAAATATTTGTATCTGCTTATTTTATTTAGAACATGTACAGTACAAAGCTACTTTTTTTTTCAAATACTGCTTTAGAACCTTAAATAATGAGTCTATTAGTGAGAAAACATGTGCCACCAACTACAGGAATTTGCGAACTGCAGTTCACAAGTTCAAATCCAGTCCAAATCTGCAGGAAAGGTGGAAGAAACTAAACAGCTTATTCCAGATTTATCTGCTGTAGCTAATCTGAGCCACGTCCCAATGCCAGGGGAAATATCCTCTTCCTGGCAGAGTTAGCACTTTCACACAGCAGATTGGAAAGCTTGGCATGCATTTACACATGGAAATATCCTCAGAGAAATTCAAAACACCGCACACAGTCAAACAGGTGACAGTCACTTGGCCATGTGTTTGTAGGTAAGGTCAGTATATAGACTCTTTGATTAATAGTGTTCAAAATAATGTTTGTTTATTATAATTACATTTTTCATATTTAATATAGACATATCAAGATATATGTCACATATTGTTTGAAAAATGTGAAGAAATGTCAGTGCAGTAAACATCTCTGTGTGTTTCTGGTTATTTATGAGAACAAAACAGACTGTATGTTTGCTTGTATGATGAAGCTGCCATTGATTGTTTATTTGTGTGTTTCTGTGATTGAGCCATGTGCATGTGTGTGTGTGTTTGTATATGTGTACAGGTTCTCTTCTCCTCGGTGTACATACTCGATTTTAAACAGCTGTCTGAGGTGATGACTCTGAGGAAGATGGATGTGGTTTAGTGCCAAGCTGTCCAGCAGCCAATGTACACAGCCGTGTCCCAAAGCACCTCGCGCACACACTCACACACATGCTGAAACAGCTTGTCTGACAGCTACAGGCCTTCACCGGACAATGCAACACTACAGAGGTTTGATAGAGTCTGTGCTGCACGGCACCCACAAAACTGGCCGCGTTCCAGCCTGCAAATGCCTGCACACCCACTGTAGGACACCCATATGTCTTTCTGCATTGAGAACCTACAACAGAGACCCGCGTCCTGAAGGAAATCCATTCGCCATGATGAAACTCATCAGTAAAGGGTTATAACGGGTAGAAAGAGAGGGATGACGCATGCCACGCTGAATCAGACGCCTGCCAATATGTGTATCTGTGCGGATTGTTTAGAGGGTTGAGAGTGCAATACAAAGACAAACAAAATAAAGGAGAACGTATAGAAGAAAATAAACGATTTGCTTCCCCATCTGTGGCTTTGAACAGCTGACGGAATCTGAATGCAAATATAGTTCTGTCTGTCTTTGGACATGATTTATCATTATGGTGCTGGTAGGGCTTGTGGAACGGTAAACAAAATGCCTTTCCTTTCTTTCACAGGTGAAATGAGAACAGAAGCTCTACATTTAGTTGTGGTGCTTATATGGGAGTCAAGGTTCAAGAGTCAAGAGGCCCTATTGCCTACCTATATCTGTCACCTGACTTATTGCGAGAAGACGAGTTTTAGTCGCATGATATGGTTAATGGAAACATCATCATTTCGCAACGTTTTTTATCGACATTTAGAAAAAGGTTTGCGCAAATTTGTTTGGTTTTTTTACACACAGGACAAATGAGAGACTCGTATGCAACTATTACAGAAGGTTCAAATGCTCACTGATGCTCCAGAAGGAAAAACTATGCAATAAGAGCCAGGGGTGTAAACTTTTGAACAGAATGTTTTTTTTTTTTCATTTAGCACTGCCCTTCAGAAGTTACAGAAGATATAGAAGATAGGTTGTTTCCCATAAGACAAAATAAGTTAAGTTTTCACCCCTGGCTCTTAATCTATCGTTTTTCCTTCTGGAGCATCAGTGAGCATTTGAAACTTCTGTAATAGTTGCATATGAGTTCTTCAGTTGTCCTCAGTGTGAAAAGATGGATTTCAAAATCATGCAGTCATTGTTGGAAAGGGTTCAAATACACAAAAATGCTGAAAAACGTCCAGGTTACGTCTGTAACCATGGTTCCCCTAAGGGAACGAGACGCTGCGTCGAAACGCTTGGGGAACGCCCCCGGCGAGCCACCGTACTGAAGCGTGTGTAGAACCAAACCAATGAGGAAGTGCCACGTCATGAGCGGGATGACGTAGTCGATCAGGAAGCATAAGACACGCCGGCAACACGCTCACTTTAGCTTGACGCGAAGCGAGCGTGTGTAGGGGTGTCAGGAGTATGGCACGTAGACGCAGCGTCTCGTTCCCTTAGGGGAACCATGGTTACAGACGTAACCTGGACGTTCCCCGTCAGTCCACTTCGAGCTGCGTCGAAACGCTTGGGGAACGAGAATACCCACTGCGCCATACGAGTGAGCCCACCCCTACCTGAGTGTGTGTTAGGTCAGGAGGAGAGGACTCGAGAACCTGGAGTAATTGGAAGGTCCAAGTTATAAAAACGAACAAATGTGTGCGGAGAGGACCAGCCCGCCGCATCACAGATGTCGCTCAAGGCCACACCCAAGAAAAGGGCTTTAGAGGCCGCCATACTCCGGGTCGAATGTGCCCGGACCCCCAGAGGAGACCGGAGGCCCGAGGACTCATAGGCAAGTGAGATGGCCTCGACCACCCACCTGCTTATGGTCTGCTTGGTGGCCGGAGTGCCCTTCTTCGGACCACCAAAGCACACAAAGAGCTGATCTGCATTACGCCACAGGGAAATGCTGTGGACGTATGTGTCCAGTGCTCGAACTGGACACAACAGACTGAGACGCTCCTGACCCGCCTCCTGAAAGGGGGGAGGGCAAAAGGCCTGAAGCACAATGGGACCTGGCACGGAAGTAGGCACCTTAGGAACATACCCCGGCCTGGGGTAGAGGAACGCCCTAACCATACCGGGAGCGAACTCAAGGCATGACACGGCGAGCGCCTGAAGGTCTCCCACCCGCTTGAGGGAGGAGATGGCGAGGAGGAACACAGTCTTAAGTGTCAGGAACTTGACTGGGACCTCCTCGATAGGTTCGAAGGGAGCTCCGCAGAGGCCCTCCAGAACCACTGCCAGGTCCCACGAGGGCACCTTAGTGCGTTGTGCTGGCCTCAGCCTGAGAGCACCACGGAGGAAGCGGATAACAAGGGGGTGTTTCCCAATAGATAGACCACCCTGAAAGGCGTGGAAAGCACTCAAGGCCGCCACGTACACCTTCAGAGTGGAAGGGGCTAGCCCCGCGGCAAACCGGTCCTGCAAAAATTCCAGAACTGTACCAATCGGGCAGTTAACTGGATCCTGCGTCCGCTGACCGCACCAAGAAGTGAAGAGTCTCCACTTCAAGGCATACAGCTTCCTCGTGGAGGGAGCTCTGGATTGGAGGATGGTCTCAACAACCTCAGCTGAGAGACCGGAAGCTATGAGGTGTGCCCCCTCAGAGGCCACGCCCACAGCTTCCACAACTCCGGGCGGGGGTGCACAATGGTGCCCCCTGCCTGAGAGAGGAGGTCCCTCCTGAGCGGAATCTCGAAGGGAGAGCCGTCTAGGAGGGCCACCAGGTCCGAGAACCAAACTCGGGCCGGCCAGAACGGGGCTACCAGGAGTAGACTGACCCCGTCCTGACGTACTCTCTCCAGAACTCCCGGGAGCAGAGCAATCGGGGGGAATGCATACAGCCGCAGCCTCGGCCATGGCTGTACCATAGCATCCAGCCCCAGTGGAGCTGGATGCGTGAGGGAAAACCAAAGTGGGCAGTGCGTCGTGTCCTGAGACGCAAACAGATCCACTTCTGCTAGGCCGAATTCCCTCCATAGGAGCTCCACCGAATGTGGGTGGAGTCTCCATTCCCCGGGCCTCAGCCCCTGTCTCGACAGGATGTCCGCTCCCCGATTGAGATGCCCAGGAATGAAGGTCGCTCTCAGTGAGAGGAACTTCCCCTGGGCCCAGAGGAGGATCTGGTGTGCCAGCCTGTAAAGGGGGCGCGACCTCAGACCCCCCTGCCGGTTGATATAGGAGACCACCGATGTGTTGTCTGTGCGGACAAGCACGTGATGTCCCCTGAGGTCTGGAAGGAAATGTTTCAAAGCATGAAACACCGCCAACATCTCCAGGCAATTGATGTGCCAAGTGAGATGGCGGTCTTCCCACAGACCATGGGCTGAGCGGCCACTCATGACCGCCCCCCAACCCGTGAGGGAGGCGTCCGTCGTTAGCGTTACGCGACGACAAGGAGCCCCCAACACCGGGCCTTGAGATAGGAACCAAGGTTTCTTCCACATGTCCAGGGCACGTAAGCAACGCCGCGTGACCTTGATCATGCGAAACGGGTTTCCTCTCGGGGAAAACCCTTTGGTCCCGAGCCACCACTGCAGAGGTCTCATGTACAGCAGGCCAAAAGGTATTACGTTGGACGCAGCTGCCATCAGACCCAACAGTCTCTGAAACTGTTTGACAGTGAGTGACTGGCCTTCTTTCACGCTCTTGACTGCTGTGAGGATCGACTCGATACGAGCAGGAGACAGACGTGCCTGCATCGTCGTCGAATCCCACACCACGCCCAGATAAGTGGTCCTCTGAGATGGAGAAAGCACACTTTTCTTGGCGTTTAGTCTTAACCCCAGCATTTTCATGTGGGCGAGGACGGCATCTCGATGCCGAATCGCCTCCTGACGCGACTGAGCCAAAATCAGCCAGTCGTCGATATAATTGAGTATGCGGATGCCCTGGAGTCGAAGAGGAGCCAGGGCAGCATCCACACACTTGGTGAAAGTGCGGGGAGAGAGTGATAGGCCGAAAGGAAGAACCCGATATTGGTAGGCTTCGCCCCCGAAAGCAAACCTCAGGAACTTCCTGTGACGAGGAAGGATGGATATGTGGAAGTATGCGTCCTTCAGATCGATAGTGACAAACCAGTCCTCGGACCTGATCTGTGTAACGATCTGAGAAATAGTGAGCATCTTGAACCGAAGCCGTTTGATGGCGCGGTTCAAAAGACGCAGATCTATAATGGGACGCAACCCCCCATCCTTCTTCGGAACAATGAAGTAGCGGCTGTAGAACCCAAGTTCCCTCTCGAGAGGAGGAACCACCTCGATGGCTTCCTTCCTTAGGAGAGTAGCTACTTCTTGTTCTAGCACCAGAGCCTGCTGGGGGGCCACCAGAGTGTGGAGGACCCCCGAAAACCGGGGTGGACGCAACCCAAACTGGATTGCATACCCCTGTTCTATTATCCGCAGAACCCATGATGAGACGTTCGGCAGAAGCTTCCACGCTGCCAGAAAGTCTACTAAGGGAACCAGCCGCTCGAGGCTGGTCTCTGGTGTAATAGGAGTTGGAAGGACCAACCCCTCGGGGTGGGTCCCTCCTGGGGGGAGCGAGCATCCCCGTGCCGTACCGAGACCGGGCGGCAGCTGGGTAGCCCGTTCGCGGGAGCTCGTTGAGCCCTGAAACACACGAGGTGGCAGGGACTGCAACAACACTCCCCGAGAGCGCTGAGGTAGAAGGGGTACCGTATACTGAGGTAAGCACCCTTCTACCCCAGTGGGGGCTGCTCTCGAGCCCAAAGCGCCAATAGCGTCAGGGCCTTTTTGTCTGGGCCTTCTTAGACTGAAGGACGGTCCTCAGATCCGTCTTCTGACGAGAAGGCCCAGACCCAGAGCGTCGTCCCGCCCCCTGGTCTTTCTTAGGGGGGGCGCGAGTAGCGACGCTCTGCCTCTGTTGTTGGCGGTATGAGGAGCTGGACAGCCGGGGCTGCTCCCGCTCAGCAGCCCCGGGGACCTGGCGCCGAGGGAGGAAGCGCTGGAAAGCCGCCGCTTGCTTTTTCGCCTCCTGAAACCTCTCGACGACAGTATTTACTGCGTCGCCGAAGAGGCCAGAAGGCGAAAGCGGGGCGTCCAGCAGGAAGAACCTGTCCTTATCTTCCATAGTGGACAGGTTCAACCACAGATGCCCCTCCGTAGCCACAAGGGCAGACATAGAGCGGCCGATAGCACGGGCCGTCTCTTTAGTGGCACGGAGAGACAGATCTGTGGCCCGACGCAGTTCAGCAACTGTGTCGGATTCCCTTTCCTCCCCAGCATCCAGGTCCTTAAGCAGGTCAGCCTGATATGCCTGCAACACCGCCATGGTGTGCAAGCAAGCTCCAGCCTGACCTGCCGCCGTATAAGCTTTTCCCACCAAGGAAGATGTTTGTTTGAGAGCCTTGGTGGGAAGCTTAGGGGCCTTCAGAGACGATGCCGAAGCAGGGGAGAGATAGCTCGCAAGCGTCTGCTCCACTGCTGGCATCGCCCCATATCCCCTCTCGCTCAGCCCCGACACATTAGAATATGTAGATACATCGGGGCTGAAAATGCGAGAGGAATATGGTTTTCCCCACGACCTAGACACCTCGGTGTGAAGGTCGGGGAAAAACGGAAGACCCCTCCGTGAAGGTTGCGATCGTACACGCAGGAACCGCTCGTCCAATTTACTCTTTGGACGAACGTCCTGCTTCTCGGACGGCCAATCCAGATTTAATTTTGAAACCGCCCGAGTTACAACCTCCACGAGCTCCTCATATGCCAAAGACTGTGGTGGCGAGCTCACAGTCTCTTCTGTGTCGACGCTCATCACGTCAACCTCCTCAGAGGAAGACAGATGAAGCGCCGGGTCCTCTCTCGGGGGGGAAGAAACCGCAGCGCGGGCTTCCGAACCCTGAGAGGGGACCGTGGATCTAGCGGTTAAGGACTGAGATAAGGACGAGCCCGTCTCAGATCCTTCCACTAAATCCACCTGCGAGCCCCACGAGAGCAGTCTACGCTGGGCCTCGGCCGCAGCGGGACCGCTGCCCGCGGGAGCTCGCACCTGACCGCCCTCATCAAAGACGGCCAGGCGGGAGCGGAGCACGCGGAGCGGGAGAAGCTCGCAATCGTGACAGTCAGCCCGCTCGAGGGCTAACTGTGCATGCTCCGCACCCAAACAAACGACGCACAGATCGTGTGTGTCCTCGCCTGCAATGTAACGCGGGCAGGGAGGAACACAACGTCTGAAACGCCGTTCGCTCGCCACTTTACTTTTACACTTAGACATTACACAGTTTTGTTTGGCTGGCTAACAGAGTTTTGTTTAAACTGAAGCACACACACACACAACAGACACGCTCGCTGAAGAGCAAAAGCTAAAGTGAGCGTGTTGCCGGCGTGTCTTATGCTTCCTGATCGACTACGTCATCCCGCTCATGACGTGGCACTTCCTCATTGGTTTGGTTCTACACACGCTTCAGTACGGTGGCTCGCCGGGGGCGTTCCCCAAGCGTTTCGACGCAGCTCGAAGTGGACTGACGGGGAACCAAATAATTTGTGGGACCAGAAGATTGTTGGAAAGGGTTCAGGATTTTTCTGAAGAGCAGCGGGCAGTTTAACTGTTCAGGACAAACAAGAGACTCATGAACAACTATTATTTCCTCTTGTAGACTATATGTAAACTAAATGTCCAGGTCAGTACTACATAAAAAATAACATTAATTTTGTATGATCCCTCTTATTTTGGTAAAATAATTAACATTTTGCAGATTCTGTATTGTTCCTTTGAGTAAAAGTTCATAAAACTAGATAAATCTGATATAATAACACTTACTTTAAAAAGCAAACAGCAGAAATAAACAAATAAAATGTACTGGGAATGTGCTTATGTCCTAGTTTTCATAGTGTATGTTAATAAAACTCCTTCAGCCAGGAGTATTTTAGTACAATTTAATATAAATGAACATTACTGTATGTTTCAGTTCTAAATGACATTGAGTTCTGCAACAGACTGATTTACATGTAATTATAATAAAACAACCTTATTAATGAAGCTTACCAGAGAAAAAACAATAATAAAAGAAATATGTGCTTTTGTGCTTTATTGGACCTGAAAGAAAACTATGGTACAGAATGAAACCTGCTGTGCTTCATACTGTTTTCTGGGAAATGAACGGTCAACTTTTCTTTTTTTTTTTTTTCTGTCAAAGCACCCCATGCATAATGATGAGCACAATCCAGACTCCATTAGATGCAGATATGGAATTATGCATCTTTTAATGCCACAGCTCTATGTAAGGGAAAAATCACGTAGGCAGCAGAATAACAATGCAATTAACTTCGCATCTGAAGGGGAAAATACATTGACATCAACACAGCTCTAATGATGAAGGCAATGGATAATATGAAGATAAGGTAAGCTCAACACTACAGAAGAGCCACAGAGAGTCAACAGCAAGACATAAAGAACACTAATGGAATTATAAGTCGCCAAATCCTTCCCTGAGGAGCACAACTGATCCCAGATCAACTTTAATACGCTAGTCTGATAAACTATAGAAAAAACTAATGATGTAAAAGCCAACTTGGAGTGTGTTGTAGATTTGTTTTTGTTTTTTTTCTGCTTTATTTTATGTATTCATATTCTTGTAACTAAGCTCTAATATCTTTTTCAAACTTGTAAATAAACTTCACTGAACACACATTTTATAAGAAAATACTATCCACTGGAATGTCACTCCCTCGTGAACACAGTTTATAATTTACAGTTCCTAAAACTTTAATTACAGTTTATAAAACTTTAAATATGGATATATTTCTTACATAAACACATCGATTTGCTTCATAAGGCATTTATTAACCTTCCAGGGCTGTGTGGAGTACTTTTTATGATCGATGGATGTACTTTATTGGACTTGAAAATCTCAACACCCATTCACTGCCATTATAAAGCTTGGAAGACATAGGATATTTTTTTTTTTTTAATATAACTCTGATTGTATTCATCTGAAAGAAGAAAGTCATATACAGCTAGGATGGCTTGAGGGTCAGTAAATCTTCATTTTTGGGTGAACTATTCTTTTAATACGACATTGCCAACTACTAAAATTTCTCATGAGACTGGATTGGTCCAGTTTCATTTTTAACTCGAAATGAATAAATAAAAGTATTTGGCGCATGGACAAAAACGTTAAATGTTTCATACAAAACAACACTGAGCTCTCATCTTATCTAAACTAAAGTGGCTAGTGAAATTGTTGAGCTGGTTAGCCCTGATTTTGTATGGCTCTGTGTCCTGCTGAGGTAAAGACCAGCCACTGAGAGATCAGCATTACAGTTAATGTTGACAGAACAGACGGAGACATATAAGAGAGTCTGCAAAGCCGAAAATGACTGAATCAGTGTGCAACGGTGCACTGTCCCAGTGCCAAAACACACATACACACTTCTGTTGCTTGGTTACACTGCGAGTGATATCCCAGCTTGCTGTCTTATGGCTGTGGGATATTTTTTCTTCATTAAGCAACTGAAACTGATAACAACGACAAGAATACAAAACCATTATCAGCTATTTCACAGGACGACACTTCTCACTGAGGCACTGCGGTACACACGAGTGGAGTTCACCACCGGCTGCTTGTTGATGGTGCTCAGACATGTCAAAAGCTTCAGGACATGTTTTGTAATCTCGCAAACATACCGTACCTGTGATTCACTTTCGCTAATGAGACAAAATCAGCACATTAATGTGATAGCTTTTATAGAGAAAATAGCAGTCAAACATTTAGGTTTGAACACAAACATGAACTGATGAGTCTCAATTAATTTTGACTTTTCAAATCTTATGTGATCAAGAACTTCCTTACAAAACTAAAGGTTCTTGCACACTCAGTCCTAATTTCTCGTTCAAAATTTTCACACATTAAAAATAAATACGACTTCACGTCTCCGAAACATTAACCTGTCATTAAAAAATTTGGATCGGGTTCAATTTTCTAAATTTTCGCATTCAAAGCGAGCATTTTGAGAAGGGTTTTGTAAATTCTGAGCCACTGTGACGTTTTGTGTGTGACAAATTTTGACGAATACAAAAAAATGCCAAAATTTGCAAGGAGCTTAAATGAGGTGAAACAGATACTAAAGCAAATGCAGCCAAAAAGCGGCTAGAATAACAGAAATAAAATGACAGAAAGTTATTTTTAGATAATCAATTTAAATTACAGAAATTTAATGTATATTCAATATATTTAATACATTTATATAAATCTGAAATGAAAATGTACATACATCTCAGTCTTAAAAAAAAGGTTAAAAATGTAGTTTCACTTTTTTCAAATCACTTTTTTGAACTAGCAAACACGTAATACTTGAATTCTTGTTTAAAATGTTATTAATTATATAATTAATTGATATATATATATATATATATATATATATATATATATATACACACACACACACAGTTGTGGTCAAAAGTTTATACCCCCCTTTCAGAATCTGCAAAATGTTAATTATTTTACCAAAAAAAAAGCTAAAAAAAAAAAGCTTTTTTTTTTTGTTTGTTTCGCATTTTTTGTATTTACAAAATACAAAAAATGCTAAAAAAAAAAAAAAAAAAAGCTTTTTTTTGAGATTTTGAGGGACTCATATGCTAATATTACAGAAAGTTCAAATGCTCACTGATGCCCAAGAAGGAAAAACAATCCATTAATAGATGAGGGTGAAAACTTTTGAACAGAATGGAGATGTGTACATTTTTCTTATTTTGCCTAAATATCTTTTTTTTTTCAATTCAGAGGCTACAGAAGATAGTTACATGTTTCCCAGAAGACAAAATAAGTTAAATTTACCCTGCTCTTCAAATTGAAAATGTTTTAACCCCAATGCAGTGAAAAAGTATCCCAGAATGCACCTCATGTTGGATGTCAAAATTCCAACCAGGAAAGGTATTGTACATTTGCTATAAAAACAGCACAAATACACTGTAAGGCATAATATTTTGTCATAATACAAAGACTCACTGGGCAACGCAATGTAAAAATGTTCTGTCGGGCCTCCTTTTGTGATGCTAAAAGTTGGAGTGAAATGTGAAATTTCTCTCCAGCATCCTCTCGGCTCTTCCTTTCTCTTTCCATCACAGCATACTCTCTCCAGCCATCGATGTAAAGGCCATTTGTCTTGTTTTGCAGCGATTTATTCTATCCAGATCAAGTTACAGAGCCACGTGGCCCCACCACCCTCCCGTCTCTCCCCACAGCGCTCTTGTAAGGGCCTTATTTACAAGCCAAACAACAAGCTTCCTTTTTCGATTCCCTATAAAGCACATGGGGGCTAGATAAGATGCTGCATCAGAGATAGGAAGGAAGAATAAAAGAAATAATGACACAAAAAGGCTTTAAAGTGCATGCTGCTCTTTTCAGGATCCTCGGAGGTCCGGCGAGAGCAAAGCAGATCGGAGGAGGTCGGGGAGCCTTAGAAAACTTTCCACAATGAATAAAAGGAGGAAGCTCAGAGAGCTGTGATGCCCTGAACTCTACGCGCAGCTTTATTCTGTAGCTTTTATCCGATGACCCCAATCTGCCAGGGTCGAAGGTTAATCAGGGTCATTTGCTTTTCTAATTACAGATACAGAACTCATCTGCCCAGACGCGCACACAGGCCAGAGGTGCCGCACACGCAGGTACACACACACATAAACACACTTCATTGGCACCTCTAGATGCTCGGGTATTACTGGAATGGAAAATGCATCATGTTCTTTTCTTTTGTTCTGATCTGCATTCATTTACATTTGCAAATTAGCTTCTGTCTTTCATCACCTGTTAGCGGCGGTGAATCTGTGAGCGTGTGTCTCCAACAACACAGAGTGCATCTTTTGCACAGGATGGCACTGTGTAATAAGGAGGTATACTTACGGCTTTTTATTTTTACATTTTCTGAAGAAATGTGAGTAGTGTGTAGTGCAGACCTCACTGGAATAAGTTTAATAATTAAGGTTTTATTCATAGGTTAAAGGGATAGTTGACCCAAAAATTAAAATTCTGTCATTAATTACTTTCTCTTGTCATTCCAAATCTGAATCTGTACGACCTTTGTTCATTTTGAGAACAAAAATTAGGATATTTTTGATGAAATCCAAAAGCTTTCTGACCCTGCGTTGACAGCAATGTAACTAACACGTTCAAGCCCCAGAAAGGTAGTAAGGACATCATATATATATATATATATATATATATATATATATAAACATACACACAATTTTCATTATTATTTATTATTATTATTAGTATTATTATTTTGTTTTCAAAACATTCAAACTTTTATGCAATAAGGATGCATTAAATTTATGACAGTTAGGACTTTTACATTGTTACAAAAAAAAAAAAAAAAATATATATATATATATATATATATATATATATATAGATTCCTAACCTTAACTTTCTATTCAAGAATCCTGAAACTTGCATCATGGTTTCATCCAAAAATATTAAGCAGCACAAATGTTTCCAACACTGATGATAGATCAGCATATTAGAATGATTTCTGAAGGATCATGTGACACTGAAAACTGGAATAATGACGCTAAAAATTCAGTTTTGCATTACAGGAATAAATTAAATTTCAAAAGATATTAAAATAGAAAATTTTTAATTGTAATACTAATTTCACAATATTACTGTTTTTATTGAAATTTTGGTCAAATAAATGCAGCCTTGATGAAGATAAGAGACTTTTGTCATTCATTCATTTTATTTCATTTCATTCTTTTTTCATTTTTTTTCAGACTAAGTATCAATTCAATAATTAATTGATAATCAATTCAGTTCCATAAATTATAATAAATAGTAAATTAAACAAAAATCTAACTTTACCTTTTCACTTCAAAATAAAAACTATATTTTTTTACTATAGAAATGTAATCAAAACAGTTCAGATGGAATGAATTTACAGAATGTATCAAATAAAATAAAATAAAATATAAAAGCCACACTGTATTTATTTTTCAGTAAAATATTAAATTCAATTAAAACTGTTCAGATTAAATTAATTTACAGAATAAATAAAATAAAATTATATATAAATAAATAAATATATATATATATATATATTTTTTTTTTTTTTTTTTTTTTTTACACATTTTTGGTGTAGTTTTAGCAAAAATTTTACACATTTAGTGTGTTTTTAGTGAATATTAAGTTCTATTAAAACTGTTCGGATGGAATGAATTACAGAATTTGAAAACAAATAATAATAAAATAAATAAAAAATAAATTAATTAATTAAAATGTATTTATTTATTAATTAAAACTTGGTATGTTTTCAGTAAAAATATCAAGTTGTAATAAAACTGTTTGAATGTAAAGAACTGACAGAATTTGTCAACAAACAAACAAATAAAATAAAATTAAATAAAATATGAATATAAAAGCCACTCTGCCTGCTTTTATACTTGGTATTTTTTCAGTAAAATATTAAGTCTCCATGCTCAGTGTAAGCATTATCTGTGAGATACTTCAAATTCTTTAAATGATCACAATTATGAATGACACGCTTTATAATAAAAACCTGTCAGTCGTCTTTCAGCTTGAGCACATTTGTCTGCAGGCATACTGTTTCTTAATTATGAACTTCATTAGCGTTAAACGTTTCACAGAATAGCGTTCATGATTAATGCCTGAGTAAATTCTGTTGTTGAAGCTTGAGTCATAAAATATGCAAATACAGAATTGTTTGCGTTCATATACACAATTTTCATTTTGGGGTGAATTATTCCATAAAAAAAATCCTTTAATATAGCATTTTCTATTCAGTGCAATGCACTCTCTGACCCACAATTTTTACGCGTTTCTTCTGGACAAATGAAAGGTTAGGCATAAACGTCTTGGAACGGGCTCTCCTGTGAAATCAGATGTTTTATAGTAATTGTCTTGCGCTCAGGGATCAGTTTTGCTGGAGGCAGTGAATCTGCTCTCAGATCTGGACTCTTTGTTTACTGCTCAGCGCCTTTCCTGACCTGGTCTAAAGATCAGCAGACCTCTCTGAGATTTACTGCTCATAGCTACTCACCTCAAAACTCCGTCTTCACACACAAAACACTCTGTAATCTCGCTCACAGACACTACAAAAGACAATCTGATTATTGCAGAAAGCCTTGAGCGTCACAGGAAGCAGGGGAATCAAATGTAGTAGGCCTAGCACTTTTTTCTGATTCCTGACAGCCGTAAAAGAGGTGAGTGTGTGTATGTAATCTTTTTTTTTCTTCTGCTGCTCTCATATCAGGCCTGCTCAGGAGCAGGAGACATCAAGCAGGAGAGCACAAGAGAGAGAGAGAGAGAGAGAGAGAGAGATGTTGCTTAGCCTACTGGTTTCAGTATGCATGGAGGAACTGAAAATATGTTATTAGAAACCACTATAAAAAGCTCAACAATAATGGGAACTAATAATCATACACTCACACAATCATAGTGTTCATTCATTCATAGTCATGCATTATTTATTCATTGTTAATGCAAATTCTTCAAATAAATAAACAAACAAATAAATAAATAAATACATAAATTAATTAATAATAATAATAATAATAATAATAATAATAATAATAATAATAATAATAAAAACCACACATACAATGAAAAATATTGCTTAAAGAAATCATTTGAGGCTGCATTAGTGAAAATGTTGCCTGTGCAAAAAAAAAAAAAAATAAATAAAAAAAAATAATTTATGAAAATCTTTTAAAATAAATGTTTTGTGGCTGGATTAGTGAACATTTTGGCTGGGAAAATAAAATAAAATAAAATAAAAACATTTAATGCAACTAAAAATAAAATGTAAATATAATAACATAAATCTTTTTTTTTGGCTGAAATTAGTGTAAATTTTTGATGTACAGCTAAAAAAGTAATATAAAACACTAAAAAAATAAAATAATTTAATGCAACTAAAAATACAATTAAAATATAATAAAATAAATCTATTTTGGCTGAATTTAGTGTACATTTTGGATGTGCAGCTAAAAAATTTATATAAAAAAACTAAATAAAATAAAATAAGATAAAATAAAATAATAAACATTTAATGCAAAATTAAATTAAAATATAAGAAAATGTATCATCTTTTGTGACTGGATTAGTGTAAATGTGTAAATTTTGGCTGTGCACCTTAACTAAAGTAAACTAAACTAAAATACATTTTAATGAAAAACATACTGCTTAAAGAAATATTTTGTGGCTGAATAAAATACAATAAAATTAAAACATGTAATGCAACAAACAATTCTAATAAAATATTATTGGCTGTACAACTAAAATAAAAGAAATACATTTGAATGAAAAATATTCTGCTTAAAGAAATATTTTGTGGCTGGATTAGTAAAATGCTGCCTGTGCATCTAAGGAAAAAATAATAACAATTAAATAAAATAAAAACATTTTAATGAAAATATTTTGTGGCTGAATAAAATGAACTAAAAACATGTAATGCAACTAAAAATGTAAATAAAATCTAATAAAATAAAATATCACATACAAATATAAAAATATACTTTTGTGGCTGTATTAATAAAAATACAAAACAAAAAACAAAAGCATTTAATGTTAGTAAAAATGTTGTCTGTGCAACTAAGAGAGAGAGAAAAAGACTTTAATACTGCATATTCATAAAATGGGTTTTCAACGGCACGAGGGCGTGTAAATAATCACAATTTGTCCATTTGGATGAACTAATCCTAAACTAAAAGTTGAAGCAATACAAAAAAAAAAACAGTTAACTAAAATTACATTTGTGATAACTGCCCTCTGTATCCAGCCCAAGAAGCTTAAAAAAATAAATGCATCCAGCTTTGCAGGCTCAGTATGTGGACTCCTCTGGGGGTAAGAACACACAGCGAGAGAACATCTCGTCTACAGCAGTGAATGGAGTGCACTGCCAAACCACCAGGGACGGCTGAGTGCAGTAACCACAGCATCCAGATATCCCGACTCCCTCTCCCCAGATCTGAGCACCCTCCACGGGCCACTGAGATTTTTAGAGGCCATGTCTGGCTCCAAGCACTCCTGAAGGACAGGCCGCGAGCCTCTTCACCATAATAAGCCGGTGATGAAGAGAACAGGGTACTAGCGCGTCTTTCAATCTGGTCGCACATTGAAGATTTCCCTCTACGAGCACCTCTGAGCATCGTTCCGGCCCAGATTTCCCAGTGTTTTCTGTGTTGTTTTCTAGCACAGGGGTCTGCAAGGTGAAATCGGGCTCCTGAGTGCTATAAATCTCAACCCTGCAGAGTAGGAGGTCACCGCTAACGGTGTTATTGCCTGTTTCAGACTGAGGAACCATTTGGTGCTGTTGTTTACTGGCAGAAGAGTAGTTTAGCTTCCTGCTGATGGAAGCACTTTAAAAACACTGCACTTAAAGTGAAACAAGCTCAGGTGCACAAGAGTAAAAGATGAGGAAGCTCATTACTCATAACACTGAAAGTCCAGCGTTAGGGTCAACAATGTTTATTTTTTGGCCTATCTATTACTTTATTCAAAAACGCTCATTAAATGGACGTTTTGATTAAGGTGTAGATACTCACATGTATTCAACATGATGAAAATGTTATTATTTATTAAATAATCTTACATCTATAAAAAATACATTCATAATACATCTATTGAAAAAAAACAAAAACGAATTAAATTGCTGAAATTATGAAATGTACAATTATACTAAAATAAACACATACATATTCTCCACTAAATCAAGTAATGTGCTGCAAAAATACTTTTTACCTTGAATTTTTTCAATAATTTTGAAAGTAATTATTTAAAAACAATAATTAAGATGTGTACACACATAATAAAGTAAGAATTGCAAGATAAAAACTCACTCAACTCAATTCTGACTTTTTTCTTGCAAATGTGAGTTTGTATCTCACAATTTTGACAACTTTTCTAGCATTTTAAAGTTTATATCTTGTAATTCTGACTTTTCTCACAAATGTGAGTTTATATCTCATAAGTCTGATTTTTTTCTTGCAATTCTGACGTTTTTTTGTCACAATTCAGACTTTTTTGCCCGCAATTCCAGGTTTATATTTCGTTTATATCTTGCAATTCTGCAATTCTGTCTGTTTCTCACAAATGTTACTTTATTTTTGCAATTCTGAATTTTTTTCTTGCTATTCCGAGTTCATATCTCGCAATTCCTAACTTTTTCTCACCGTTCCGAGTTTATATCATGCAATTCTGACCTTTTTTCTCGTAATTCCAAGTTTATCGCCCAATTCTAACGTTTTTTTTTCTTACAAATGCAAGTTTATATCTTAGAATCCTGACTATTTTCTCGGAATTCCAAGTTTGTATCTTGTAATTCTCAGAATTTCTTGCTCAGAATTGTGAGATATAAACTTGCCATTCCGACTTTCTAGCAAATGTGACGTTATCTCACATAATTCTGACCTTTTTTTCTTGCAATTCCGAGTTTATTTAAAATTCATTTAAAGGAACACTACACTTTTTTTGAAAATAGGCTAATTTTCCAACTCCCCTAGAGTTAAACAGATTAGTTTTACCGTTTTTGAATCCATTCAGCCGATCTCCGGGTCTGCCAGTAACACTTTTAGCACAGCTTAGCATAAATCACTGAATCAGTTTAGACCATTAGCATCTCGTTCAAAAATGACCAAATATTTTCGATAACGTTTCATTTTCTGTCGGTCTTTGTACACAATGTAACTACAGAAGAGTCAAGTTTTAAATAGGAAAAATATCGACATTTTTTGGTCATTTTTGAACGAGATGCTAATGGTCTGATCTGATTCAGTGATTTATGCTAAGCTATGCTAAAAGTACGGGAAACCCGGAGGTCAACTGAATGGATTCAAAAACTGTAAAACTCATCTGTTTAACTCTGGGGGAATTGGAAATGAGCCTATTTGCAAAAAAAGTGGAGTGTTCCTTTAAATTAAGTTATATATTTCAGAACCTATTAAAGGTTATGAATAATGGCTTTTAATTATACTGTATAATATGCATTTAATAGACGCACCAGTAGCAGTATTGGAATCTATACTTCATTAATAATAGGCTATTTAAACACATATTTAAAATATAATATCATTATGCTGTTTCTACATTAATTTGGAATTTCATGTGAAATTATGACAAGTATATAAATATGATTATGATTAATCATTGTTAAATTAAAAGTGTGTTTTTTTTTTTATTATTGATTGACAGACAGCACTAATGTTAATCTTTTATAGATGTTGGTGTTGGTAATATTAGTTAAATTTAATGCAGAATATGCATTTCAATTTAATTTTTAATTTTATAGGCCCCCATAGAATAAGATCAGGGCCCCCACCCCCTTGGCCCCCTTCAAATTTTCAGTTCGATAATCCAGCCCTCAAATGAATCTAATTGAATAGCCCTGTTCTAATACATCCCTGACCTATCAGCCCCAGTGGATAAACACCATAATAACAAAAAATATCACTCATATGGCAAATATTTACTCACTGAGTTGTTTTATGTACACACAGCCAGCTTTACAAACCAGCTCAGGGCATTGACATTTACAGAAGAGATGTATGGCACATCCGTCGGTCATAATCGGCCTACAGACAGAGATTAACACGGTGAAAGTCTTTGAACCGGCAATGATTAAAAAAAAATTGATGAAATATCTAATGTGATTTGTATTTGTTTACTGACATTTATACAATAAAACCTCTCTGATCCGCAAGCATTCCTGCTTGGAAATATTTTGCCGATGTGACCGGTTGGTTCAATTAGCCGAACGCTGTTAATTTTTAATGCATGCAAACTTGTGGAGGTCACGCAATGTCGAACTTTTTTTTTTTTCTTTTCTGTACTCTGCAATGCATATTCCGCTCTCCACTTCCACTGCCTGTAGACATCAATCAAATTCGGCAGTTTCAATTATCCAGCAAATGGAATCTCATTTCTTTCATCATTTCTGATCCTGCCAACAGAATATCGCAGAACATGCGTTCAAGGTGCTAATCAAACCCGGAAAATGCGTTTGCTGCTTGTTGCACGGCTGACGAAGAAAATGAGCACCTCTGTATTTCACGTAAGAGCGTGTTTTCATAAAGCTTTACATTACAGACATCACTGCATACTAAATTCTGATGAATGTCACCTTAAAACGGGTTGGAAATATGTTTGAGGGACATAACTTGCATTAGGAATGACAGAGCGGGAAGACATGTTGTCATTAACAAGTCATGAAAGCATTTGAGGTCGTCGTCTGTTTTCATCTAAACAAACTGTTTGATTATATAATTTATTTGGCATCTTTCCACACAAAAATGCACAGTGCCAATGAAAGAGCGAGAGCGGCGGTGCAAGTGTGTGGCCGTTTTGCTGTTCTGATAAAATGGGTCGTGCTGAGCGATGCCTTCAGCGCCACTGACAGTTTCTCTAATCAGACATAACGGTATTATATCATATGCTGAGGACGGAGTCTATAATTAGAGCGTGTCTCTGTAA
This sequence comes from Cirrhinus molitorella, assembly GCA_033026305.1. Lineage (NCBI taxonomy): Eukaryota > Metazoa > Chordata > Actinopteri > Cypriniformes > Cyprinidae > Cirrhinus > Cirrhinus molitorella. Next base: position 22,055,641 of record CM065139.1, on the reverse strand, counting down.
TGGTTCTACACCACTGTCTCTCTGACATGCTTTATAACAAGCTCTGACATAGCAGCGGCTGCTGCTGCCGAAAGAGAGGCTTCATTTATACTCACACTGATCTGGGTGGCCATTGCGAATGATGTTTGGTCATGACATCTCATCTCATATAGACAGCAATAACAAAGAGCAATATTAGCTGAGGCATTATAAACAGAAAATGGTTCTTCTTAACTGTATTTGTAAGTGTTTCTTAAGAATAGGGACAGTTTTCACTCAGAACCTGCTAGTACATTTCACAAATCATTACAGAGAAACTGCAAAATTTGGCGGTCACGAAAACAATATCGTTTACATGCATTTTTAAGCATTGTGGTTTAAAAATAAGTGATTTTAAGCCACTGAAACACAATCAGCAGTGAAAGAGAACTCATTCTGAACGCTTTCAGAGAGACATACGCACGTGAAAAGCACAGGAGTATTGAACAGAGTTATTTTTGGTGCTTTATAGACCTTGAATGGTTAAATACACACACCTTCATGTGTCAAAACGCTTATCTTTGCAAGTATCATCATAAACAGAGTCATTTAGAACTTATATAAAAGCAAACAGGTGAGAAAGAAAACACTTGTAACAGTATATTAGATCCGGGCAGCTCTTAAAGTGATAGCAGTCTGATATTCCCATGTCAATCAAACAGCAAAAGAAAGAAAATCTCTCACTGCTCTTGGCTAAATCACTTTTGTAACTTTATTAAGAAGAAATATATATATATATACACACACATTTTATATATATATACACATTATATATATATAATTTACAATATGTAGTGTTTTTATACATTTGATTACTTTATACAATTTATGTAGCATTTTTATTTACTTGTTCTACTGTAGTTTTTTGTCATATTGATAGTCATTAGTTTCTTATTCTTATTTAATCGCTGACTGAGCTTGAGTTTTTTTTTTTTTTTTTTGGCTATTATGCAATGTTGTATGGAAGCCTGTTTCTGCCAATGAATAATAATAATAATAAAAAAAAAATACAAAAAAATATTGTTGCTTTTTAATCAGAATTGTGTGACACAAACTCACAATTGAGTTTTAAAATCAGAATTGCAAAATATGAAGTCACAATTCTGACTTTTTTCACAATTGCAAGTTTATTATTCTTATTTAATCACTGACTAAGGTTGAGTTTTATTATTATTATTATTATTTAGGCTAGTATTAGTTGTTTGTATGGAAGCCTGTTTCTGCCACAGAATATATATATACATGTAAAAAAAAAAAAAGTTATTTAGAATTGCAATATACTAACTCACAATTGTGAGTTTTAAAATCAGAATTGTGAGACAAACTCAAATAATGACTGAAGACAAATAATATGTATCTCGATGAGTCTTAGCAAGACAAAGAATATATATGGTCATTAGAAATAAGATTTGAATATTACACACAGTGGTTAATAACCTACACCAAAAATAAATAATGAAGGCATGGTAAAAAGTGTGAGATGATAAAAGTGCCTATAGATGAAGTACCACCCTTACATGAAACTGACATCTTCAAATAGACGGTCTCAAGGAACATTACGTTCAGGCTCATTCAGAGGTGTTGAGCAGGTCATACCTGCTTTATCACAGGACAGCTGCCCATCCATCTCCAGACTGCTCTAAACACATTACAGGCAATTGGGAGTGAGGCCAGACACCTGCAGTGGAGGATCTCTGAGACAGCAGTCACACTTCCCACCACGTTTCAAATGGAGCTTCTCTAAATCATAATGGCCTGACTCATCAGAGCTGAAAGTTTTGCAAGAGTCTTGTCATAGAGTGACGTAGCACAGTGCTTAAACCAGAAGGTTGTTGGCCTCTCTCTGATTGCTAGGTGGCTATTTAAAGTCAAATAAGATTGTTTTGGTTGCCTTAACAAACAGCAGTAATGGAAAACAACATATGAATAAAATTAAATCCTAGCAATGATTTAGATTAAAAAATAAAGATGAATGATTTAGATGAATTTATAGAATGACTCACTGCTGTGCTGTGGTCTGCTCTTGTCTTAGACTATTTCTGTGGATTGCTATCCTGCTGAGCTGCTCTAGGGGGATGAACCTGAGTCCTGATTCACATCAAAGACCAGAACAGACCTCCAGGACAGAACGCCCCAGAGCGCCCTAATCCTACAAAGACTTTGCCGTCCTGCCTGCGTCCTGAACTTACGTCACATGCTCCGTCTCAACAGGACCTGATGGAGAACAACCAAATGCTCTGCTGGCTGACAGAACCTAAGATAAGAAGAACTATACCTTGCAGATTTTGGGCAGGTTGATTAGCAACAAAATTATGTTTGATGTTACAATTGTGAATAAAAGCTACACATTTATGTTGAAGGAGAAAATTGGGGATTTGAAAACCACCTGGCAACATCCCATCACCTCCCTGACAACTATATGCCTTAGAAACGGTATGCAAATGCAATGAAAACACTCACCATCACATAGAAACAATCACACCCACACCCAATTCTAATGCTAATGACCACACAGCAACATCCTGGCAACCACCCACACAATCTTAGTAACTACATAGCAATGTTCTGGTAATACCCACACTTACCCACACAATTGAAGAAACACACTGAAGACACTCAGATAAACTTAGAAACCATAAAGTAACACACTAAAAACATTGTGAACATCTTAACAACCACATAGCAACTAAATCTAGTAATTTGCTAAAACCCTCTTAAAACACCTTAGTAACCACCCACACACCTTACCAATCGATTGCAGCAACACTCAGTCTAAAAACATTTAGATAACCTTAGCAACCACTCAACAACATCTCAGCAACCAATAGCAACACACTAGAAAACACTTTGAGCACTTTAGCAATCAATGCAAGCCTCTGGCAACCACCCACATACCTTAGCAACCAAATGTAGCAACACACTAAAAACACTTTAATATAACTTTAACCACACAGCAACATCTTAGCAACAACATAGAAACGCCCTGGCAACCACCCACAGCACTATAGCAACCAATTGTAGAATAACCTTGGCTACTGTCCACATACCTTAGCAACACACTAACTTACACTAACAATGCAACTTTTTAGCGACCACACAGCAACACATTGAATTTTAGGAACCACATAGCAACTCCCTGGCCACCACTGACAACACCTTACCAACGGTTTAGCAAAATACCTTAACAACCACAATGCAACGTCCTGGAAACCACCCACACACCTTATAGCACTGTAGAATAACCTTGGCAACCACCCACATACCTTAGCAACCACACAGAACACACTGAATTTTAGTAACCACATAGCAACTCCCTGACAACCATCGACAACACCTTACCAACTGTTTAGAAAAGTACCTTAACAACTACAATGTTAAGTTAGTTATTTGTTGTTATAAGGTACTTTGCTTAAGGGAGCTGCATTGTAGTTGTTAAGGTACTTAAGGTACAACACCAATCTACTGTATAGCAAAGTACATTAGCAACACACTGGCAACACCTTACCAACCAAAATGCAACAACCTGGCAAACAACCACACAACAACTACATACTGTAGCAACCCCCTGGCAACTACCTACAACACCAGATTAACTGTAAAGTACCTTAGAAACACCCTGGCAACCACCCACAGACCTAATCAACTGACTGTACCAACACCCTGGCAACCACCGTCACACTTTACCTAAATGTGTATCAATGCACTAAACTGGTCAAAAACCTTAGCTACCACATATCTTAGCAACACCCTGGCAACCACACACAGACCTTATCGACTGACTGTAGCAACACGCTAAAACACTCAGACTCTAATTACTCTAGCAACCACAAAGCAACATCTTAGAAACCATAGCAACACCCTGACAGCCAATTTGAACAATTAGCAACACCCTGGCAACCACCTACAACACCAGATCAACTGTTTAGCAAAGTACCTTAGCAACACCCTTAGCAACACCCTGGCAACCACACAACCTCATCAAATGAGGCAACACAACAAAACCACTCAGATAACTCCACCAACCACATAGCATTATCTCAGAAACCACATAGCAACACACTGAAAGGCAATTTGAAAACTTACACAACTACATAGCAACACCCTGGCAACCAGCAACAGATCTTATCAACTGACTGTAGCAACACACTAAAGATTAAACACTTAGATAAATTTACAAACCACACAGCAATATTTCAGAAACCACATAGTAACACACTCAAAGCCCATTTGAACACCGTCATATCTACATAGCAACACCCTGGCAACCACCCACAAGTCTTATTAACTGACTGTAGCAACACACAGATAAATTTACAAACCACACAGCAATATTTCAGAAACCAACATCTTAGAAACTACATAGCAACACACTGAAAGCAACTTTGAACACCTTCACAACTATATAGCAACACCCTGACAACCACCCACATACCTTATCAACTGACTGTAGCAACGCACTAAAAACACTCAGATAACTTTACAAACCACACAGCAACATCTTCGAAATCACATAGCAACACACTGAAAGCCACTTTGAACACCTTCACAACTACATAGCAACACCCCGGCAACCACCTACAACACCAATTCAACTGTACAGCAAAGTACCTTAGCAACACTCTGGCAACCACCCACAGTCCTTATCATCAGTCCTTCACAACTACATAGCAACACCCTGGCAACCACCATCACACTTTACCTATGTGTATCAATGCACTAAAACTGGTCAAAAACCTTAGCTACCACATGCTGTAGAAACACCCTGGCAACCACCTACAAGTCCTTATCAACCATATAGCAAAGTGCCTTAGCAACACCCTGGCAACCAGTCAAGCATCACAGAGCTGCAATTCTTCAGAGATGTCTAGTTTATTTGTAGAGTGGTGAAATCCCACACACATTCAAAGCTGCAGGATGTGCCGCCCATGTGTCTAATGATGATTACCTGAGTAAACACATCTGTAGTGAGGAGCTCTCCTCTCCAACCCTGCAGATTTGTAAACCAATTAGTCGCGTACAAATGCATCTGCGAGTCTCCAAAGGAAAACAGTACAGGGATCCCCACCCGAAAGTAAACACACCTCCCGATTAAAGACGTCATTGTTCATTGGAACAGATGTCATCCTGAGCACACAAGAAGATCTCAATCAATTACCAGCCAACGGCGTGCGCAAGCGAACATCATCAATTTCCTATTACGACATGCCACGGAGCTGTCAATCAAGACAAATTACCGCAGGAAATCACATGGCCCACCCAGAACACCTCTCAGATCCAATTCCTCCCTACCGCTTGATCCGTTTTTTTTTTCCCTTTTTCTGTCTGTCGCTAGTAATAGTAACTGCATTACACGCATCTCTCACACACGTAACGCTGTTTCTGAGCCACAATGCCTTGACACCATTTCAAATTGCTGCTCTACATTACTGTGTGACATAAACATAACCTTACTGTGACAGAGGAGCCAAAGCTCAGTGGCTCCCACTAGACGTCAGCCTCTGACAGGATGTGACACGGGCTCTTAAAAGGGGCGGAGCCTCTCCGGCAGATATTAAAAGCTGTCATCATGCTTTAATATGCAGCATTGTTTATAGACAGTAATAAACAGCAGGGGTATAATCAGATGAAAATGAATGTTTCCTGCTGTGGTCGATGTCACATTGAAAATGACAAGTACAAATTTCGAGGAGCTATACCCCGAAGGCTTGGCGTTCCACATGATATCAGCCGTCAAATATCTTCCCCCTCATTAATTACAGCCTCTCATGCACAAACAAACTTTTAAGAAAAGAAAACTGTGTAGCAAAACAAAAGGGAAGTAACAATCTGTGGATCGATCTGCAGAAAGTTCACTTTAAAATGTGGAGAGTACTAAAGTTTGAGACTGAAAATAAATAAATGAATAATAAAACCAACTAAAAAAGTTCACCATGTTAAAGGTAGGTGGGTGCGTGGGTGGGTGGTTGAGTATAGAGATGTCCAGACAAAAGTGTATATTGATTTAAACATTTACATCTAACATTAAAACAATAGTAGAGACTGAATGCAAGAATGTGAAGACCTCAAATTTAAAATAAATAAACAAATAAAAGCAACCTTTAAAATAAATAAAAAAGAACTTGAAATTATTTACTATAAAATAAATAAATAAATAAATAAATAAATAGCATTTACAACAAAAAAGAAACAAGAACGGAAACCTAGTAATTAACTTTAAATAAATTAAATATTACAAAAATATATACAAGAAAATAATAAATAAATACATAAATAAATAGCCTTTACAATAAAAAGAAGCAAAAAAATGTATATTATGACAAAAAAACTTTAAATAAATTAAATGTTACAAAAAACTAAAAATGAAGACAAGCAAACAAACAAACAAACAAACAATTTAAATAAAAGCAACTAATAAATGCAATAATATAAAAAAACTAATAAAATAACTCTAAATGAATAATAAATAAATAGGATTTACAATAAAAAGAAACAACAAAAAACAAAATATTTTGACAAAATAAAAACCTTAAAACTACAAAAAAATATAAAAATGAAGACAAACAAACAACTATTAAAATAAAAGCAACAAATAAATGAAATATAAAAAACAAATAAAACTAACTCAAAATGAATAATAAATAGGATTTAAAATAAAAAGAAACAACAATGAAAACGAAATATTTTGACAAAAAATAAATAACTTTAAATAAAATAAATATAAAAAATATAAACATTAAAATAAACAAATAGCATTTACAATAAAAAGAAACAACAAAGAAAACTAAATATTACGACAAAATAAAAACTTTAAATAAAATATTACAAAAAATATAAACATTACAATAAATACAATAAAATAAACAATAACAACAACAACAAAAAACTCAAAATGAATTACAATAAAATGTTAGAGCAATAAATAAATTAAGAGCATTTAAAATAAAAAAATCTGCAGCAGATGATTTTTTTTGACATAAATGATCTTGAAATTTATTGTCAAAGCCAGTAGATGTTACACAAGCAGGCTGTCCTTTAGATTAGATGAATTTAGAATTCACCATACTGACAATATATCTTTAAAACATGCTGTCAGGACCCTAAAAACCTCTCCAAAAAAGTTGTGCCTCTAAATCCATCTCCTTAAAACTCAAAATGTACAAAAATGAGTCAACTTCCTACAATGCTCTAACAACTAAACCACAAACCGAGAAACTGGCTAAAATCATTCTATAAAACATTTAAAACATCTTAGCAACCGCATAGCACTGCCTTGGCATTCTGACTGAGTTTTGCACTGACGAGGACCACTTACATTTTCTTTAGAAAATGTAAAAATCTTGTTTTATTCCATCTTCGTTCCACTTAATTAAGGTCAGAACTAAGGATCTAAAAGCAAACACAGCTTGCAAGATGCACTTAACCTGATACACACAATCTGAAATGTTACGCATATTAAGGCAATATTAGCTAGGGGAAATGTCCTTAAGGAGCTTGCATATTATTCTTTTCAATTCCATTTCTGATTATTATGTGAGAGTCAGTAACCGTGTCTTTTTTTTTTTTTTTTTTTTAGTTTCATATATAATACACTGGACATAATATCATGTCAGCTGTTCTATAGTAAACAAATATATAAATACATAATTGTAAATTTTACAGGGTTAAAATCTCTTGATATTATGGGGAAAATAACCAATGAACTCATAATAAAATTGATTTTAAGGCAGGAAAGAAAAAAAAAGTTTCCGCCACTGACTTTTTTCTCAAAATTGTGATACAAATTCACAATTCTGACTTCTTTTTTTTTTCAAACAATTGCATGATATAAACTTGCAATTGTGTGAAATAAATTCAGAATTACGAGATCATTTATATTTTATTTATATTTTGCAATTCTGACTTTTCTGAAATTTGTGTGATATAAACTCTTATATATAAACTTTTATTTTATTTTATCTGAATTTTTTTATTTTGAAATTTGTATCTCACAATTTAGATTTTTTTTTCCTTGCAATTGCGAGTTTATATCTCACAAATGATATCTCTTACTTTTTTCTCCCAGTTTCAACTTCTGCATTATAAACTCTGTAAATGCGAGTTTGTATCTCGCAATTCTGAATATTTTTATCTTGCAATTTTGACTCTTTTTTTGGATAATTACTTGATACAAACTTACAATTGCAAGAAAAGTCGGCAAATGCGGGGTTTGTATCTCGCAACTTTGACAATTTCTTCTCACGACTGCGAGAAAAAAGTCGGCAAATGTGAGTTTGTATCTTACAGTTCTGACTTTTTAAAAAAAATGCACACTGCAAAAAATGCTTTTCTTACTTAGATTTTTTGTCTTTCCAGCCAAAATATCTAAAAATTCTTAAATCAAGAAGGATTTTCTAGACAAGCAAAAATTATTGTCTTGTTTTCAAAAAAAAAAAAAAAAAAAAGAAAGGTCATAATTAAGTCATATTTTACTTAAAACAAGCAAAATAATCTTATTTCAAGCAGGAAACTAGATTATTTTGCTTGTTTCAAGCAAAAACTCTCTTAATTTTACTTCTTTTTTCTGAAAACAAGACAATGATGTATATGTGTCTAACAAATTCTTCTTGATTTAAGAATTTTTAGATATTTTGGCTGGAAACAAGACAGAAAAATCAAAGTAAGAAAAGCAGTTTTTGCAGTGCAATTGTGTATTTTATCTCACAATTCTGACTTTTTTCTGAGAATTGTGCGATATAAACTTACAATTGCGAGAAAAGTCGGCAAATGCAAGTTTATATCTCGCAATCCTCGCTTTTTTCAGAGAATTATGTGATATAAACTTACAACTGCGAAAAAAAATCGGCAAATGCAAGTTTGTATCTCGTAATTCTGACTTTTTTTCCCCTTACAATTCTGACTTTTTTCTGAGAATTACATAATATAAAGTTACAACTGTGAAAAAAGTCGGCAAATGTGAGTTTGTATCTCACAATTCTGGCTTTTTTTCCCCTCGCAATTCTGGCTTTTTTTCCTCCTCGCAGTTCTGGCTTTTTTCAGAGAACTGTGCGATATAAACGTACAATTGCGAGAAAAGTCGGCAAATGCAAGTTTGTATCTCGCAATTCTCGCTTTTTTCAGAGAATTACATGATATAAACTTACAACTGCGAAAAAAAATCGGCAAATGCAATTGTGTATCTCGCAATTCTGACTTTTTTTCCCCTTACAATTCTGACTTTTTTCTGAGAATTACATAATATAAAGTTACAATTGTGAAAAAAAGTCAGCAAATGTGAGTTTGTATCTCACAATTCAGGCTTTTTTTCTCCTCGCAATTCTGGCTTTTTTCAGAGAATTACGTGATATAAACTTACAATTGCAAGAAAAATTGTGAGTTTGTATCTTGCAATTCTGACTTTTTTTAAACGCAATTGTTTTTGATCTCACAATTCTGACTTTTTTTCAGAGAATTGCATGATATAAACTCACAATTACGAGAAAAACTTGGCAAATGTGAGTTTCGACTTTTCGACCCGAGTAATTCTCATGTTTGTTTTTTTCTCGCAATTTAGATTTTTTTGCAACTGCAAGTTTATAAAAAGTTGAAAAAAGTCAGAATTGTGAGATATAAATTGCAATAAAGTCCAATTTTAAGGGGGAAAAAACCTATATGTTCTCAGAATTGCAAGTTTATATCTCAGAATTCTGACTTAACTTGCAATTGTGTGTTATAAAGTCAGATTTACGAGATATAAACTTGCAATTCTGAGAAAAAAAGTCATAACTGCAAGATATAAACTCGCAATTCTGTCTTTTTTTGGAGAATTACGCGATATAAACTTCGGCAAATGCAAGTTTGTATCTCGCAATTCGGAACAATTCAGAAAAAAACTGTTACTGTGTATCAGAATTGTGAGACATAAACTCGCAATTGTGAGTTATAAAATGAACTCGCATTTCTAAGAAATGAAGTGGCAATTCCATTGTGGGATAAAAGTCGGAATTACCTTTTTTAAATGGTTTATTCAGTGGCAGAAACGGGCTTCCATAAACAACATATATAATACAGATGCCAATACATACATATATAATATAGACGCATTGCACAAAGCGCAAATTCCTGAGGCTAGTTTTACACAATAAGGTGCACAGGCTCTCTGAAACACCATCTGTTCAAAATTCACTTCTGAGAGCTCTTCACTTTCATGTAGGTGTCCGCTTCGGTATAACAGCTCAGCTTGCCTGTACTACGGCAGGCCCATCTACACACACACACATAGATATAGGCACACAGAGAGACAGGTAATTATAAGTAAGCAATGAGGAACCTTTTGTAGATCACAAGTGAAATGAGAAGTGAAATCAGCATGCACTTCCTCTGCGCTAGCCGCAATGTCTCATTTGGCCGCCCACTCCCTTTCTGAGGCTGCAACCAACGCAGCGGCTCAGCGGAGGAGGAGAGGGCAGCACTCTGAGAGAGGAGCAACTTCACAAAAAACTCATTTATACTTTTGTCTTCATATGCTGTTTACACTCCAACTAAAGCACTTAACCATTAAAAGCACACTCCATTAGGGTGCAAAAGTCAATATATATGGTAAATGGGCTTTTTCACTAAGAATCTCTGTGTCAGCATGGCTGATAATGCATGAAATTTTAACTTTTAGTTTTAATACTGACAAAATAATGTCCAAATTGTGGCAAATGGAAATACCTAAACAAAGTGATACAATTCTATTTACTCATATTAGTTATATATAATAATAAAATATGATAGCTCATCCAAAAATTATTATATTAAAGATTATATTAAATTATATATACAAACAAGCATAAAACATAAAAATAAATAATTGAAATGAATATAATGTAGTATTTAAAACTATACAAGCATTTTTAAGACACCCATATATACACGTTCAGTAGTTTGGGGACAGTATTTTTATTAATATTATTTTTTTAACACTGGAAAACATGCTTTTCTTACTTAGATTTTTTATCTTGTTTCCAGCCAAAATATCTAAAAAAAAAAATAGAAAAAAAAAGTTTGTTTTTAGACACAAAGAAGTTAAAATTATGTGAGTTTTTGCAAAATAATCTGCCAACAGGATAAACAAAATAATCTAGTTTTCTGCTTGAAAAAAGATTATTTTGCTTACCCCATTGGCAGATTATTTTACTTGTTTTAAGCAAAAACTTACTTAATTGTAACTTCTTTCTGACAATCTTTTTTATTTGTCTAGAGAATCCTTCTTGATTTAAGAATTTAAAAATACTTTGGCTGGAAACAAGACAAAAAAATCTAAGTAAGAAACATTTTTTGCAGTAAAGAAATTAATAATTGTAGAAATCACTATAATGTTACAAAGATTTCTATTTTAAATGAATTCTGTCTTTTAAACTTTCCATTTATCATTTATGTTGCACAGTTCCCACAAAAATATTATAAATGAGCAGCACAAATGTTATTTTTATTTTAAATACTAAAAATAAATGTTTATTTATTAGAAACATTGTAATATTATTAGTGCTGGGCATTGATTAACCGCGATTAATCACATCTAAAATAAAAGTTTTTGTTTATATAATATGTGTGTATAATTATATATATATATATATATATATATACACACAAAAACTTTAATTTTTGATGCGATTAATAATAATTAATCGTTGCCCAGCACTAAATATTATAGTGATTTCTGAAGGATCGTGTGACACTGAAGACTAGAATAATAGCTACTGAAAATTAAACTTTGCCATCAGAGAAATAATTGATAGGTTAAAATATATTTTAAACTCAATATAAAAATATAGGAATCGATTATTTTAAATCATAATATTTCACTCTATAATTCATTAAATAAATTCACGTTAAAAATGAAAAATAAAAAACAATATTCAACCGAAATACAACTATTTGTTGTCCTTTAAAGTTGTCCAAATGAAGTTCTTAGCAATGCATATTATTATTTAAAAAAAAAAAAAAAAAAAAAGTTTTGATATATTTACAGTAGGAAACTTACAAAATATCTTCATGGGACATTATCTTAATATCCTAATGATTTTTGGCTTATACAACGTATTTTTGCCTGTTGCTAAAAATATACCTGTGCAATTTAAGACACATTTGCTCATTTTTGTATCATGGAAATGCAGGTTTAATTTTAACCACACAGTTTCTATTTCCTTCTACTATCAGTTTAGACAGTTGCGCAGTCTCATGGAAATCATGCCTGGTGTGCAGCTGCCACATTCGTCCCGTTTTCCCTCCCCTGCGCCCTCCTTCATCTCCCCGTCCTTTCTCAATATTCGAAGAGGCCTCAAGGTCACAGCAGAGCTGCTAGACGGCACGTCTCGTCACATTACTGAACATACCCACTCAACGCAACACTTGAAATATGAATCATTATCCAAAGATGTACGGTAATTATTACTAAGGAGGTGGTATTTTTAGCTGGTAATTAGCCACTTGTCCTAGCGAGAGCCCAGCATGATGCTTATCTATCAAGGTGGGAGAGAGAGATGATGGAACGAGAGAGGAAGAAATTACTGTCATTGGATGCGACATGTCAAAACAACATCATGTCACACTTCCAGTGTTTTTCACTGACGCTCAACAAAAAGCACACAGATTTTTTCATGAGCTTAAGTTAGAAATTACTATATTAAAATCCCATTAAAGCAATTACACGATTATGTCAACCATTTATCAGCTGTTCTGTGAAGAATTTCCCAGGGACGGATTTGCTGTATCACTGCACGCCGCTAGCTTTAGTGTCGACTGTAGAAACTCTGTTGAATAAACACGGATTCAGACTTTATAGATGTGTATGTGTAGAAGCAAGAGTGTGTTAGTGAGAGTCACGCAGGAGTGTGTCTGCAAGCGTTGTTTGTATTAGTGTGTCTATTTGTGAAGACTACAAACATCTGTGAGGACAGACATGCTGTTTTTAAGCGTTTCAGTCAGATGAGGTTAACCACTCATACTGTGTGGAGATTGACAGTAATGTTTTTATCTTTGATGCCACAAAGACTCCAAAAATGTATGTGTAAAACTAGTACGACAATCATTTCAAAAGTAATATTTGTTTTTGTTTTGTTTTGCTTTGTTTTTTTGCTTATTTCACGAGTTCGCACTTACAGATAAATAAACTAAGTAAAGGATAAGCGTATTTGGCGTGCTGTCCGGGAGAGGGCTCCGAGCTCGGTAGTTAATCCCGAGCCCAGGGCACTCCCCCTGCCCGGGAGAGGGGTCCGAGCTCGGCAATCGGCCCGAACCCAAAGTGCTCCCCCCCGGACTGTAGGTGAGGGGACGGGGTGGTGGAGGGATGCTGAAAACGAGAGATGGTGAAGGTAAGGCTGCTTTGAGTATATATAGGGATTCTCTCTTGTGCTAATTGGATAGGGAGTGTGATTGCTGATGATGAATTGGCCGTGTTAATTATCTGCGCGTTCTCCTCCCGAAATTTGTTAATAAAACATCACTTGTTTTTAACAAACTCGTTTGGGTTGAGCAAAACTCAAAAGGTAGATGGTTGTTTTATTTCATTTAATTAAATAATTTTTTTTATTTTATAATTTATTTGGCAAAAGTAAAAAAAAAATGATTTCAAATTACACAATGCAGAAAAAGATATAATAATAATAATTAATTTATTAATTTATTTATTTATTTAATAATATCATGGATCATGGATGATATTATTATTATTATTATTATTTTAGAACTAATGAAGTGGACAGGTTGTTTTAAAAATATTATAACAACAACAACAACAACAACAACAACAAGCATGTGTTAACTGACATTTTATTAATTCATTCTTATATAATTGAAATACATAAATAAATACATAAATAAATTAGCAACCCTAAACAAACAAACAAACTAATTACATTTAATTAAATTTATTTTTTTATTTTATATTTTATTTTTCAAAAATAAAGCAATGTTTTCCCATTACACAATGCAGAAAAACATATAATAATAATAATAATAATAATAATAATAATAATAATAATTATTATTATTATTATTATTATTAATTTATTTATTTATTTCAGAACAACTGAAGTGGACAAGTAGTTTTAAAAATATACTACTACTACTACTACTACTAATATTTATTTATTTATTTATTTATTTATTTATTTATTTATTTATTTATTTATTTATTTATTTATTGATTGATTGATTGATTGATTGATTGATTGATTTCAGAACAGCTGAAGTGGACAAGTTGTAAAAACTGAATCATGGATGATATTATTATTATTATTATTATTATTATTATTCATTATTATTTTAGAACTAATGAAGTAGACAAGTTGTTTTAAAAATATTATAACGACAACAACAACAAGCATGTGTTAACTGACATTTCATTACTTCATTCTTATATAATTAAAATAAATAAATACATAAATAAATTAGCAACCCTAAACAAACAAATTATATTTAGAATTGGTGTACAATTCATTTAGAATTTTAGCCTATATATCAATGATTTTAAGTGATTAAGTGCTTCAAAGATTTGTGTGTCATCAATTCTTTAAAATAAAAAAAAATAATAATAATAATACAGTAAGTAAAGGCTTTTCAAGATACTAATCATGAAAGCTTCATTCACTTCTCAAGCTAAGGATCTCAGACCACAGACAGAACATGAGGGTTAATAAATCACACAAACACATCTAAAAAAAACAAAGCACCTCTCACAGTGTTGTTTCTGGCCTTGGCAGTGGGAAAGAGGGGCAATTCGATACGTTTGGTGAGGCCTGCAGACAGAGGGCTTCTCCAAAAGGTTGGTGTTTACAAGCAGAAAACATGCTGCTCCACAGCAAGCCGCAGCAGCATGAGGGCTTCTGTGTTTCCCTCGAAATAAACAACCAAACCCGAACACAAAACATTCCCACAGATGTTGGAGGTCATCGTGCCTTTTGGCGAACTCACATTACTTTGTCACTGTTTTCAATGGGAGGTTGAAAGCAGAAATGGAGTGGAGGCATAAGACAGACAGATGTAAAGTGGAATTTGGGGGTGAAGAGCAGGTGAAGCAGGCAGTAGTTGTGTTGAAGGGCATGACTTGTGCTATCGCACAGCTCCCCATTAACCTGCTGTGAGTCTTTGTGTATGTGCTGCAGTCTGATAAGCATACACTGCATTAATATGCCACACACTCATAAAGCATTCATACAGTGGTTCAACACAGGGATGAGAAGCTTTATTCCGACTAACTCCACTTTATTTTAGAGAAGAAAAGAATTAGTTAGGGCTAGGTTGAGTCTTACACCAGCATACCCAGCTACATTTTTGAGCCAAGTTGGACCGTGGCACACGTGCAACATATTGCTGTGGATGTCATGTGCCTTTTAAGAGTTTGAATCTGACTTGCAAAATGGTGTCCTACATGGACAGTCATAGTTATAGACTAGTCATATAGTCATAGACTAGTGTGTACCATACATGTTCTGATACACTGAGCTATGTTGCTCATGTGCTACTTTAGTATCATTGATTATCATTTTGAATTAGTTTTTATTTTTTATTTTTCATTTTTTATACTTATTTTATTTTATTTTAATCAGTATTTTAATTATTTGTATTTTAATTATTATTTAATTATTATTATTATTATTATTATTTTTTTTTACATTTTAATATTTAGGTTGTATTTCTTTTTTATTTATTTCCAGTTAGTAATTTTAATGCCTCAATTAAGCTTATTTCAGTTAGTTTCCAAACAAATTTGTATTATATAAATGTAATATTTACAGTTTATTTCAGCATTTTAGTAGATAATATAATACTAATAATTAACTAATAAATAACACTAATAATTCTGGTTCATAGTTGATTTTGAATGTTGCTCAATCCCATATTTATTTATTTACCTCTTTGCCCCATAATTTCATCTCATTACTACAACAAACAAACAAACAAACAAACAAAAGGTGAAAAGACACACACAACTTTCATACAAATGAACATAAAATAAAGATCAGTTGAATTAGTTTGAAAAATGTAATATTGATGATGATAATAATAATAATAATAATAATAATACCAACTATTTATATACTTATAAAATGTTATTAGCAACTGTTTACCAAAATATTTTTGCTTATTCATCAATAAATAAACAATTATTTTTCATTAAAAATAAGTTTCTAGCTTGTTTAAAAAAAAAAAAAAAATAAATAAATAAATAAATAAATAAAAGGACACAAAACTTTCATGAAGTTTGCACAGTTGAATTAGCTTGGAAAATGAACAGATTGACAATAAAATGAATTATTTAATTATAAAAATAAGTTATTCATAGTATGCATTTGTTTACTAAAATGTTTTGTTATTTTGTAAGTAAAAAAATAAATAAATATGAATAAACAATAATAATAAATAATGCAAGCCGTATAGTAAAATAGTTTTGTTCATTTGTAAATAAATAAACAATCATGAATAATAATAATAATAATAATAATAATAATAATAATATTGTTATTATTATTATTATTATTATTATTATTTATATACTTGTAAAAAGTTATTAGTATTACTGTATGTAACTGTTCACTAAAATATTTTGCTTATTCATAAATAAAATGTGGATGGATTGATAATATTAACTATTTTAAAAATATCAATTACTAGCACCTGTTTATTTCATTCATTCATTCATAAATAAATAAATAAATAAATAAGTAATATTACAAACTTGTTTTACGTGTCGTAAAGTGTTTTGCGACATGTTTTTCATCAGTGTTGCACACTTTAGTCAACTAAACAGTGAAGGCAAATATCATAATGTAAATAAGGACAGAAGGTGACCATCCCATGATAACTCCAATGGCTACAAGGCTGTTTTCTGTACAGCAACATCCATAAATAAGGGCAGGCAGGTTAAGAATAATTCAGCGTAATTATCAAGCAAAAACTCTCAAAAGAGAGGCCCGGAGAGTGGAGGTCAGGTGCAAGAGTATAGAGCGAGGTACCGTCGCTCCTGCCTTCCGGCTGTAAATTTTCCCGCTCAACACAAACCTATTCACCCTTCCCCTCTCGCCACCCTTCACGCCTCACCTCTAACCGCTCCATATTTCAGACGTAATTTGGCACACGGGGATAAAATTATCCTTGTGTTCTGAAGCAGCAACAGTGAAAGGGCAGAGAACAGATAATTGTTAACAAATCTGACTTGCGTGGAGTGTGTTTTTCCTGGCCCGCTGCGTTCAGTGAGCGCCGTCGTGCCGATCTCCAGAAAATCTGTCTACGCTTTGGCAGTCGCCCCAGAGCAAGCATCTGTCAAAACAAATGCTTCTCGTGTTGGCAATAAATAAATGAAAGAATAAATGAATAAATGAATAGATAACACAAGGGGGGAAGACAGACACATCAGAGACGGCGGAGGAAGAATGATCTAATGTCATCATTTAGCAGAGGACGTCGAAGAATTAAGGAAGAGCGAACGACGAGTCCTGTCAGATTAAACGCGATGACAGTATTAATGCAACAAATGAATGATATCACAACATGTTATAATGACAACGTCGAGAAACAGCCTGTTAATTGCCTGAAAGTGAAATTATATGAACAACCAGATTTTTACACTTTATGAAAATCGGAGTGTTTTCTCCCCTTCAGCAAAAGTCTCTTCTCAGTTTCACTGTTAATAAATTTGACAAATAATTACAAATATACAGCAATTACAAATAATGGAAAATTTTTCTACTGAAGTACAAAACTGATTCTAACAAATCAGCATATTACAATAATTTCTGAAGTATCATGTGACACTGCAGACTGGAGTAATGGCTACTGAAAATTCAGCATTGCCATCACATGAATAAATAATATTTTGAAATATATTCAAATGGAAAACAGTTCTTTGAAATTAAAATTATATTTCACAATATTATATATAGGAGACTTTCAAAGGCATTTTAAAAAAACTTGCTGAAATTAAACTTTTGAAAGGTAACAAATATCTTCCTCTCATATTAAGGATGCTATGGTGAAAAGATATGCATAAAACTTTCATGAAAAATGGTTGAATTAGCTTGGAAAATGGACACATTGATAATTAAACTGATTATTTATTTAATAAAAAGTTGTGAAAAATATAAGTATATTATATAGTATAATAATAATAATAATAATAATAATAACCATTTATACACTAATGCAAATTTAGTGTATAAATAACTTATAATAAGTTATTAGTATTACTATATATAACTGTTTACTAAAATATTTTGCTTATTAAATAAAATGTGAATGAATGCATAATTATTTACTCATAAAAAATAAGTTACTAGCACCATGTATTTTACTTAAATATTTCAGTTTCTTTTAAATAAATACATAAATAAATGTTATATGTATGTAAATATATATGAATAAGTATGGATGAAGGGTAATACTAGTACTACTACTACTACTACTACTAATACTAATAATAATAATAATAATAATAATAATAATAATAATAAATTATTTTTACACTTATAATAAGTTATTAGTATTACTCTAACGGTTTACTAAAATATTTTTGCTTATTCATAAATAAATAAAATGTGGATGATGGATAGATTATTTACTCATACAAAAGTAACTAGCACCATGTATCTGCTTGCTAAAATATACCGGTTTATTTCATAAATAAATAAATAAATAAATAAATGGTGAAAAATGAAAACTTTCATGAAAAACATGAAACATGAATTAGCTTGGAACAGATTGATAATAAAACTAATTATTTATTTAATTATAAATTAAGTTGTTGTTATTATTATGTACTTAATAACTTAATTATTTGTGTTCATTCATTTGTAAACAAATATGGATTAATAATAATAATTATTTATACACTTCTAAAAGTTACTAGTATTACTATAGGTAACTGTTTGCTAAAAATATATTTTTGCTTATTCATAAATAAATAAAATGTGGACTGAAGGATAACACAAATTGTTTACTCATCAAAAATTAAGTTACTAGCACCATGTATTTGTTTACATATTTATGTTTATTTCATTGAATAAATAAATAAATAAATAAATGTGAAACAATGCACACGGAACTTTCATGAAGAACAGTTGACCTTGGAAAATGGATGGACTGATAATAAAACTAAATTATTTATAAATGTATAATTATTTATAATAACTATAAAAAAGTTATAAATATAATGTATTTGTTTACTAAAATATTTTGTTATTAAATATATTTATATTTATATAGAATTGAAATGACAACTACTGTTTATACACTTAAAAGTTTATTAGTATTACTGTATCTAACTGTTTACTAAAAGAAGAAGAAGAAAAAGAAGAAGAAAAATTCTTTCAAAACCTTTTTTCAGGGAAAATTTACAGCACACTACCATCTTAGTGAATAATGCATTAAGCTATCGTAGACCCTTTACAGCACTAGACTCCTCTGAGTCATTACACAGTGCCGGCAAGGATCCTCTTTTGATCCAGTTAGAAATTCTATAAAACACATTAGTTATTATTATTCATTTGTCTGTCCGAAGCGTGCCGTTTGAAGCGTGCAGCCCGGAAGAATTAGCATTTCATGGCTAAGCAAAGCTGTGAGGGAAACTGTAAGTGAACACTTGTGATATCAAATTGAGGGTAGCATCTAATTGCATTATTTATACATGCTGAAATGACCCAAATGAGTAACTTACACACAAAAACACGACAACACCCAACACACACACACACACACACACACAGTCAAACTCTAGGCGATGAGGTGACAGTTCAAAGAACAGGCAAAAAGGTTACGCTCCAGGCAAACAGTTTAAGGCCTGTTTTTTTGCCTCAAACGTTTAGTCATTTACATATATGATGCCTTTAGGCCATTTCAACTTGGTGAGGAAATGTGTCCTGTCTCTGCTCCCCATGAATACAGTATTGATTTAGTGTAATGTTAGGTTTAACTTGCTGAATATGACCAACTTTACTTAAATCTGCTGTTATCAGCCTAAACGCCCTTTCTGCTTAATCAAACTCTTCCTCATTTTAGACACCATTACTGAAAACTTGTACTTTAGGAAAATTATCATTTGTACAAAACTGGAAAACTTCTGCTGGTTTCAGGATAACGACAGACATTTAGACCTAAATAGTCTGAAGAGCAAACATTTAAGAGTTTTTTTGCAGGTTTACAGGTCCTTGATAAACAAGGATGTAAATGACAAAGAGGAGGTGAAAAAAACTTTATGGAACTTACCCACATTCAAGTTTAGGAAAATAAATAAATAGATAAATATTTGTTTATTCTTTTATCCATAAAAAATATTCCGGGGGTCATGAAAGATTTGTGAATATGAAAAACAAAACAAAACGAAAACTGGAAATACAAAAGCTGGAAACAATTTAAAAACCGTTATACTACCCTGACATGTTTTACTACGTATTATAACATTTGTTCATTCATTCATTCTTTCTTTATTTTATCCATTCATATTCATACAATAAAATATTCCAGGGGTCATGAAAGGTTTGTGAATATGATACAAAAAAAGAAGAAGCTGGAAACAATTTAAAAACAGTTATACCAACCTGACATTTTTTACTACCCTGATATTTACTACAAAAATATCTAAAATTTGTTTGTTCATTCACTGTTTACATATTCATACTACAAAATATTCTGGGGGTCATGAAAGATTTGTCGATATGATCTAATAAAAAAAAAAAAAAAAAAAAAAACTTGGAAAAAAGCTGGAAACTGTTTTATTTATTTATTAAATAGTTACTTTAGTTATGTATTTGTTAATTCATTTGTTCATTCTTTTATACATTCCCTGTTTACATATTCATACAACAAAATCATATGGGGATCAAATCAAAGATTTGTGAATATGAAAAAAAAAAAAAAAACAGCTGAAAACAATTTAAAAACAATTGGAGTTGGAGTTGGAGCTGGAAACTGGAAAAATAGCTATAGCAGGAAAAACAACAAAACAACTTGGAAAAAAAGTATGTGGCTCAGGCTTTTGGCCAAACGGACTAAGTCACTGACAGCTGTTGGACGTCATTGGGGCAGCTCCCTCACCTTGAATGTGAGCAGAGCTGGTACTTAGTGCTCACCCTAATATTTAGCCTGCACTCCCCTCAGCATGGCAGCATGGGTATACCAATTCCCTATAGCGATTTCCCTAGAGGACGCAGTTCGATGTTCCCTCGAAAGGGAACGTCTCATGTTACGAATGTAACCATGGTTCCCTGAGAAGGGAACGAGACACTGCGTCCTCTAGGACTTGATGCCATGCTTCATCATTAGCTTCAGATGAAGAAGCAAATGATGTGTTTGACCGGTGCCTGTTAATACTATGTGGTTGCACTGGCAGTGATGTTTTGTTCGCTGAATTTGCACAAAGGATCGTCTATATTGAGAATAATGTCAACTGCCAAAAACTGTCAACATCACCCAAAACACTGTTGATTTGCATCTCAATTTGTTATCTCTTCAGCTTGCCAGAACCTCACTATACTGTGTGATCCAGTTCTTTATAGCTCAAAACTCCAAGTTCAAGAGTTTAACATCTGCTCAAGAATTTCAGAGAACACATTGCTAGCTTTCAACTGCTCAAATGGTTAGTACCAGAAGCTCCAATCAACCCTGCAAGAAAAAAAAGACCCAGGAACCTTGTCTTTTTACCATCCCATTCACTACCACACAATAGAGCAAAAACGTATATAAAATGCTACATACTTTAACCATCAGGCATTTCAGCACTGGACAGCTCTTACCTAGAAGAGAAAAGAAAACAGAAAAGAATGAGTCCATAAAATTCAGATACCTCTTCATCTGTACAAGAAAAGACACGGAAGAACAATGGAGACGGTGTGAAACGTCTCCTCTTAATTACGAGTCCATCACAGCCAAAGACCCGTTTGACACATAGCAGAAAAAAGCATTAAAGAAGAATTAATCTCGCTGATCATTTCCCTGACCGGGAGTGTGACGGCGTGTTAATAAATGTGGACTCCTGAGAGGAGGTGGCCCCTGTGTCGCTCCGAACGAGAGAGGTCACTCCTCTGTTTCAAACCCATTCGTCACGTCTCGCCACTGGCTCAGGTGTGCCGGCGTCGCGGAGGACCGTGCGCAGATGTCTGCTGAGTAAGACTGATATCGGAGATTCGCCAGTCAGCTGGCTGTGAAGTAGAATACGCGGGGACAGCAGGTCGGGGACGCGAGCGCGACGGGACATGATTAAGGCGGAGGTGAGAGGTGTAAGGGTCTGTTGGACGCCAATGATAGATAGAGACCGCAGCACTGTGACGGCAACGTGGAGCTTGGAGTCTCGCAAGTTCTGTTCTGAGACAAACATGACTAGAGATTGTTTTGAAACAACTGTACGCTTCTATAAACGTAAAGAGTATGTATAAATAAAGCTAGTCCAACCTGGACCAAGCACAGTTGCCTACAAGTTTCTAGTGACCCCAAAGACCTTGATTCCTGGTTTATGTGTGTTTAATTATGGTTAGATCTAAACTCTGCAGGACAGTGGCCCTCCAGGACTCCTGCTCTATGTAAAGTGACATTTACACTGACAGCAATTTTGTGGCTGAGTATGAACATGTACCAGCAAACAACAGCAGAGAGATTTAATCGCTGTCATTGTAAACGCCTCTTGAGAATGTAACATTGTTCTCTTCTTCCTAAGCAGCGGGTTTCAAGTAAAATGATTTACCCTCTCCGGGGCGTAAGACTCATTCTCGCATTCACATCACTGGTGCGTGTTCACTGCGGGAATTTCAGCACTA
The DNA here is from genome assembly GCA_033026305.1 of Cirrhinus molitorella. Lineage (NCBI taxonomy): Eukaryota > Metazoa > Chordata > Actinopteri > Cypriniformes > Cyprinidae > Cirrhinus > Cirrhinus molitorella. The sequence continues at coordinate 22,032,860 of CM065139.1, read as the reverse complement.
GATTATAAATGGACCATTGGATGATCCATCTCTAAAACCGCTCGTTTCTTAGCCTCCAAGAGTGATGACTGATGTCTTCTGCTCCATTTGCCCCAGTAGGGTCACACAGAAAAATGACACTTTTCTAAAAAGGGCCACAGATGTTGCCTTTCTGTATCCAACAACGTTATCACCGGCCAAATGTGGGCCAGTGATAAAAGAGCGAGACTGCAACGTCTAGTCGGAACATAAACCTGACTGGAAGAGAGATACATATCAGAAGCTCAAGTGAAGTTTGGGTCTCTCATCCAAGATAAAATCATGGACTTTATCTTGAACATGAGACTGGTTGTCTTTATTCATCACATATGGTTATCTTCACTCACATATGGCTGGTAATGCTAAAGCTAACGTTACTTTCCTTCAAAAAGATGACTTTGTTCTTTCAGACAAATACAATCTGAGTTATATATATGAAAAATGTCCTGGATCTTCCAAGCTTTATAATGGCAGTGAATGGGGTTTAAGACATTGTAAAAAGTGCTTTGATGCATTTGTGTGAAACTGTGAAAAAATATCCATATTTAAAGAGCAGGTTTGTAACATAACTATCCTTCAATGTAAACAGCCTGCAAAGTTGTTAATCAGAAAGTGCATGATAAATAAAGATATCGTCTCTCAAAAGAAAGAGTAGACTCTGAACCATCTTAACAAGTCTTCATATTTTCAAATCTTCTGCCTGTTACTGATATATGCCACTAGCATAATTCATTAGAACACTCTGACCTGCCTACAAACATTTCCACCAGTTAGTGTGTTTTCATCACATCGAGAAGACGCTGCATTCTGCACTGTGAAAGCAAGTTTGTTTTGTTTTAATTGCTGAACGATGATAATGTGAAGAATCAGTAGTTAAAATTAATTATACCACAGCAATACAATTCAAACCTTTTATTGTGTGCTTGTCATTTTAAAGAGGCCTGCTTCTCAAATTGAGGGATTCGCTAAATGCTTGTCCATGAAAGATAAGTCTATATGTTTTTTATTTGGACCAGCAAGAATCTCCGAACCACAACCTGTAAGTATGATTAACACGCTATGTGTACATTTTCAACTGAGCGCTCAAAATAGCAAGATTTTTGTGCTAATATGTGATGTATACCTAGTGCCACATTATTACTACATTACATTATTATTCTTACTGAAATAGTTCTGATAATTTGCTGTGAACCCACTATTTCCTAAGAATGTGTTGATTAATGTAGACTGACGTTCTAATTACTTAGTTTAATAATAAAAAACACATTTTGGTTTACAATCTGTATTGTTTCATCAGTTTGTCACATCAGCACTCAGCTAACGTATCCACCATTATAGTTTTGTGAAGTGTTTACAGTTTAGCAGCTAAACTTTAGCTGTGGGAACGATTCGCTTGCATTGTATACGGAAAGACCAATTACAACAGACTTGGCCAGCTGACCAATCAGAGCAGAGTAGGGTTACTTTGTGAGGGGTTTACAGACCTTAAGCTCAGAACTGCTTCGAACGAACTGTTTGGAAATCATTGCAAAATTATTCTGCTATTAAATATATATTCTGAGAAAAAAATGTTTTCTGACCTTAAATGCATTTAAACCTGTTGAAGGGGACTCCAACACAATATTAGAAAAAAGAAACACCAGTGTTCTTTTGGCTTATGTCAAAATCCTCTGACATTTTTCTACACAAATCCTCATGTTGTACTAATCATGTTGCACTTCCGTGTTCCTCACCAAGTTCGCCTATGTCATACGCTGAAATGCCACTCTCGCAGTCTGTGGAAGCTAGAAATTATGGTTTATAAAGTTGTAAATACGGCTATTTTTTTTGACACAAATGCATCTATTGACTTCAGAGGGACCCCCCAAGAGCCATGTGGAGTACTTTTTATGATGGATGGAAGCATTTTATTGGTCTTCAAAATCTCAACAGCCATTCACTGCCAATATACATTTTTTTTTTTAAATATAACTCCAAATGTGTTGGTCTGAGAGAAGAAAGTCATATACACCGAGGATGGCTTGACGGTGAGTAAATCATGGGGTAATTTTCACTATTGGTTGAACTATTCCTTTAATGAGACTTATGCATGTAGATTTATGTAGAACATGTTCCAAATTATTTCCTAATAGATATTTTGAGGTATGTCAGCTTTTTTAAGGCTAAATGCAATGAAATGCTAATTTTTCAAACAGTTGTTTACTTTACAAGATATTATGAATTACCTGTTAAATGAATAAAATTATAAAAGTAGAAGACTTTGTCTTGCACATAAGCCTAGCCGTCCTCATTCATCAAATATTTCCATCTTAAGTCTTATCAAACATGTCATTCTTCACCACATAATGCTAATGCTAATGCTGTTTCCCTCCAAAAAGATGCTAAAGGATAGTGATTTCGAACTTATTGACGCTTATTTACGTACAACACTTTTAAAATCACTTTATACTGGATGATTTTGAGGTATGGAAACACACAAGTAAATTATAGTAAAATTGTAGTAACCATGTTGATTACCTTTTATATTACCACAGTTTTACTACAAATACCATGGTTAAACTATGGTTTGTGTAGCAAAGCCATTATTAATTTGTGGTTACCATGGTTCAAATATAGAAACCATGTTTTTTTGGTTTTACTATAGTAAAACCTTGGTTAATTTTCTTAAGAGAAAGGCTAAATACAGCTAAATGCTAATGATGACAAAAGAGTTCTTTGTAAGCAAAAAGTCGAAAATAAAGTTCTCAGTTTAATGAAAAGTGAAAATGTTCAAAAAGCCGTTTGAGCTCAGCTTACGACTGCCGCCGCCAACAATGCTAATTCGACTCAAATCCAGGTTTATTCCCAGCTCCAGAGGTGCGCCGTTGAGCGTCCTAACATTTCGATTCTGTATGCAAGGTCGTGTCTGCCATCTCCCCCTCCTGCCGTTTTACACCTGCCATACTTTATTTGCTCCCACATTAACTTTGCCGCCGAATTTCCCTTCCCATCTAAAATGCATTTACAGGTGGGAGAAACGTAAACAGGCTGGCACTGCCTCATTAAACAACAGCACACACTCTCTCCACCCAAACAAACCAACTTTTATTCCTCAATCATCCCCTCATTCGCTCGCCTCACGAACTGGTTTGTCCTCCATCTTTACGTCTAAGTGACCTTTCGCGAGAGCTCTGTAGGTCAAGCCGTGGGCTGATTCTGATACGGCGAGCATGGAAACATTTGAGGCGCGTCTCGCTCGACCACCATCCCCCATCGCAATGGGGGGCAGGAACATAGTGATAGTGTTCTGACCAGATAACCTTCCCTTTGCTAGCCAATACTTTCAAGGATAATTGTGTTCATGTCAACTGAAGGCACAGAGAAAGAGAGAGACAGAGCGGACATTACAGTCAAATCACAAAATAGCGTCTACACTTTAAAAAGAGAGCCTTTCAAGTTCGGCCTCATCTATAATTTCCACCCTGTCCTTAACGCAAGTGACTAGCTGCTAACGTGTGTACATAAGGGTGTCTATACATCCCTGGCTGGAGTGTGAGAGGCCGTTTTAAGTGTATTTTAATGGCAGTGCGATACAACATCGGCTGAAAGAGTTTCTGTGTTGCGCTGTAGAGATGGGAGAGAGAGAGAGAGGAGAGGCGCATAAGGAGCTTTAATGGTCTGTGACAGCCCCAAACCCCCTCCGCTATCTCTCTCTCTCTCTCTCTTGCACCCACATTCCTTGCTCTGCACAGTCTTCTGCCCCTTTTCATTCTGTGTTTCTCTGACAGGAATCCATAGGCCCGCTTCAGTCTCAGTAAAGGTGTCGACTATAAAGCCCCTGAGCACCTTATCTGCCCCCTGCGTCTGTCAGTAGGGATTTCTGATCGGTTTCTTCTCACACTTTAGAGCAGCTCAAAGCCACTTCATCTCTTTGGCTGAGAAAAACAGGCCTCAAACCTTCACAGCAAGAGCAGGACCCTTTTTTAGCCTCTGAAAGCCAAATTAAGCCTCCTCATGACTTTCTCTCAGATGCTTGTATATACTGAAAAGTTCCTTAGAAGTCTCACTATCAGTCTTTTTGTCCATCCGTCTGTTTAAACATCTGTTTGGCCGACCAATGAGATTCACCACAATACTCTATGCTTTTACATTGTCTATTTGCTAGCGCACACCAAAAACCTGACAAAGTGCATTCACTTTACTGTCTTTTTTTTTTACTTTTGGGAAAACTGAGAATAAATATTGATGACTCATCCTGCACTACACTGATTTTTGTCCAATCAAAAGCTGTCTGGAATCGGTCCCACCTCAAAATACCAATTGCTTATCATACATAGTAATTTAGTAACTGTTTAGATACTGAAAACTCACTATCATGTCATTCCAAACCTGTAAGACCTTTGTTCATCTTTGAAACACAAATGAATATATTTTTGATGAAATCCAAAGAGTTGCAACTACCACATTCAAAGCCTAGAAAGGTAGTAAGGGCATCAGTAAAATAGTCTAACATCAGTGGTTCAATCGTAATTTTATAAAGCTACGAGAATACTTTCTGTGCGCAAAGAAAACAAAAATGACTAATTTATTTAACAATTTCTGATCTTCTGATGTAGAACGTCCATCTCATTGTCTGTTTATTCTGGTTCAAATAAGTAAGGCTGGGCAAAAATTGCAAGTCATTCTCTCAGTCGAAATCTTCAGACATGTTTATGAAGACATGGCGTAGCGAATCCGGGTTCTACATCAGAACGTTGGCTTTATTTGTTTTTTTTTTGTTTTGTTTTGTTTTTTTGTTTTTTTGTCATTAACAATAGTCTCTTATCTTCGTAATATTACGGTTGAACCACTGATGTCACATGGACTATTTTGAATAACAAAAAAATGTTTTTACTATCTTTCTGGACCTTGAACATGTTGCTGTCTATGCGGGGTCAGAAAGATTTCATGAAAAAATATATTAATTTGTGTTTATAAGATGAACGAAGGTCTTACAGGTTTGGAACAACATGAGGGTGAGTAATTAATGACAGAATTTTCATTTTTGAGTGAACTATCCCTTTAAGTTTGTGATTTCCACACAGTTTTGACAATTTTGATGCAAAAAGCATCATTACAGCTCCATAGTTTTTGTTTTCCAGACATAACAAGCTTGCTCGGTAGCTTAGCCGGCACGGAATTGGAATAGGATGCGGAATTCTTGGTGATGAACGAGCCACAAGATGACAGATCGAAAAACAAGCTAACAGTGCATTTTGTTCATACTATCAGGTAGGTTTAGGTGTAGTGCGTTATTTTAAAACATCACAGAGCATGAGTTATAGCGCCACTCAGTGGACATTTCAAGTACAAACTGCGGTGACAAGTACAAAACCAACATCACATAAAACATATCATATGCAAAAAACAAACACTCTTTTAGCCCCGCTCAGTGGAATTTTCATATTTTGTGTCTTGTGAAAAAGTTCCCACAGGTACGTTTTTGTTATAAGATCGGGTTGGTTAAAAGGATAGTTTGACTTGACTTCCATAGGTTTGGCACAACATGAGGGTAAGTAAATGATTGTTTTCATTTTTCATTAGGTGAACTATCCCTTTAAATTGACATAAATCCAATTTTAATCATGTGTCCATCAATGTTTTTTGCTATTCAAGGTTAATTCTAGTCTCTCTCAGACTGACAGGCTTGTCAGATATTTACAGGAGAGCTGTATTCAAATCAACAAATTCCTGACAGACTTGTAAACCTGCGCGGTTGGTGGTCTAATCTGAATCCCACTAAAAATTATCCTAAAATATTCCCCCTAAGGACAGCATTTTTTTGTCTGCTTGTTTGCTTTTGGAAAACCACTTGATTAGACGAGTGCAACAGGCAGATAAGAACTCATGAATAAATTGATATTAATGTCCGTGGTTTTGCAATCTCTAGTATATTGCCAAATTTTAGTCTGTCTTTCTGGCACCAGAAAAAAATGGACTCTATGCAATTCACATTAATTGAACATTAGAGCCTAATTTTCCCAGATAACCATTAAAATTGTGGTGCTACCTAATTAGACTCAAGCAAATGATTATCCAGAAATTGAAAGTTCACAAGTGACTTTGTTTTAGATTAATTAAATCTCTCCATTTTTACCAAGTCACACTTTTTAAGTACAGTCAGTGAGCAGCAAACAGGAAGTAAATGCTTTGCTGAAGTTATTACCAAAATGGCATGACTCTTCATATTAGGAATATGTCCTGCAGCCGTTGTGTTACAAACCTAAATCCTTAACCACTAGCCTGTTATCACCCTTCAAACACAGATTTTTCACTGCCATCACAAGTTTCTGGATTCTGGAACACAACCGTTTTTGCGACGTCCATCACAGGTGAGTGGGCCGCTCGGGTCTAGATGACCCTATTGTGAGGGAGAGCTTTTATACGAATGAGAGTCCACCCTCTCCCAGGCCCTGCCGAACAAATAGAGGCTCTCCACAAAGGCTTTCTGCTTTCCCCCCAAGTGTGTTGGTGAGAAATAATCAGCCCCTGATCCTCAGAGCATCTTCAACTCTGCGGGGCAGGAAAAGAAGTCTTGTAAGATGAATTACGTACGGTAAGAAAAAAAACACACTGGAGAAAGAATGTGCTTCTTTTTTCTCAGAAAGCTTTTCTCTGAGATAAGAAGTGGCCATATCCTGACAGCTCTCAAATCAGCCATTCTCGTTTCCCTGGACACTGTTACCATGTCAACCACAGGAGTGCTCTGACCTTGTCCTGGTGTTTACAGACACCAATTAAAAGTAGACATAACGTCTGAGACCTGCGGTGGCCACACCAGGTTGCAGAGTCAGCAAAACACCAGCTCGAGAAGAAATAAATAATGTGACGTATTAGTCGCAAGCTGATGTGTGGTGACTGCAGGTTTGTATTTCACAAATAGTGCCAAATCAACATCTGAAGCTTACAGACATTGAGGAAGAAAACTGATTTCTAGTGTGAAACTGCTGAATGTTTGGAGCAAAGCCTATTGTGTGTTTGATATGAAGAGCCTGATTTGTGTTTACTCCGTTGGTGTGAAAATTGTTTCCAAACTTGAACTTGAGGAAACTGCAGAGCAGAAAATGCAACTGAAAAGAAGCATCTTTTAAGTTAACAAATAATTTTTCCTCATTATTGTTATATCTTTTTATTGAGCATTTATGTATGCAGAACATGCAGACAGAATCATGGAATCCAGTCAGAATTTATTGTATAATGTGGAATTTGGGGAGAAAAAAAAAAAAAAAAAAAAAATCAAAAGTAGGTCAGTACACTTAAATCAAAATGTGATATAGACTAGTGCCTGTGAATATCAAGCCTCAAAAATACTATTTAAATTTTGAACATGCATCTTCTGTGTGTCTCCGTGAATGAATGGTGCACACATGTGGTTTCGTTTATTAAACACAAACGGAAAGGAGCGTGATGCTCGCTGTTTTCAACCTCAATATATGAGTACATGAACACATAAACAATCTCTGCCCTGAGAGTCACTTTATGAGCATTTTACAGTTTCTTTTGAGAAAAACTATCATCATATCATATACAAACACAAACTTAAAGGGCATCACAGCAATCCCGTCAAAATAAAGGTTCGGTTTAACTTGAAGAAACTGTGACAGAAATATATATATCACTTAATCTAATGATAGAACTACTTCTACTAATAAAATTGTTATAGTAAAATATAATTTTTTAAAGGAATATCTACAATAATATTTACTAGAAAAAAAATACTTGTAATTTTTTTTTTAAAAAGTACAGTATTTCCGGGAAAAAAACAAACAAACAAACAAGCAAACAAACAAACACAAATTCTTTATAAAATCAATTAATTAGACATCCTTTTTGTTATTAAAATGTAACAAAACCATTAAAATGGAATCCTGAAAATTAATGGAATTTGGTAAAAAAAAAAAAAATATATATATATATATATATATATATAAAATCCATTTCATAAGGCCTTTAAAGTGCAATTTTTGTTACTTTTAATAAATTGCTGTTAGCTTGCTGTTAGTTTTATGATTTCAATTAATTAGACTGGTTTTTGATTAATATTTTTTTAAACAGAGACTAGAACAATGTAAACGAAAAAAAAAAAAAAAAAAAAAAACGCAATCCAGAAACATTAAAACAGAAATTTTGGAAAAAAAAAAAAAAACAATGAATTTGAGAAAACAATTCATAATTTCATAAGTCACTATGCATTAAATGGGCAAAAAAGGTCACAAAAGATTTCTATTTAAAATAAATTACATTTCTTAAACTCTTAAACTTCTCAAACATAATGTTCTTAAACAATTAAGCAGAAAATGAGAGAGAAAGAAAGAAAGAAAGAAAGAAAGAAGAAGACAAATTACAGTAAAATAAGAACCGTACTCAATATAGTTCATTTACATCAAAGAGAAGGTGATACTAAAAGGGCATATCTGCTGAAAGTGAACTGTCAATGTTAAAAACCAAGCTAGTATAAAGATCACCTCAAAGCTATAGGTATGGACTAAAAAAGCCACAAAATCCCCAATTTTGATTCCTTGGAGTCTTTAACCCATTCTTACTCCAATCACACCCCTATTCAAGCCTTGGCCATTCTGCAGCATGGTCATTACAGCATAGTGATTTATTATGCTTTCACCATGATGTGACGATCTCCCATTTCAATACTTTGTGAGTGAGATTGATGGGTTTCTGCTGCGGCCCCTGACAGAGAGATTTACAGCGACTGATCAAACCTGCAGGAACACCCACCTCTGTCTACTGTTATTGCACTCTGAGGTCTCTCAAAGTTTAAAATAAATTACTCTGGAGATGGGCAAACCTGTTTGTGTGTGAGAGAGTTAGTGAGAGGCAGTGTGTATTTCAGACGGACTTATTATATGTGTCATATATTTAGCTTTCCTAGTGTTTTTGTGCGATCAGTCTTTGGCTTTGTGATGTGCTTCATCAGTTAGTCAGCCAAACTTCCAGTCCACCTGAGCACGTCCTCTACACTCAAAGTCAGAGTGCACTGACATAACCTCTATGGGAAAAAAACACTGAACGTGAGCCAAAAGGAAGTCCTAATCTAATGAAGCATGAATGCTCAGCCCACAAACAGAAGCTCAATTCAGACGTCATAAGATAACCTCTCTTCCTGGTTCATTATATTCACACAGTGTGCTGAGTAATTGGCATATGAGCCAAGAACGCTCCCACTTTCCCATGGAGGACTCGATACTCCCGCTTTTACTGACCTTGCTCTGGACAAAACAAGCACAGCTTCCTGACTGTTCTGCTATTTGTGGTCTCATTTTTCTCAATGTCTTTCTCCATCTCTCAGTCTCAATTGATGCTTTTCAATTTCCTTTAAAATAAGGTAAAATCACCCTTTCAAGACCGCATGATGCTTGGATTCAGTCCAATATAGTTAAACTGCAGTCCAGTTATATAAACATCAACAATTCAAGTCTAAAATACAACAAAAATGGTACTGAAAAATATCAAATACACTACATCCTAATAGGCAGAAACACTAATCAAGAGTAAGGCAATGATCACTAAGTTCAGGTTTCACACTCAAAACTAATGCTTTTCAAACAGAATAAGAGTACTGCTACGCCCAAAGGGAGTTGAATTACTTTAGAAATACTGTAGAAACCCACTTATTTCCATAACCTTCCATTTTCTGCCAGACCTGTGCTGCAGTAAGAAGGTTTCTGGATCAGTTACGTGTTCTCAGATGCCTCCAGACATTGAGAGGATTAGTGGCTTTGAAGCTGCCCAGTCATGTGAACTAACAGAGTAAACACAGCAGTTTTGGGGAGGACAAAAGAATGGGATCAAAATGTGTGGAGATGCACTGAAATCTCAGAGACGGAGAGAGGGAAAAACGTTGAGATGGATAAAAAGATTTACCTAATGCTCCCTTTGTTTTTTATTATGGTTTTTTGTTCATGCATACTAAGTCTGGAATCAAGATCTCCAATTCAAACATGTTGATTTAAATGCAAGGCACAAACGAGAATATATTTGTTAGTGGCCACAATAGGAGCCTTTGTTAAAATTAACACAATGTGGTTTCTACAACCCATTTACTTTCAAAATGTGACACATTTGTTTATCATCTAACTAAAAATATAATAAAATGCTTTTACAGATTGTCTTCGTGCAAAGCACTGGTTTCTGTAGTGGTGCAGAATTTAATGTGTATATTTGTGTATGCTCAACATGCATTGTGCCAGCTGGTGAATTTATTCTGGGTTATTAATATTTAACTTGGATGGGCACTGCAACAGTTATCCTCAGTGGAACGAAAGCCGTAGGCACTCACAAAATCCCCAGACAAGCCCCGCTCCTCTTCCCCACAGCTGTACAGCTGTACCAGCCAAAGGTGAGAATGCTGACATGAGTCCCGAATGAACATGGGCTTAGAAAAATGGATGAAGCATTTATTAAATTATAGCGTCATTTGGCTTTGAGATTGATTGAGGTAAAATTCAGTGAGAGAGCATAGAACTCTTGTTTAAATGGCCATTAGTGTACGGACACACTTTGAGTCAATCTTTGTCTCAGACAGTCATCGACCCTTCTATATCTGCCCATATAGTTGTTTCATTACCTTCTTGGCTATTCATACATCCATTCATTGAAAACACTGAGAACATGCGTCTGGTAGACAAACTATAATCAGTAATAAAAAAAAAAAAGACCACAGAAGCATTCGATGTGTGTGTGTGTGTGTGTGTGTGTGTGTGTGTGTGTGTGTGTGTGTTTTAAACGGGTGTCTACATAAGCAGTTGCATTCAAGTTACAGTCAAATTAATTGTTGTTTTTGCAGGCAAATTCCAGCCATTTCGATAGGAATCCACACAATTGGGAATTTCACATGTTTGAACACAAATTCTTATACAGGTTACTATCAAATGTAGCAGCTTATGCTAAAATATAAAGCAAAATCAGCATGTGGAAATCCTTCGCTTGCAAGAAATTCCTGAATATGCACATTCCAATTGAAATAAGTACACTTTCGAAAGGGAAATCGTGCTGCTTCTCCTAGACGGTGCTATGGCGACCACTGCAGAATCTCCCAAGGTGGCGCCGACCATTACAGAACCTTCCGAGATTGTGGCAATTGCGGCAGAACCCTCCGAGGTGGTGATAACCATTACTGAACCTTCCGAGGTTGTGGCAACCATTACAGAACCGACCATTACAGAACCTTCCGAGATTGTAGCAACCTATCACTAAGCCCCGCCCATAGAATGCAAATAAGCCAATGGCAGTTGAGTATCAGCATCTGTATCTGTAGGTTACAGCGCCATAGAGAAACATTGGTAGATCTGAAGCTCTCGTTGTTTTAATGGTGTTTATGCTACAAAAATAATAAAACGATGTACCTGAGATATCTGTAACACTGATATTTAACGTTTATTTTCTGGTTGTCATACTCTCAATAAGTGGCCTTTTCATTTGCTCAAGCAGGTAATGTCTGTAAATATCGTTAATATCTCTGGCTAAAACTAGCTAACATTAAAGTTAGTGAGTCCATGCTAACGTACACACCTCAGCTAACTATTCTCACGTCATGTCCAGTTTAAAAAACACATCAGCGAAGGCCTACATTTCAGTGCCTCTCCATATTAAACTGGTTAAATTTAAAATAATTAATCTTACACTGCAGTGTTGATCCTGGATGTTGCCATGTGCGATTGTGACGACTGTAACATGAGATTTCTTCTGTTTGCATTGCAATCTGTAAACCCTCGATTTCAAATTAATCATGTTACACACCATATTTATTTTAAAATCATTTATATATCTCTCCATGGTATATTAAACTTGAATGCTCCTCGACGAGAGGTGGTCCTTCTGTGTTCAAAATTTATTAAAAACATCTTTGGACAAGGTTTTCACACTAACAGCTGTCATTGTAAGACAGTGGGAAACTCTGTTTGTTTTGTCTGAGGCAGCAACAGTAACTAAGAGGGGTGGGCTTAGCGATAGGTCAATTGCGGCAGAACCCTCCAAGGTGGTGGCAACCATTACAAAACCTCCTAGACGAGGTGCCACTGACCATTACAGAACCTCCCAAGGTAGCGACAATGGTTGCAGAACCCTCCGAGGTGGTGGCGACTGCTACAGGCCTTCCTGAGGTGGCGGCAATTGCTGCAAAACCTTCCGAGGTGGTGGCAACCTCTACATAACCTCATGAGGCAGTGGCGCCTACTGTGAGGTGGTAGCGACCGCTACAGAACCTCCCGATGTGGCGACGGCTGCTGCAGAACCTTCCGAGGTGGTGGAGGAGGCTCTGCCAGAAGAGATGGCAACCATCCTCAGAGCACCCTTTAGGGGACACAGTGTTTCATTGAATGAAACCGATGTAGAAGCACCAAACATTGATTATAAGCCTACATTTCACAAAAACTATAAACTCTTTTTTTCAATCTGATTGGTCAATCACAATGTTGTTCCAGGGTCAACAAAGATGTTGATAAAGGAACATGTCGCACTTGGTAAAATCAGGTTCCGCGCCAGGCCACAGCTCCGACCTCCAAACATATCTGTCAGCACCACACTACAACTCACAATAATGACTTTCAGCATGTAATACAGCTATACCAATGACTACCGCCATCTCTTTGGGGACTTGTTAAGGTGGTACTGTCAAAGTCTGAATTGATTCATTACTACCTGAGGACTGAACACCTTGGGGGGAACCATGGGAAAATCTAGACAAAAAAACAAAACAAAACAAAAACAAAAACAAATGACAGGAAAAAAAAAAAACTTTCCATTTGCTGAGCACAGCGGTATGATAATTGTCATGATTCATTTCATGTCACCCAGAGAGAGGTGATCGGTCGGCCCTCCGTGTAAAACTCATGCTTCTGTTCAGCGAACCATGACAGAGCCACAATTACTAAACCCACCACACTAATTTATTCAACTTTGTGTGTGAGGGGACTAAATCAAAGACCCCTATTGAAAAGTGCGAATTGAAAAGCTACATATGCAGGTTCAACCAAAATAAGAACCATGCGACTCCTACTTTTTTTAATGAGCTTTAGCCGTGCCGCTAACAAAAGGCATTTGGCCTCTGCAGGTAATTACAGAAACACATTACATTACCAGCATGGATAGTCTCTCTAAGCTTTCAGCCCTGTCAAATTGATAAAGAAAAGCAGAGAAAAAAAAAGAAGAATGAGGAGCGGGAGGAAAAGCAATAAACGCACAAATAACTCTTAGCATGGTGTTTTGCTACGAAAGCAAATTATTTTGCCTAAGAATTATTTACTCCAGCGCAATGTCACAGCCTTGAATAAATAACATACTGTAAATTAAGATGAATGCAAATAAGGCCAGAAAATAAATATTGAAAACAGCAGAATTCATTCATCTTCTGAGAGTCTGCTGTCTTCTGATTAGCGTCTGCTAGCTGACTCAGATCCCCATGAGATGTTCATTTCAACAACAGAGACTGAGAGTGATACTAACCACCTGAAATTAGAAGCCAGCTTTGACCCTGCAACAAACTTCTACTTCCTAAGTGGTAAAGAGTAACCCTAGGTTAAGTGTTTTACTCAAGGACTTAATGATAATGTTTTAGCCTGTTGCAGAGTTTGAAGCTACACCATTTTATTTACCGGCTTAGATCTTTGACCACTAGATTACACCAACACAATGCCAATTATCTAATTAAAAGCATTTTAACTTGCTTTGCACAGCCCTGTTATTGTGCAGAACAATATTGTTCAGAACAATACAGGCAGAAGAAAGTCGACAGAAGACACTTGTTAACAAATTGCTATTGGCACAGTAGTTTAATGTCCAATTAAAACGTTTTTTTTTTTTTTTTCCCTTAACTGAGGCAACCCTTAAGTACACTGTGCAGAACTTGGTTAAAATACTGCATTCAGTTCCAATATGGCTGACAAGGTTAGAAAATGGTCTATTAACTATTAACTAACTATATCAGTTTAGAATATCAGTTTTAGTTTAGTGGAGTGTTATAGTCAGAAATAGACCAGAAAGCAGAAGAGGAATGTTTGAGTCTACATGTTCCAGACTCCATAAAAAGACAGAAACCATGAAAATATGGTCTTAGATTCAGACTCAAGGCAGAGTCCAAGACCATACTGTCATTATCTTGGTTTTGCTAGACCTAAAACCAAGACCTAAACAATATAGTATTGACCCAGTCTTGCAAAATCTAAGAACGCATTTTCAGAACGTATTCTTGGTCACTGAGTGACCATTAAAATATGGATCTCAGCCTCAAGTCCAAGATCATATTCTCATGGTTTTGGTCTTTGAGTCCAAGTCCAAGGCCATATTTTTGTAATCCTTCTTGGTTCTCGAGTCCAACAAGAGAACGTTGAACATATTATTTTGGCCTTGAGTTCAAATCCAAGATCAAGTTTTCATGATCTTGGTTCCTGTGTCCAAGTACAAGACCATATCTACAAACTCCTTCTTGGCTCTTGAGACCAACAAGGGACTGTGAAAATATGGCTCTCAGCCTTGAGTCCAAGTCCAAAATCATATTCTCATGGTTTTGGGCATTGAGTCTACGCATAAGGCCATATTTTCAGAATCCTTCTTGGTTCTCCAGTCCAACAAGAGACCGTTGAACATACTGATCTCAGCATCGAGTCCAAATCCAGGATCATGTTTTCATGATCTTGGTCCTTGAGTCCAAGTCTAAGACCATATTTTCATATTCCTTCTTGGTTCTTGAATCCAACAAGGGACTGTGAAAATATGGATCTCAGCCCTTAAGTCCAAGTCCAAGATCATATTCTCATGGTTTTGGTCATTGAGTCCAAGTCCATGGCCTTTTTTTTGTATTCCTTCTTGGCTCTCGAGTCCAACAAGAGACTGTTAAACACATTGATTTCGGCCTCGAGTCCAAATCTAGGATTATGTTTTCATGACCTTTGTCCTTGAGTCCAAGTCCAAGATCATATTCTCATGGTTTTGGTCATTGAGTCCAAGCCCAAGTCCAAGGCCATATTTTCAAAATCCTTCTTGGTTCTAGAGTCCAACAAGTTACCGTTGAACATACTGATCTCGGCCTTGAGTCCAATTTCCAGCATCACGACTTCATGATTTTTTCCTTGAGTCCAAGACTAAGACCATATTTTCATATTCCTTATTGGTTCTTGAATCCAACAAGGTACTGTGAAAATATGCATCTTGGCCCTGAGTCCAAATCCAAGATCATATTTTCATGGTCTTGGTCTTGTTATAGACTTGGTTTTAACTCGAAATTGACACTGGTCTTAACTCTGAGTCAAATGAGCTACAACACTGGCTTAGAAACTTGCTAACAGTATATTAAAAATAAACTGGAAATGCTCTATTTGGGTGGCACAAAGAGTTACTGCTTATGGAAAGTGTTGACCACATATGAGGTTACATGATGGTTGGATAGGTACCTAAGAAGATAGCAGGCAGCTCACTAGGTTTTGGAAAAGTGCTGGATAGTCTCTAATGGGCTAAAAAAAACAACCTTGTTGCTGCCCAGTGGAATCCATTGACTTTGCCTGCAGCTATAAACCTTCATCTTTCAGATATGACATGTATAGACCTGGCTTGAGTTCACCACACTTGTTTCAGCTCACGTGCACACATACACACACATCTTATGATTCTCAGCGAGGAACCCTAAGGTTTTTTTTTTTTTTTTTTTTTCATGGCCAATGTCTGAGCCGTGTCACAGAGCCACCATGCTCAGCGCTTTCTGATCAGAGGCACGTGGGATCGAGGCACTGTCTCCCTGCCTCCATCTCTTCTCTCCTGCAGATGAGTGTGGCTTTTGCAGAGATGCCTGGAGAGAGGAAGGGATATGAATATTTTCACGGCAGACAATGCATATTTCTGACACATAGTGCTTCGGTTCTCTGACACGACTGACAAAACGGAAGAGGAGAGGAAAGATCTGCCTCAGAACTGGGCTGTAAATGAGGAGCCCGACAGCGTGTGCTCACACACACACACACACACACACTCACACACAGCCTCTAAAACCTATCCTGCTCATATCAGAACACAAGCAGAACTTTTTATCAACTTTCTGATGGGAAAAAATCTCTGGAGATTTCAATGCTTCTCTCAGGTCCACTTTTACTTTCTGAACAGCACAGCAAAAAATGTGAGTTTCTGAATTTCAAATGATGGGCTGAATTTGAATTTGAAAACTGATAGTTCTAGATCTGGAATCTGATTGGATGAACCAATATACTGATGAATCATCATGAAAATATAATAATAATAATAATAATAATAATAGAGCAGCAAAATCAGCATATCAAAATGATTTCTAACTATCTATTCATACACACATATTTATTTGTGAAATTGTACATAAAATATATTAACATTTTATTTAGAATTTATACATTTGTAATAATCTGTAATAGATGTATTTTATACAATTTTATATCTAAAGTAATTAAAACATTAATATGAAATAAATTATACATAAAATATACTATATATTAATATATAAAATATTATATATTAAATATTGATTTATAATAATATCATGTAATTGATGTATTTTAAATATTATGTAAAAAATCTAAAGTAATTATGCATCATATGTAATATATTAAGTTACAAATATATAAAAATAATATTCCATAGATATTATTTATATAGAATGTATAAAAATAATTTTCTTCTGTCTAACAAGCTATTAAACATTTTCTTAAAAATTTATTGGGTTGAAATATTGTCTAGAGAGGTTCTTGACACATTTTTGTGAGCCTTACATACAGTTTACACACCTCTCACTGTGCATATTAAATTATATATAAATGTGGCAATTATCTCACGTCAGTGAGAAGCCACAATGGTGTTTTATTTCACACTCTCAAAAATGAAACACAGCTCTGCTATTTCCTGTCAGACACAAAACTTGTACAACTCTGACTGAAAAGGCAGTTTTGTTCATCTTTTTACAAGGTTTCCAAAGCACCAGTGGGGGCACTAAAACACAGAGTTCTGACCTTATAAGAGCAAGCAGAAAAAAGCAAACGACCCCAGACTTGGCGGTCCACACCTCACGGGAACCAAACCTCCATAAAACTCCTGTAAAACATCACGCTACAGAGCACAAGCAGTGTGCAGTCAGCGAGAAGAGAAGGGACTCTGAGGCCGTAATGCCTCTCGAGTGGAGACAGGGCATGATCTCGGTGTGCTAAATATTTAAAGCAGCCCTGGTCTGCTCCGGGCTAGTCTGCTACAGACAGGAGCAAACAGACATTAGTGGCTGTGTTATGTGTTTGTGTGGGCAAGAGCCGAGCTTTTATAAGTCCCACAGGAAAGTCTGAATGCTGTTCTGACTGACATCGCACCCTCCATCAAACACCGAAAACAGGGACATGAGAAGAGAGGGCAGCATTGTGTCAAACTCGCAACAACAGAGGACTCGCCGAGACAGAGAACTGCCTTACGACAAAACAGAATCATAAAGGCCTTTCGCTTGACTTGCGTCAGGCCTTCAAACGTACCTCTCAACACTAGTGCCAGTTTGACCTACGCATGAAAAGTGCACTGGATATAGCATCACGGAAGGGTGAGTTTATAAGATTGCAAGCTAGCAAGAAAACGGGAAGTGTACACTGTATTCCAATGGTGTCCAAACGGGTTCCTGTAGAGTTTAGATTCAACCCTAACACACCTGAACCAGCTAATCAAGGCCTTACTAGACATACTAGAAACTTCCAGGCAAGAGTGTTGAGGCAAGAACTAAACGGTCTGCAAATTTGGACATCCCTGTTGTATTCTCACAAGTTTCCAATAGAAAGAATAGCAATCAATCAATAAGGGCTTTCAATGACCGATTCCTAAACTTTCGCATTTGATCTACCTAAATCTTGAAGCACCTATATCTTGCTGAACATGGAAGCCTAAAATACTTTAAAACTTAACAGCAAATGACCACAATACAATGATAAACATTACAAATATTGCTGCTTTAGCTCAAATTACATGTGAAAAATATATTTAAAAAAATATCAGACCAGGGTTTTGATGCCAAAGATCACTATATATATATACACATATATAACCAAAGACTATAAATGTTTTACAAAAAAATACCATTTCAGCTTTAAAAGGTAAAGTTTAATTCAATGCTTTTTTTGTTTTGGTAATTTTTGTGAAATCAACTAGCAATTTCAGAGTGAGAATGGTTTCTAATCAAACATGTTGTCAGTGTTTGATGAAGAATAAAATATAAAGCCAGCTATGCATTTTCACATTTAAAAAGTATTACCTTAACTTATAATATATTACCTTAACTTACAATATTCACACTTCATATTTTTAAAGACAGCAAACTGTTTCCAGAATAATTAGAATTCAGTGCATTTTATTTGCAATTGCCAATCATATAATTCAATATCATACTGAAGCAAATTGTTAAAATACCTAGAAAAATATACATTTAAATGGTATTATTATTATTATTATTATTATTATGACCTTTCACAAAACTGTAGATTTGCTTATTTTCTTCTAGCTTAGTTAAAAAATAATAAATTGATAATAAATTAAATTAAATAAAAAACTCTAAGGAGTCTTCAGAAATGAGAATAAAACATCAAAATGTCACTTACATTAAACAAACATTAAAATATTAATATTTTTAAATCTCTTTATATATATATATATATATATATATATATATATATAATTATTCATTTATAAGATGTCTTGGAATTACAATCATATAATTCAATATCATACTGAAGCAAATTGTTAAAATACCTAGAAAAACATACATATACTTAAGCTTTTTAATATTATTATTGTTATTATGACATTTCACAAAACTGCAGATTTGCTTATTTTCCTTACTGTTTAAAAAAAATAAAGTAAAATAAACTAAATGAACATTTCTTATTAGAATATTTAGAATAAAATAATGAATAATAAATAATAATAATTATTGTAGAAAAATATTTAGAATACAATATCAAAATGTCAACTTGTGTTAATGCAAAACACAAATAAATTTCTTAACACTGACAGTATATATATATATATATATAGTAATTTTTCACTGACCCCCTAGCACCCCTTTGAATCCCCTTGTTGATCCCCGGACCCCAATCTGAACACCACATATGTAGACGTTGTACCGTCCCAAACTGAGAAAAATGTAATGAATAAACTTATTAAGACAGCACATTATGTAACTAAAAGCAAGTCTAATAAATACAATTTAGAAAGTGTTGCTGTCTTATTACCAGACACTGTAAGACAAAGAAAAGATCAGTAATTACAACCATGTTCAAACAGTGTCAGAAAAAGAAATACATTTTAAAACCTTGGCCTGCGAGAACTGCAACGAAAGTCCCAATTACAGGATCAAGGAAACCAATTAGTTCAACAAAGCCAAAGTGAACACTAGAGCAACAATGATAAGTAATTAACATTCAGGAGGCAGGGGTCAGAGATCGCACACGGACACTCACTCCATGCTTACCGTGATGCTGGGAGGCCAGACAAGTGAGAGAGACAAAACGAGAAAGAGAGAGAGAGAGAGAGGAGCTGGAAAGAATAATCTTTCATTTCCTGTTTGATGAAAGACCAGAATAATTACCTTGACATGAAGGCTGAACTCATTCAAGTGGGACCTGAGACACACGCAACTAATACCTCACCCGATACGCAACAAGCCGGCGTCTCTAAATGAGTGATTTACTGACACATATTGCAAATGCAAATAGAGAAGAAAAGGCTGACATCTTCACTCAGTGCTTCCCATAAAAAACATAATGGCCTAGATCCACATATATAAATATTCGCTTGCCAAGCATATCCGTCTTAATGGAACATCTCATATGCAGAAATAAGCCATAAAAATGCATGACGGCGGCTCGTGTGCGAGATGAGGGAGTGGATTAACAGATCTGAGGTCTGGGAGAAGACGGGCTTGGACTTGGCTTAATGTGAACAGGCAGGTGGAGGAAGTGCATAGATCTTTCTGAGAACTTCTAGAAAATGGCTGAGTGAGACATTATGGAGTAGTTCGAGTCCGTCGTTCTTGACGTCTCGTTCTCTTTCTTCATGAGATGAATATAGATAACCTTATCAAACCCTAATTACCTCATCACTGCAAGTTCACTCGATGAGCCCTCGCGTATGAGAAATGTCTGAAAGCTTTTCACTCTTTCTTCCCAAGTTCTAACTCAGAATCAGCTGTGTAACTCAGAGAATTCTTGGAATGCAACTGGAACGAAACGTCTCATTTCATCATGAGTGTCGATACCTCTGCGGAGCGGTAGGCGAGCATGGGATTAATGGATAGGTGGAGGGATGAATGGGTGGATGGATGGATAGATGAAGAATGAGTGGAGATGGAGAGGTATTTAATCTATCATAATTCCACGGGCGCCTGGGTTTATTGATCACGAGTTGCTCAAGCAGAGACGCCTTTGCAGAGGTATCAGAACAGATGTTGAACATGAAGTGCCGTGGCGGGGAACGCTTTTGGCTCACACCTGTATACTGTAACAATCTGTTGGATTGTTCAAGATCAGTGCGTTTTCATCATCAGACAGAGAAGGCTTGAGAGGCTAGAGGAGGGAATGTATTCTTAGAATGTATTGTTTCTCAAATCGAACATTCATTGGATTAGATGCATAACTATATGGGAAAATACTCAAGCTTTTACTTATAAACTTATAGACTTACAAGCTAACTGTATAATCAGCTGGTCATTATCTGAAATAATATACATGTCACATTTAAGAGTCCCATAAGAACTTCACCTTCATCTTCGAAAGATATTTTTAGTGAAATCATTTTGGCGTTTACAGCCCAGAAAGGTAGTAAGGACATTGTAAAAATAGTTAATGTGCCATCTGTGATTCAACTTTTCTGAAAACTTTCTGAGCACCTAGAAAACAAAAAACAATGACTTTATTTAACAACTTCAGATTTTGACACACATTCACGACAGTACCATGATGCATGTGGTCTTACGGATTTGGAACGACATGAGGGTAAATAATTAATTCCAAAATGTATATTTTTGTGTGACTATCCATTTAATACAAATTTTGTGGTAATGACCAGCTAACTACATAAACTTGGTAACTAGCCATGTAATAAATGAGATACAATAAAAAGAGTTTTGTTATATGGTACAAATTAAACTGTGCAGGAATTCAGTTGTTACAGTTAATTATACAGTTTACTGTTCATTGGTGATTGGCCAATCACAGTCAAGAATGAAATAAATAAATAACATAAAAATAATAAAATATCTTTTCCCCCGAAACAAATGTGGCCTTTTCAAATATAATACATAAAATATTGTGGGCTGTATATGACAAATATTGGAAATGACCCTTTGGATGACAAGAGGCAATTACACTTGGTTGCTTCATGCATTTGTACAGATAATCATCCTATCATAAAATTATCAAGTGTACTATACATGCTCTTAAAAACACATTTTGTAGCATAAATAGCTATCCTAATGGCTCAATCCTCAGGAAGTGGTCTGAAATACACAAAGGACAAGACACTCCTGCCATCAAACCTATAATATATAGAGTATACAGATGTTTGGAGCTCAAAAATCCACACATTACTGATAAATCATACAAGTAGATGAGATCACAGACACAAATTCTTGCCATATGAGATGAGAGCATGATGAAAGCATACAAATTTCACTGGCTGCATAGCATTAGTATCATCACACAACTGTATGCCAATTTCAACATTTTTGCAAAGTGTAAACATAAATGTGATACAAAAAAACAGACTGATCAAGATAAATGATGACTAAATGCATAAATCAGACTAAATATGAGTAAATATTATTTATTTTTATTTCGTTTCTGTTCACGCGCTTTCATTCCAAAACCGGTTTGAGTAGAAAAAAATACCAGTAATAGCGTTATTTTTAAAATCTTTTTTTTTGCCTAAAATAATAATAATTAAAAAAAAAAAAAAATATATATATATATATATATACACACATTATTATTATTATTATTATTATTATTATAAGTACACCATTTTCTTTACTAAAGAAAAATAAATAAATAGAAAAATAACACAAAGAGAATCTGTCTGCTATCTTGTGTCTAATCATAGCCAATACAGTACAATCTTTTATAAAACTAGTCTTTATTAATCAAAACTCTGTACCTGTAAATCATACTTTGTGTGAAAAGGAATAAAAGTTGTCTGAGTTTTACTGCCTCTAGTGTTAATTTCAACTGGAAACTGCAGTGCTTCATACATATTGTTACGTTTATTTCAGTTTTGTAAACAGAGACACGTATCTCTAATGAGCCTATGTTGCACTGTGACCTTATGTGAAACCTTGAAATCTTGCAATTTCCGCTAGTTTCACACACAACAAGCTGCATATTACCTGCCATTCATTTTCACTTACATGTAGCCGTAATGCTTGACAGTTCATGACATATCATTGGAAAAACTTGCAACTTAACTATACCTATGGACATGGGGGACATTGGTTAGTCATGGAAGCCTTGATGTCAGCCCCGCTGCCAAACCCAGTTTTATGGGGTACTAGATGGCTAAATACCCTCAAATGAAAGCAAACTATCCAACGTGTTATTGCAGGGCTAAGCAATGTAGCCAATCAGAAATGTTTTTTGTCAGATTTCATTCACCACTGGAAGTGCCGGTTTAGTTTTTATTAAGTAAAGTTTTGCGCGCTTGTGAATCATCTCATTACTAACTAAGTGCAGACGCAATGTAAGTAAGCTATTCATTGTGTCGTTTAGAGAGCTTAGATCGCAATGAACTAAGATGAGTGATGCTTTGTAGTGATTTTAAAGGGAGTGCGTGTTGCGCATTTTCTAGACTATAATCCATTCAGAATTGAAACTCATTTTTCAGACACATACATGCTGCAATGTTTCGGGAAAGACATCCACATATTTATGCTGGATTCATTCTCGAAATAGCAGTGACTGACACAATGATAACCAAAGCAATGGGCGGGAGAAAAAATAATAATAATGTGAGAACAGCCTCAGTGATTTAATACTGAAACCGATCCTGGCCAAACTTCCACAGACAGCGCGTCCTGAGCGAGATCTAGTGCACGGACCAAAAGCGTGTGTAAAATCGGGACATCACATTTCTGGTTAAAAATGAAAGGCAATCAGCTGACACTTAAAACAGGCAGCATAGCCAGATTCAAGAGTCAAATGTCGCCCATGCCTATGAATTTACATTGCGGACACTTCACTCAATCTTATGGCAACTCAGACATATTTTACAAGGTGGCTAATTCATACAAATTCGTAAGACCTCGTTCATATGATTTTTTCTAAATTGTCATTAATCGCTTAAAGAAAGTCGTTATTTTTGTTTTCTTTGCATACAAAAAGTATTCTAGTAGCTTCGTAAAAATATGTTTGAAACACTGATGGCAGATGGACTATTTTGACAACGTCTTTCATACTTTCCTGGGCCTTGACAGTGTTACTTACTTGGCAGTCAAAGGGACAGCCACAAAGCTCACGATTTTCATCCAAAAAATCTTAAATCAAAGCTTTTACGGGAACAACATGGGGGTAAGCGATTAATGACAAAATTGTCATTTTGGGATGGAGTAACCCTTTAAACCTGCCCGTCACCGTGGTGTGGATAAATTGTACAAAAATCATACGAATTTGTACGAATTAGCCACTTAGAAACTACGTATAAATTGGTCATGAGATAGCGTTGGTCAACGTCATATTTGGTTGTGGCTGTGCTATTGGAATACTGGTTGATTTCAAAATTAAAATGTGACCCTGGACCACAAAACTAGTCATAAGAGTATTTTTTCATACATCAAGCTGAATTTATAAGCTTTCCATTGATGTATGGTTTGTTAGGATAGGACAATATTTGACAGAGAAACAACTATTACAAAATCTGGAATCTGTGGGTGCAAAAAATACAATAAATATATATATATATATTTATTGTAGGAAATTAAAAAAAATCGATCATTTTGATCCATACAATGTATTGTTGGCTTTTGCTACAAATATACCCGTGCTGCTTATGACTGGTTTGGGGGTCCAGAGTCACAAATACTACAAAGAATGAAAAAATAACTTCATTAATGGCCATTTTAAAAAAAGCATCTCCGTTTGCAACTATTAAAATTAATTTTGTTTCTGTTACTGGTTATGTCCTTGTCAAAATTTCATTCGTTTACAGTTTTTGTTTTCATTCCTTGAACCATTCAGAGCCCTGCCATAAATACATAAATACAATGTATTGTGTTATGAATAGACCAACATAAGCTGCTGGAAGTGACCCTTCATATCTTACTATACTGTAAGAGCAGAAAAGAACTGAGAGAGTATGTGTAAGAGCTCACCTATGTATCCGTAGAGTATATAGGCTCTTGTGCTGGTGGGTGGATTACCTCAAACTCTCTAAGCTCCGGCAGTAACCTCTTCACAAACATCTCATCAGTGCGGACAGGAGCAGTGAGTGGGTGGTAGAGAACACAGCCAAGTGCAACTCTCACTGTCCTACTTTAAAACTTGGGTAAAAGTGTGTGTGAGAGAGAGAGAGAGAGAATGTATGATAACAGCAGTGCTGCAGCTTTCGTTTGACTGTCTGCTCGGGTGAATCTTCCTCCACTATGGATTCTCCAGGTTCTCCTCCAAGCGAGCCCCATGGGGCTTTACCAGCCAGACCCACACAGGTGTCAATCAAGCAGGAGGCGCTAATCGCTGATAATGGCTGATCTGTATCGCAAGCGTGGGCTGAAACGGAGAACGAGGAGGGGGAGAATAGGTACACGGTGTCTGTGTTTTTTCTCAAAAAGACCCCCAGACACTCCAAAACAAACCCACAGCATTCCTAAACACAACAGTGTGATATTAAGATTGACATATAAGTATGAAAAGTTTGAGCTGTCAGGACACCTATAATTCTAGCTGCTCAGAAAAGCAAATCACTCTTACAGTTCCACTGCAGTACATGCACAGATTTTCTGTTTGCTTGGATAAGTACCATATCCCACAATGCAATGTGCCTAACCTAACCTCAAATTTGCAGTGCAAATTGAAGGTGCACACAAAATCATACTGATCAAAACAAATTGTTTTTTTTAGTGCTATGAAGGCACTAAAATAATATTTTGACTTCTCTTTCTCAATTCATTTTTTTTTTCATTGGAGTATATGTTTTATAGTATATACATGTTTTAATGACACAAATCTTTATATATGGTTGATAGTACATTTTGTTGAATGTAAACATTTATTTAAATATATATAAGAGTTAAAAGTAAAGATGTCTTAATTATTGTTTAAATTACATATACAGTTGTGCTCAAAAGTTTACATACCCCTTGCAGAATCTGCAAAATATTCGTTCTTTTAGCAAAATAAGAAGGATTATACAAAATGCATGTTATTTTTTTTAGTACTGGCGTAGTGCCGGAAGCAATCACAGCCGCTGATACAGAGCCGGTATCGCTTGAGTACGAGAGTGATATTGCGTTTATACAACAGTTCGACGGTACATGTGTGTACTTAAGCAAGAAACGACTTCGACTTCGAAATGAGAGCCTTATAAAACCCTCTTTTGTGCGGAACTACTTCTTTCCGCCACGGATTCAAATCTCAAATTGACAGTTAAACATTCGTCACTTTTAGAATTCCTGTCAAGGGCATGTTAAGCCCAGTCAGACTACACGATTTTTGGTCGGTTACGACAGGCACTGTGTCAGATTATGCGATTTTGACTCTTAAAATCTTGTCATGTCCTGAACCAGAAACATGTCATACTACACAATGCTACCGGAATATTCAGCGTATGCCATCATAACAACGTGCATGCTGTCATCGATACAGCGGGACCAAGGTGCTCTGAGTGTAAACAAACAATGATAGCAAACAGCATGTTTTGCACTGTCTTGTCATCAGCCCCAAAAAGGACCTGACATTAGACACAAAAAGAAAACTGAGGTAAAATAGTCTTTATTGTACCTTTTTTCACTCTGTCGTGGTAGTCCCTCATCATAAATGCGTGAGTATTGTTGCCGTAGCTCCACAAACATTTCCTCTATTGTAAAATTCCTCCTAGCAGGACTGATACCATTGTCTCTCTTTCATTTCGGCATGTTTGAAAGCCCCCTATACCCATATTCACTGTTCCCTACATTAGTCCACTCATACAGTTCACTTGAAGGAATGAATGAAAATGAGTGAGTGAGTGCACCGGAAACACTGCCGCTTTTTGCAGTTTGCTTGCTGTTCAATCATCATTTGAAATGGCCAGTTCCAGAAGTAAGATTAAATTATCTATCTTGAACTCTGTCACGGAAATTATGTATAAACCCTAGTTAAACGATGTAATAATTTGTACCTGTGTTGTATTTCATTGTATGACTCCAGGGACGAACGCGTTGTACAAGAATGGATGGATGATTAAGCTGCGGGCGCCCTCTTTTGGGGAGACGCGAAAATTCATTGTCTATTAAGGTTTTGTAATTAATATCAAATGAAATATTCATTAAAAAATCTGCCGTTTGTCATGTTTGTTTCTTTTTAGATTTGTAAACGTACTCTACCAGTAGCTCAGTGAATGATTAAAAAGAAACATAGACCCGGCTAGAATAAGCGGAATGATTCAAATTGTGAGAAGGCATTCCTGTAGCGATACCAGTAGAATATCTCACGGTTCTCAACCAATCAGATTTCAGAACCAGAAAGAACTGTTGTATATTAACTGTTGTATATATTAATATAATTATGAATTAAGATGCCTTGTCTTATTTTTTAAAATTTAATTTATATGTTTATATGTATATATATATATATATATATATTATATATGTATCTTTTTTTTAATTAAGACATATATATATATATATATATATATATATAATATGATACAAGTCTTTGGAATATGGATTTGAATATGGATTCTTAATATATATTTTATTTAATGTAAAAACTGATTTAAATATATATATATATATATATAAAAAAAAATGAAGATGTCTTTTTTTTTTTTAACATGTATGTATATAATCTTTATCTATGTAATTAAAAAATGTAAGACATGATATTTTTACATTTTATATAATAAAATTTGAGTAAAAATGGGTTTTCTCGACCAAGAAAGTGGCCATCTTTAGGTTATAATAACATTAAAAGTTCAAATCCAGATTTTCATTTTCAAAGATTTATTAGAAAAACAGAATATTTCCCCCCAAAATGCAATAAATCCAGCAGGGCTCTATGCTTACTTTTTTGTTAAAAAAAAAAAAAAAAAGAAATGTAAAAATTTAGGGGCACAGTCAAAATTTTAGAACCACCTTAATCAATAATCAAAAAACCTGATCAATCCCACTATGAGGTGACATTTGACTCTTTAAAGTGAATTAAATGTGAATTTAGTTTTTACCTTTGTAATGCATTTTATCTAACTTTATTAAAAGTATGTCATCTTTTATGTCACATTTTTAAAAAAGTGTATTTTATAAGCATTTTAACATTTCTAATTAAAACAATAGAATAAGAATAAGTTACCAATCAAATAAAATCAGTATTAACAAAATGAATTTGTTTATATATACACACACACACACACAAATCTTGTGGATTTATAAAAAATGTAAAATAAAGATGTCTTTTTTTTTTAATCAAATTTGATTAATTGGAGAATATTACAATTCTGCAATAAAAATTAATTATATAAACTTTTTTATAATTTATCATTGCATATCACACAGAAATATTGCATAACATTTCACATACTATGCTGTAAACCTTTACAGGCACTTTTTTTTTGTGTAGCTGCCGTGAAGTCTATAAAAAATGTTTGAACTTTGCAAAAAACGTGACAAGCATTTAAGAGTTTCACTGTACGTCATCACCTATAGCAAATGTGTTTCTTTGAAAGACATAATGTGAAACACACAGGCAGCAGGCATGCGTCGAGGTTTACATGTTGCAAATGTGAAGCCACTTTGGATTTCTTAGACACATTCATGCACAAAAAAAAAAAAACACAGCCAAAGGCAACAGATGAATTTCGTAAATCCCACAAGGTGTACGAGAGAAAAAAGTGAGCTGAGAAAAAAGGTGTCAATAAGCTTAATTTGCATAGCAGACATATGAAGATCTGTGGAAAGCGTGAGGGGCAAGTTCACTAAACAGCTGCACCACTTTTGTACCTGATCCTGAAGATTCATTTAACTAGGTGCTAAATGTGCAGCGGCGTATTTAAGAGAAATCATTGTCTTTATTTACAACTCAAATGCTTCCTTTCTACTTAAATGGCTTGCTAGATCATTCAAACACATTCAGCACAGTTGCACAAACAAACGATGCAATTCATGCTTTGTTAACTTTCTGTGTTTGTGTGTGATTCTGAAGGAAGAGAGAGAAAGAACCGAGAGTCAGAATTGGAAGAATAAGAATAGAGCAGGGGTGGAAGAAAGCAGGATCATTCGTTTAATGCATTGTCAGCCCAGGCATGTGTCCTGACAGACCCCTGACTGGGCGAACAAGACCGAGCCCCTGTTAAAAATAACTTCCTCCGTCTCTATTTCTTTCCCTCTGCGTCTGCTCCTTCATCCCAGTTAATGCCTGAAATGGATTTGAAAGCAAAGAGATGAGAGAAGAGGAGATTGTCACATCTGCACGCTGCGTGTGAATGAGATTCATATCGAGAGCTTGCTGTGTAAATATCTGTTATTATTTGTAAAGAATGTTCAAAGTGTTCAGCTATGAGCTGCTGAGAGCTACACAGGGCTGGAAGAAATACTCAATATTTCACAATATTTGCAATGATTTCATAAAAAAATTAAATAAAATAAAATAAATAAATAACAGCACACTTTAATTGTAATACTCTTTATTTGTAAAAAAAAAATATATATATAAAGAAATTATAGAAAGTATCACTTTTATTTAAAAGGGATACCTTAAATTGATCAAAAGTGATGATAAAGCCATTTATGATGTTACAGAAGATTTCTATTTCAGATAACTGCTGTTCTTCTGAACTTTTTATTCATCAAAAAAACTGAAAAAAAACAAAAAAACAATAATGCTGTTTTCAACATAACAGTAATAATAGTAAATGTGTTTTTAGCAGCAAATCAGAATATTAGGATCATGTGACTGGTAATGTAATGATGCTAAACATTTAGCTTTGAAATCACAGAAATGAATCACGTTTTAAAATATATTCAAATAGAAAGCAGTTATTTTAAATAGTAAAACTATTTCAGAATTGCACTGTTTTTGCTGTACTTTGGATCAAATAAATGCATAATTGGTGAGCAGAAGAGACTTCTTTAAAAAACATTAAAAATATCACTGTGCAAAAACTTTTGACTGGTAGTATATACGCACACACATTTAATGTATATACAGCATTGTATAAATGCAAATATGTCTTTGCAGTTTATAAAATATCATACGTTTACATTTATTACAAAAATTGACAACATCCAAAAACAATTATATTTTAATATAAGTGCAGTTTTACAACTAGAAATATTTTATAATAAATGTATGCTCATTTAAACTCAAACAGAATGTTTTTTGTTTGTTTGTTTGAAGAAACTGAAAAATAAATAAATAAGTAAATAAAAAGATAGGCAAAGGCCGAATGGCAAAGTAAAAGTATGAGAGACCAAGAAGAAAAAAGAAAAAAAATAAACCCTCTGACAAATCCAATTTCAAAGGGCCAGGCAGCATCCGGACAAAGCCAGATTAGTATTAGTTATATCATCCGCGGCACCAGATCCATCAAGTTCAGCGGTGGAAGTGAGAAGAGGCCAGCCAATTCCCTGCCTTCCTCGCCCCTCTCGCTCTGCTTGTCATCATTTCGGGCATTTTCACACTGGCTTTCTCAGCCTGAAGCCACCGGGGGTTGAAAAGACGAACGTTTTCATGTTGAAATTTTCAACTCGAGTCAACCTCGCATTCTGAGTAGAAAATGTAAGCCTGTGTTGGCCTGGGCTGAACTTGAGCTGACGAACTACAAGGGCCCAGAGAATCACACTTTGATTAGTTACTTTCTGATAAATGCGTTTGATCACAAATTCTACTGACCCTCTTGGGAAATGTTGCTCAAAGTGCATACACAGTGTAAACAACAAAAACAGTTTCAAAGTTTCAGAAACACTTACTCCCTTATATAACTAAGGCCAAATGTTTACACACACCTTACTCAGCTTCGGAAATAGAATGTTAACGAACTTTGAATTGTGGGTGATTATTTTGTCTTGTGGGTCAATGACAAATATAGATGATAATTGAAAACAATAAAAGTTCTCAAAAAACTTTATCTTTATCACTTTATGCGATATTTTTTAAAACATTTGTACTATTTAAACATATGGAAGCCTGTTTCCAAACCCGAAAATAAAAAAAAAGATAATTGCAACTTCTGATCTCACAATTCTGACTTTTTTTTTCTCACAACTGTGAGTTTACATCCCGCAATTCTGACTTTTGCTCTCAGAATTGCATGATATAAACTTGCAATTGCAAGTTATAAAGTCAGAACTGTGAGATAAAAAGTTGCAATTATCTTCTTTTTTATTATATACCTTTTAATTATATATTAGCTATAATTCTAAACTAAAAACTTGCCATTCTGAGAAATAAAATCACAATTCTGAGAAAAAAATAATTACAAGATAAAAAACTCACAGTTCTCTGACTTTTTTTCTCAGAATTGTGAGTTTTTAATTATATACACATACATATATATATATATATATATATATATATATATATATATATATTTATATATATATTAGAAAAGTCAGATTTGCAAGATATATTGCAAGAAAAAAAAGAATTACGAGATACAAACTCACATTTGCAAGAAAAAAACTCAGATTTGTGATATAAACATGCAATTGTGAGAAAAAAAAGTCAGACTTGTGAGCCATAAACTCTCAATTGCAAGAAAAAAGTCAGAAGTGCGAGATGTAAACTCGCAGTTGCTAGAAAAAAGTTAGAAGTGCGAGATACAAACTTGCAATTGCAAAAAAATAAGTCAGAATTGCGAGAATAAAAGTCCAATTAGTGAGATATAAACTTGCAATTGCAGGAAAATAAGTAATAATTGTGAGGTACAAGCTTGTAATTGACAGAAATAAAGTCAGATTTGTGAGATATAAACTCGCAATTCCGAGATACAAAGGCGTAATTCTGACTTTTTTCTCAAGAACAAAAGTCAGAATTGCGAGGTATAAACTTGCAATTTTGAGAAAAAATGAATTGTGAGATACAAACTCGCAATTGGAAGAAAAAAGTCAGAATTGCAAGATATAAACTCGCAATTGCGAAAACAAAATCAGAATTGCGAGAAAAAATGAATTGTGAGATACAAACTCCCATTTGCGAGAAAAAAAGTCGAAGTGGGATATAAAAAATACGCAATTGCAAAGTCATAATTATGAGATACAAACTCACATTGCGAGACTTGCGAGATGTTAACTCACAATTGCGGGAAAATAAGTAATAACTGCGAGGTACAAACTTGTAATTGCCAAAATTAAAGTCAGATTTGTGAGATACAAACTCGCAATTGCGAGATACAAAGGCGTAATTCTGACTTTTTTCTCACAATTGTAAATTTATATCATGCAATTCTGAGAAAAGAGTCAAAATTGTGAGCTACAAACCTGTAATTTTGACTTGTGAGTTTATACCATGCAATTCTAACTTCATAATTTACAATTCTTATTTATTCAGTGGTGGAAACAGGCTTCCATATAAACACAAATGTTCATTTAATGACCACAAAAACATCAAGTGGTATACCTAGCAATAATATATGCACCAAATTTGTGTATATTTTGAGATCTAATTCTAGGTAGTTGCAAGTTCTTTTCTTTTGTGGTGGGTTTCTTGTGGCCCCTAAACCCTTATTCCCTGCAGGTGGGTAATAAACACTCTCAACCTGCTGACAAATCACCAGCCATCCCACACGACACACGTTTAACAATAAATCAACACTCCATGCACAAATGTCACCCCAAATCCACATCACACACCCACCACGGATTCACACTCGCTGAAGTGAGCATCAATCCTTTATTGGAACTCAATCAGGATTACTGAACCATGAGACCATGAGAGTCTATAGCGATGATGTTTGTTTAAAAAAAAAGATTAGCTCTTGATTCTCAAGAGCCAAACCAGAGGTGTAGTGCTTGGGTACCATTTCTTTCAAGTATTTCAAGGTCAGCAAACTGAACAGCAGTCTGAAGTGAACAGGAGAGAGCCATGCAAGATGAAATGAAATGCAAGAATTCTGAACTGATCCACGGTAAATACACAAAACCCCCTCAAATATTTCATGGAGAAAATAAAATATTTTCCTTGATATTTTTGTTATTCCATTTACATATAGTAACAAAACTTGATGAACAGAAAGTTAATGTGTGTGTTTGTGCGGTATTACATTAAATGTTAAACTGAAAAGTAAGTGTATGATAAGTTACATATGTTCCAAAATAGCAAAAAGTTACATATGTTTCAAAATGCAAGTGAAACTGATACCCAAAACCAAAAAGAACCAGTAAGTATATAAATCAAGATACACATAAGACCATGTGTGTGTCCGTAAGGGACGAAAAGGTGTGGGACGCGGCAGGGCAGAAAAAGACAATCTGTTTCAGGCGGAGAGTGTGAATAACCCTCTTCCAGCACTGTAACTGCATTGTCACTCAGAGCGAGGGGCACAAATGCATGTTAGCTGCCACAGATAGACAGCGGACATGTTAACAGAGCAGCGAGGACAGGGCTGAATGCAATGAGAGAACTTCTGCTCCACTGTCTTCATGGGTTATTTCCACAAACAGCCTCTGCCCTTTGTCTCTCAGAGAGACATGCGAGAAATTGCAAAACATGGATCCGCGCACACACGAGCACAGAGAGTCCATCCATCATCTTGGCTGAAAGATTTGATCATGAGGCGTGCAGTGAGACTAGCATAATGCATACACTAGCGGTACATTAGCATTCATATTTGTTTGTCAGCATGGAACGAAGACACATGGATGCGTGTACAAACACAAAGTGTTAGGCATTTTTTAGCATCTCAGAAAACAGCCCCTATGGGCCTTACTAAACTTTTTTTTGTTTATATTGGTTTTAGCGGTAGATTAGGGTTTGACTAAGTTTACTGCACCAAGGGGACTACCCACATTTGAACCATTAACATTTGCAAATGCAATGAAGTTCCAAAAGTATGAAAGTAGATCAGCAAGGGCAAGCGGAGGACGTACAACTGAAGCCAGATTTAAATAATCTTTTTAAACTGGCTGTTTGACTGAATTTTTATGTATATGGGTTTGGGTTCAGTAAGATTTGTTTTTAATGTTTTTTGTAAGAAGTCTCTTATGCTAACCAAGGTTACATTTATTTGATTACAAATACAGAGAGAGAGAGAGAAACTGTTACTGTTAGACATTATTCCAATTCAGAATAACTTTTCTATTTTAGTACATTTAAACATTTTATTTATTCATGTGATGGCTAAGCTGAATTTTTAGCATCCTTACTCCAGTATTGAGTGTCACATGTTCTTCACATGAAATCATTCTAATATGTTACATTTAAAATGTCCTGATAATTTACTTACTTACCTCCATGTCATCCAAGATGCTCATGTCTTTTTTTTCTTCAGTCGAAAAGGATATTGCAGTTTCATCGCAGCTTCAAAGGGCTCTACACAATCCCAGCTGAGGAATGTGTGTCTTATCTAGTAAAACGATCGTCCATTTTCTAAACATATAAAAAATGTATCAACTTTTCTTTAAACGCTCGTCTTGCGCGTCTACGCATTACATAATCACGTTGGAAAAGTCACGCAGGGTTAGTTCTTCGCCTGTGTACTTCAAAAAAGGTAGGGTAGGACGAAAAACTCCAACTCCAACATTGTCAGACAATGTTGTTTTACCTTTTTTGTAAAGGGCGGTTGACTTTCTTCACATGTTTGCTTTGTAAACACTGGGTCAGTATTTCTGCCTACGTCACGTGTGACCTTTTCAACGTGACTACGTAACGTGTGAAGTCAAGCAAGTGCAAGATGAGCATTTGTGGTTAAAAAGTATATAAACTGACTTGAAACTGAAGTCCACTACATGGTGAAAAATCCTGGAATGTTTTCCTCAAAAACCTTAATTTCTTTTTGACTGAGGAAAGAAAGACAAACATCTTGGGGTGAGTAAATTACCAGGGAATTTTAATTCGGGAGTGAACTAAATCCTTTATATTTTGTGAATAATAGTTGTAATAGTTTTGATAAATGGAAATCTCAAGAGAACAGCATTTATTTGAAAAACAAATCTTTTGTAAGTTTCTAAACATGTTAATGTTCACTTCTGATCAATTTAATGCTTTCTTTGTGAATAAAGGTATTAAGCAAAAAAAAAAAAAAAAAAACAAGTATTAAAACTTAAATAATTAAAATAGCTTACCCCAGATTTGATCGATAGAGTATACTGTATTTAATAAAGGTATTATATTGTAGTACTGTTAAAACAGTAAATTAAAATAGGGTAAAATCATTTATTTTACTTATTAAAGTTAAGGGGGTTTAACACAGTTTTTTCATGCACCTCTCATATTTGACATTTTGGGCTTTTTGTTTTTCATAAAGTGTTTTTTCAGACTAGTGGAAAGAAAACATGCAAAAGACACTGTTAAATGTTTCTTTTATAGCACTTTATTGCTTTACAATACATATTTTTAAAGGCCGTTTTCGCAAAATGATTTTTTTTCTCCTACACTGAGCCATTAATCTCAACTTCAGTAGCACTTACACACACCAATCTTTACATTTTTATTCCTGTCTATATCCTGAAGGTTTTTACAGAAGGATTCGTTCATATTTTCATTTGCTTGATTATATACTACAACATATTTATATTCCCCCCAAAAATGTCAAAAATGTATGGTTTTCTTGGAGTGGCAAAATGAGATACCCTAAATCCCCTCTGTAAAAACATTCAACTCTACTATGGCAAACAAATTAAACAAGAATTTTGAAACTCACTTCATCCAGAGTTTAGATTTTTGTACTAGAAATGTATGCAAATCAGTGCATATTTCATTAAATAATGCCTCATTTGCATATTTGAACCAAATTTTTTTGAAAACTTGATGTTTGCAATTATCAATGTAATCAATCAACTGGGTAAGTAAGGTGATATTTATTTATTTTATTTTTTTACCCTATTCACCTGCATTGTCTTGCCTAGCACTCAAATTATTATTACAAAAAAAGGCTGTTTTACCACCTCTAATGTTCATTTCTGTTGGAAACTGCAGTGATATGTACTCACTGGTACATATTTTGCATCTTGCGAAAAAAGTATGTTTTCGTTTTGAGATCAGGTAAATCCTAGTAATGCAATTTATCTGTCAGCTATTAATGAAACTCTCTTGGTTACATGTTGCTAGTAAACAACATATGAAAAAGATTTAAAGCTGACTGACAAGCCATAAAGACAATTTGCCAACTCACTCCAGTTCTAACTGCCAAACTTTTTCTCACGCAGACTAGACGTTCATGTCCCAAACTCACCCGTCAGAAAGCATCTGATGAACTGCAGGAAATGGCAGAATGGTGTTGCGTGTTTGCCACCACCCTTGTGCGTTGACAATCAGTGAGTTCTAAAGAAATACTCAGACACAAGGACACAAGTGGACAAGGTTTTCCTCTTAGCACACCACCGGTAGGTTATATTTTTTTTTATTTCTTCTGAAAGTCATTCACAAATGGTCACCTTTTCTATCAGCAATACTTCAAAGACAACTAAGTAGGGCTCATCAGGCATGAGCTAACAAAACACACTAAACCTTGCCCTCATCAAATTGAACTTTGACCTCCATCTGGAAGCCTGCTGGCTTTCTCCAGATACTGTGTTTATCACTATCCCAGTCCGCTAATGAAGGCTAATCAAATCCTTCATCCATCTGATTAGCATTAACAACTCTCTCTGTCTGCTTGTTAACTCATTAAAATCGTCAATTCCCTCCCAGCTTCACTGGAATGGGAACAAACATCACATTATGCTTCAGCATTTCAAATATTTATCTAACTTCAATCAAACATCAGTCTGTACAAGTCCATAATTAGCTGATTATGCATTCGAATCCTCATAGTGCATTCATCCATTGGTCCGTCAAC
This sequence comes from Cirrhinus molitorella, assembly GCA_033026305.1. Classification (NCBI taxonomy): domain Eukaryota; kingdom Metazoa; phylum Chordata; class Actinopteri; order Cypriniformes; family Cyprinidae; genus Cirrhinus; species Cirrhinus molitorella. Next base: position 21,996,662 of record CM065139.1, on the reverse strand, counting down.
CCAGTTTTTTCTTCTCAAAAGTTCTCGAATGTGAACGTCCTTGAATTTGTGTCCCTGGCGGCAATGACCCCAGTGTGGTTGGAGGGCTGTGGGATGTTGCTCAAGTTAATGTTCACTTACAGATGGATTCCCAATTCTCTCTATTGAGCCATGAAGGTGCTACGTGTCGCCTTGTCACCCCAGCCAAAACGCACCCAGAGCAGAAAATTAGCACGAGCCACAGCTTTCCCTCGAGGTACAAGAAATGTTGGCGAAACTTCTTGTAAGGCACAACTCTTGGTGGAAAGAGCACACTGAGTTCAGAACTAAATTTCCTATGAGGACAACCAGAAGCTTTTATAAATTGAGAAAACCATAAAACAACTGTCCTGCTGGTACTCAGTGGACCTCGTCTAAATTAGTTTGAGCATCTTTAATACATCCCAGTCAATGATCAAGTAACAGCTGGGACTTTAATGTCCAATATTAATAAAACTCTTTGACTCTTATTTCTGCTGTAACCTCTCAGTCTGCGACTTTCCACACTGCCTCACAATTTCCTTCTGGCTGATGGTTATTCCTCCTGACTAGATTCCGCTTTATCGATCTGCTAAAGGGCAGTGGCAGCCTATCCCATAATGCAACGCGGCCAAGTGAAATGGCTGTCTCTTCGAACACATGTATTTGGAGCCTTACAGCACAAATGACTCATTCTAATATGCGGATTTGCTGCTTAAGAAACATTTCTTATCATTATCACTGTTGAAAACAGTTGAGCTTTTAATATTTTGGAAAAAAACTGGAATAGACTTTCCCCCAGAATTCTTTGATGCATAATAGATCAAAGAATAGCAAATAGACATCTTTTGTAACATTATATAAGTCTTCACTGTCATTTTTGAGCAATTTAATGCATCCTACTGAATAACAGTTAAAATCTTACTGACTCCAAACTTCTGAGCTATACACAAATATTTAAAAAATATTATTTTGAAAGCATATATCAGATAATAATAGCCAGTGTGTTTGTATAGTATTAGGGCCATATGATTCATAAATCCAGGCATAAAAAAATAAATGTATTGTATATTGCGGAACGTCGCTGAATTTGACAAAATTTGCATGGATATATCAAAAGTAGGTCAGTATACGTAAAACAAAACGTGATATGGAATAGTGCCTATGAAAATTAAGCCACAAAATACTATTTAAATATGAATTCAACATGTTTCAACTCATAAGTTAAATCAACTTAAAAGTACAAGTCAATGTAATTCATTTTATAGTAGTGAGTTGAAATGACTTTAACTTAAAATGAAGGAAGCTGCTGAACTGAAGCTGAAACTGATGAAACCTTTTTACAGTGCAGTACTAATACAATTATATATATATATATATATATATTTACCAGAATTTATTTACCAGAAAAATGTAAATACACAACACAAAATAAAACAAAACAATAAACACAAAATAAAATGCAAAATTAATAAATAAAATAATCATTAAGCTTTCATAAAATTAATTAATTAGACATGGATTTGATTAAAAAAAACAATAATAAAACCATTAAAATGGAATCCAGAAAGTATATGCAGGGGGAAAAAAACGGTACTTTAAAGGGCTTTAAAAATGTATGTTTTGCTAAACTTTTAATAAATTGCTGGTAAACTGTGCATATTTTTTCATGATTTCATTAGAAAATTTTTATTTAATTAGACATGCTTTTTGATTGCTATTTTATTTTTTGTTTGTTTTAATTTAACCATTAAAACAGAGTCTAGAAAAAAATAATTAATAAGTAAATAAATAAACAAACAAACAAATAAATAAATAAAAAACTGAATTTAGGAAAAATAAGATGGATTTCATAGGGCCCTATAAATATATATATATATATATTAATAATTATATATAAATTATATTGAATTATATATATATATATATATATATATATATATATATAATAAATATTAATAAAATGTATTTACTATTTTTAACTTTTGCATTGAAAACTTCATGTGTATTGTGCAAATAAAAGAAGCATAATACATTTAAAACGACCCAATAATCGGTCAGTAACAAAAAGGCATGGAGGTACATTAAAGGCGGAATATGTTATAAATATATGAAGAGTTCAGATGCAAAAGCCTCTAAGTCCATCTGACATCTTTCTTTAAAAAATGCATTTTTATCAGGCTCCGATGTATAGGTTTCTATAAGTAGTAGTACTTCTGATTAGGCTGAGGCTGGTATTTTAGCAATTTTGAAGTAAAAGTTTTTGATGGGCGTATAATATGTGTTGAGAGCATTCACTCAGTATCATTACTTCATTTCTGAACAAGATGGCTGGTTTTGCATCTGAACTCTTCATACATTAAAATACCCGAAAAACCACACAGTTGTTATATATTTTGCTGACTTGTATACTTACATTATCCCAAATGTTTAGTAGAATGTTTAAATCCAGAGAAATAAGCAACTAGTGTAATGACATCATACACCCTCATTTTTCCAGTTTTATTTTGTAGAAAAAACCCATGAAACCCCCAAAAACACTTTAATATGTTACACCTTTTTTTAGACAGGTGATGAACACACAGAGTAGCATTATAATGGAACTTTCACCACACTCAAATGTATCTAGTAGGGATGTGACGAGATCTCTTGGTACAATATCCTTGCAAAACATTTTGAAGGGTTTTACATTAGAGCTGCAAGATTAATCCTTAAAAAAGATTGTGATCTCTGTTTAAACATCTAAGGGATCTTATTCTTGGCAATGATTCAGCGGTGTCTATTACAACTGTTTCACATCACGCTGCTCACGCTATATATACAATGTAAAACAGATGTTAAAAACATTCAAATGTGCATTCATCTTGCTGCTGATCTAAAAAGAGCATCTTTTCAACCACATAATGATAATCATTCCTGTGCTACAGACATTTAAATAACAGCAGTACTGAGATAAAAGTTTATAGTTTGGGTATAAACACTTATTGTCTACAGTAGCGATCAAAACAAAAGTATCTTAACACTTGCATGTACTGTAACGCTTATCCTCTTCCGCCAGGAGGTGGCGACAACTGCACATTAAAAAACTTATCACTGAATAATTTCAATAGTGAAACTCTTTATTAAAGATATATTATTAGAGACACTGACTTCATTTCTTTTAAATTTTGATCAAATATATTTTTTAAAAGACTTAAGCAATGAACATTGTGTCAGAACCACTAGCAAATTATTAAGTTATTTTAAGTTATTTTTTTTTCTTCAGAATCGTGAGAGAATCGTGATCTCCAATTTATTTAAAAAATTGCGATTTTATTTATCCAGAATCAAGCAGCTTTAATTTACGTTTATTACTGCATATAATTCATTAAAATAGAAGTTTAATTTCACAAAGTAAATTTCACATCAAAAAGTTCATATCAAAATGCACTTATTTTTTTGCATTTTGTGTTTTTCAGTTGAATAAAATACTATTTTTCCCAAAATATTCCATAATTGAGTATTTCTTTTAAAAAACTCTCATGGGATAAGTGTCTTGTCACACCCCTAGTATCTAGTATAATAAAACAGAGCTGCTTTTTCCTACATACACATGACTAGAAGAAGCAGAAGCGGTCGACTGTGGCATAATAAAAGCTACGCTGCATTCAAGTCATTACGCTGGCCCTTCATTAGCAAATCGCTCCAGCAGCCTTGTTTCACATCCACCACTTTCAGACCCACCCTGCTTCATACCACAGTGACCTTAGTAAGTCTTTAATACATTAGCTGATCCTTGGACATGATTTCTGCCTCGTCAGATTTCAGTCTAGTCAGTTTGCATTGGCTATGAGGATGAAGACAACAACTCCTATGATCCCACACTCAATCACAGCGCCATCAAACCACGCCTTTGTTTCTTTGTTTGTTTTGCATATGCACCTTTTAGCAGCTAAAACTTAGATGTTGTGCCTTTAGTAACTATAACATTAATTAATATCTTCCAAACTACTTAATGAGATGAGTATAGCGCCATTTGTATGTGTTTCGTGAACCAAAACACATACACACACACAAAAGGGAAACTTTACTTATGAAGGAAAAATCCACTCTAAACAGCATCAGCTAAAAATATCCAGTTTAAATGTGAAAGCTGTGGTCAATTTCACCCATCTGGGCTGGAACAGCAGCGGGAACTAATAAAGTACGCCACTAGAGCACACACTGCCACATTTCAGGCGGCGAGTGCCCTCTCTCCAAAACAAACGACCCCCCTCCCACCCCGACTATGCCATATAGCTCAACCACACTCGCTTTGATCTTCATTATATTTCCATCTGTTTCACATCTGGGTTTCTTTAAAGACGAAGCGAAGGACATATTAATGCAATATAGAAGCGCAGTCCCCATGCCAGCTCTAGCCACCGAATGTTTTCACTCCCACTCCCCAAGACTGCGGCTTTATTTGTTCTCGTAAAAACGGAGTTTGAGAATTCACAGCTATAAATACACACACATGCACTGCTGGTTATCTGTATTCGATGTGGCATTTTGAGCTTGGGATGTGAATCTCATTTGAACTACTAGTTAACAGCCCTGAGTCGCTGGAGACTGTGGTCCCTTATGAAATCATGCGCAGTGTGTGTTCCACCATAATCGTGGTTATTTGTCTCTGAGATAGAGAGAATATGGGACACGCTGACCTCTATCCGAGGGTCTCCGTCGCTGCCCCGAGGGCAAACGGAATGACATCATACACCGTGTGTGGCTCTGTCTAGCCAAGGTCTCTGCAAGGAAATCATTTTCAGTCTTTTAGTGGACAACACTATGTGCCATATTCTAACTTTTAAAAGAATACTTCACCCCAAAATGAAAATTCTGTCATGAATTGCTCATCCTCATGTCGTTCCAAACCTGTGAGACCTGTAAGATGTTCAGAACACAAATTAAGATATTTTTTATGAAATCCAAGAGCTTTCTGACCCTGCATAGACAGCAAGGCCTACAGAATGTTATTTAAACAAAAATAATCATTGTTAGTCATGTAGACTAACAATGTGAACGCTTTGCATTATTAGTTAGTTAGAAAAAAAAAGATGCACTGTGTGATTCTAGACGACAAAACAATAAAAACAAGGCTTTTCAAGCTTGTTTACTCATAGTGTTGGTTACTGCATGCTTTGCAATTCTATCCCTGAACGAGGAGTACAAGGCGAGCGTAATGCAGTACATTCTCGGAGAAGAGTGCATTCCCATCTCTCCTTTTAGATTAGGTGTGCTGCTACACACTGCTGTGTGTGTTTGGACTGAGGGAGATGAGCTGGAACGCCGTAATAGACTAAGCGCTCATGGATCTGCTGCGAGAATAGCGGCGCAGTTTACAATTGTGTGGTGATCGAGTGCTTTAAAATGATCCTTTTAGTGTGGGCCACAGCAGGTGTGCTAAATTCACTTTTCCCCATACCTGCAAATGGCGGGTGAATTGAATAAATAAAAATAGTAAAATATGTATATGTTAAAAATATATGAAGATATGAAAAACAATTGCATATAACTGAATTGTAATATTAAAATATATAAAATTATAATATTATGTAATATTATACTACATAAATTTATATAAATTTATTATATTTTGCATAATAGATGTATTTAACATATTTAATTGAATATATGTATAAAGCCAAAAAATACAATATATAATAACAAAATTATAATATGATAATATCATATAATATAAATAATAATATAATAATTCATATGAATAAAGGGCTAGAAAAAATGTAATTTATTATATTTAAATGGCATAATACGTTACAGAGTTTCTGCGAACATTCATTCATTCATCTTTAGTAGCTAATTCTCGTGGCTAAAGAGCTATACAAATATAATAATATAATATATTTATAAAAAAATATTTATAAAAGAATAATATAATAGTTTATGTGAACATTTATTTATTTATTTATTCAGTAGCTCAATTCAAAGAATGTTTCACAGAAATATATATATATATATATATATATTCCAACACAGCTATAATAGATGTATTTTATGTATTATTCAATTGTATACTATTGTATACTATTATATTAATTATAATATAACACATTACAGGGCTTCTGTGGACATGCAGGTATGTGTGTATGTAAGCATTTATGTATTTATTAATTTATTTATTAATTCAGTAGCGCAATGCAAATTATGTTCCACTGCTACAATGAACAAATATATATATATATATATATATATATATATATATATATACACACATATATATAATATAATATAATATAAAACATATGGCTATATAAATGTATGTAATGTTATGCAATCTATTTAAATATTTAGAAAAAAAATCTCAAAGAATAATAATAGGCTACAATATAACATAATCTCTGCAAAAACTTATTGTGATTTTTCTTTAGAAGCTCAATGCAAAAAAATATTCTACATGTTTCATGCTGGAGACAAAAAAATAGGCATTTTAGAAAAATGACGGTCAATTTTCCACTTAAGTAAAAGTTAGAAGACGGGGAACATGGCGCGACAAATGTTTTGTTTAGTAGATGGCTTTGTTTTTGTTTTGAATTGATCGTATCTCTTACGTCTCGGAGTCAGATTACCATGCTTATGATTCGATTTAAACCTTATATTGCCATTCCTAATAAAGTTCCAGGCACAACACAAGTAACTCAGTTTTATTATCTCACCGAAGACAAATATATTCGCTCATCACGCATTCCTTTTGGACCCCGGCTACAGCTTACAGTCCCTTTGTGCGTGTGTGCGTGTAAAAGAAGAGGCTGGAGCTAGCTGCTCTGTCAAACATTCTTCATTACTGTACACTGTCACCTCCAGCAGATTGAACACTACTCTCTCCAAGCAGCAAGGATGTGAGCCTGTTTACTGTTTACCCAGCAGATGAGATACGAAGATATTGATTCAGAAACACAAAGAAAAATGCTGCAAAAATATGGCTAACATATAAAAGTCAAGGAAAATCCAGAGAAAAGCAGCTATATATTTTCACTCCTCCGAGACGACTGGAGGCTTTTATTGAAGCGCAAAATACTTGTGCTCATCAATGGGAGAGAAAACAATATTTCTCCCCAGCCGTTTCATCAGCCTGCACTGCTAGAGACAAGCCTATTGTTTAAAAAAAGCACCACGGTATCCTTTACGAGGCAGACGGCATTTGGAGCCATGAATCAGAGAGTCAGAAAATGCAGAGATTTCCCTGAGAGGATTAGAGGCACATAATGGAGATTATCTATTTAGAAACTCCTACGAGCTGAAGGAAAAAACTATGAAGTATGGAGGATACTATGCAGACGTGTTCAGATAAACAGCTTATGGATATGCATTTGTGTGTATCTTCATATATGTGCCACCCTGCCTATACCATGTTAAGATATTGGAAAACAAGGGAGAAGGCAGTGGTTGGCTGAAACATAGGTCATTAACACAAAAAGTCTCAAGGGATTGAAGGAGAATTGCAATGGACTAGCTGAATTACTTTTATTTGGGGCAGTTCCGTTACATTTTGAAGTTGCTCATGCCTCAGAATGTAAATTAAGATCCCGTTTATTTGGGCCACTTGGGTGGGACATCTGACCAAACTTCTAATAAAGTAACAGACACTGTGGCTATGTTTAGAATAGCATACTAGCATGCATTTATTCCACATACCTAATGAGGTAATGTGACAAACTTAAAGGGATAGTTCACCCAAGAAAGAAAATTACCCCATGATTTACTCACCCTCAAGCCATCCTAGTTGTTTATGACTTTTTTTCCTTCAGACGAATACAATCAGAGTTATATTAAAAAATGCCCTGACTCTTTCAAGCTTTACAATGGCAGTGAATGGTCGTTGAGATTTTGAAGTCCAATAAAGATCATCCATCCATCATAAAAAATACTCCACACAGCTCTGGGGCCTTAATAAAGGTCTTCTGAAGTGAATCGATGTGTTTGTATGAAAAAAATATCCACAGCTAATTTTTTTGCACTACATTATACATTTATATATCATACTATGATGTATCTGATGTTTGATACAAGTATTATTTCATATGCCAGGCTTTACAGGTTCAAGCGACGACTGTTAGAAATATTTGCAACTACTTAATCCATACTGTTTCCCATTTTATTTTCATTATGTACACTGTTAGAAGGCAGTGTGTTAGTATTCCATCCCAAACAGCCAGAACATAAAAAACATTGTTTTTAGACTTTAAACGAGTGAGTAACAAATTACACAAAAGCACACAAGTCACAGAGGGGGGCAAACTTACAAGGAAGCCCTCTGCCTCTGTGGACAACATTGATCAAGTCTTTAATTCTGATTAACAGCCTGATTCATGCCCTTTGCTCGGTGCTAATTAGCAAGCACTAACAGAGTCAAAGCGGTGCCATTCAGCACAATAAAACGGAGATGGCTCGAACAATTACGCACAGCAATTACATGTGCGATTCGAGCCCTGTCGGCATCAACAAGGTCAATGAGACAATGGCATCAGCCGTATTAAACAAAGGCGCACAGAAATGACAGAAGGTGGATCATAACTCGGACGGCAGATTGATAGGGACCTTTATCACCTCATTCATCAAATAATATTACGCAGGTCAATGCCGATGCAATCAGCTGCTTAGAAAGGGCATTAGTGAAATTTCTGACATGGTAGCAACGGGGCCTAACAACCAACATATGCAACTCCAAAGCATCTTAACAAGCTAATGACGAACAAACTCAGAATCTTAAAAAATGTAAATATTTAAAGCTAGAGTAGGCAGCTTTGGCGCTATATGTCACCTAGCAGAAGTACAAAAATTCCTTCCTCAACTTAAATCTCACAAACAGAGCTCTTACATGTCATGAAGGTATGTCTTAACAGGTAAAAGTAGACTACTTTTAGTAGAGGGTTTGCACTTAAGTCACGGTTTGATCAGTTACCCAGATGCGATGCAATATTGGAGATACTCGGATGTAAACAACAGCATGGATTGCACGGTTAATGTACTACTGAATACATTGTTCTGCTAATTTATGCTGTCTAAAACCTGGAAAAAAATGTGTGGAAGCTGCTAAATTATATAGAGAAGGACTTAGTAAGCAGGAAAGGCCACAATATCTTGACAAAATAAAGTTATGTACAAGCAATAATAATTAAGATATTAGCCTAATATTTCACCGACCTGACTGGAAATGATAACAACAAAAATGAATCTTGTCAAGATTCTTCTGGAAATCCTGGTTCAGTTTGGCCAACCTCAAACGCCTTTCAGTTTTTTGCACTTTTCTCCTTTTTGTCATAACTTTTGGCTGTCTATAGTACTCCAAATGTTTCGACCAATTAGTACAGTCCAAAAAATGACAATAAATGATCATTTTCAGCAGCAATAATCAGCAAAATCTGTGAGTTTTGTTCGGTTCAGTGGCATTGTTTACATTCAGTGCCACCAATATGGCCGACTGATGACGCATCATGAAAACACTCTTTTAAATTGAAGGTTAGTTCAAACTCTAGCTATTGGCTGAGAGAAGCTGACAGGCAGGTAGGACATCCAATCATTGCATTTGGAACGGAATACATTAAATACATATTCTATTTCAACCATATTAGCTATTGATTGATTTTAGGGCTTGAAGAGACTTTCAACCAATAAAAAAGGGTTTCCAAAAAATGCCTACCCTAGATTTAACAATAATTTACTTTATGTAAATTTATCTATTAAATTTTAAAAAATATTTTTTTTTATTATTAAATCAATGTCATAAAAGAGTTAAGTCAAACATAATCTAAAAGTAATCCAAAAGTAATCTGATTATATTATTACTTAAAATGTGTAACGTAACGGATTACTGTCAGGTTTATGTAATTCAGTTCCTTGTTTTTGGCCCAGCCTTAGTTCCTGTTTTTCCTTATATGGTCTTGTTTCCTGTCCTTGTTAATTTATCCCACGTGTTTCCTGCTTGTGTATTTATACCCCATGTTTCCTAGTGTCTGGCATCTGCTGTTATACATGTTATGTGTGTTTGTGTCTGCATGTTTCTGTATACCTCGTACTGGGCTGAGGATAAATGAACAAGGATAGGAAACAAGACCATATAAGGAAAAACAGGAACTAAGGCTTGGGCAACAACATGGAACAGAATTACATAAACCTGACAATTACGTTACTACAATTTGTAAGTAATCTACCCAGCTCTGAAAGTAATGATGCTGAAACATCAGCTTTGCATCACAGGTATAAGTTACATTTTAAAATATATTAAAAATAGAAAACAGTTCTTTTCAACTGTGATAATACTTCACAACATTACTGTTTTTGCGATACATTTGTCCAAATAAATGCAGGCTTGTTAAGCATTAAAATTTCTTAAAAAAAAAAAAGAAAAGAAAAAATAAGACTAACTCAAATCTGCAATTCCTATATGAGCACCAAGTCTCTATATCCTGAGCACATTCACTAAACATATTCACTGAACTCCTATCAAGTTTTTGGTTCGTTACACTGAATGTTTCTTAGGGCTGGCTTTTACAAACAGCTTCACTAATGGATGGTTGACTAAATAGATGGATATATTTGAACTAGATTTTATTTGAATATGTGGGGATATTTTAAGCCTCTAAATACACCCTCGGCAAAACAGATGCAGCACCACATTACTAAACCTAGACTGATTTCAAGCATAAAAGGAAAATAAACCACAGCGACCGCTGTGTCAGAGTATGAGCAGTGACCCTATACACCCACAAGTGCCATACTAAATGCCTATACAAACACAAATGTACATTTTCTATTTGAGCCATGTACCTCCATGATTTTGTTCCATCACAAATGTCAATTAAAACACACTACCAACTGAAAGATAGCTGTGAAACTATGTAGTGGGGGAAAAAGACTTATGTTTGAGTCTTCTCACAGTGTGTGAGGGGGTTTGAGTATGCCTTGTTGCACCCTCTGTCCACTCATCCATCACTCCCGAGAAACAGGTCTGCACTCTAATGAAGCCACAAGGGCAGACACGCACACACATCTTGTTCGGACCTCCAGTACTGTACCTCTGGCGAACGGCAACCTCAAGCCCCCTAAAAAATTCAGCGGCAAATACATGGATGAGGATCAATTGTTCTTTTCATCGCTGATTGAGGCGATTGAGTTCCAGAGAAATGAAAGCTTATGGTTGCGGGTTTTCAAACAGCTCTAGAGCCCACAACAAAACCCTGGAAGGGGCTTCGGTACTGGGTAATGTGAGTTGCGCTGGAGCAAGGGCACCCTGCATTTAGAATGTGGTCACGGGAGGAGAAAAGAGTGAAACCGGCGTTCAGGCTGCCATGTCATCACAAGCCCCCACCCCAAATTAGCTCTGTGTGGTTGGGGAGAGTTCATGGAAAAGAAATGCAGTCCAAACCCCAAGCATACCAACTTGGGCTGATTTAGAAAATGAAAACAGAAAAGTTCAGACCTCGGCCTTCAAGACTTTGCTGGAAATGTCTGTTACATGCTTAAAAATAAAAGTTCTTTGTTGGCATCTTTGGTTCCATGAAGAACATTTAACACCAATTGAAAAGTGCCATTTAAAAAAATTGCGTTCCTGCCAAAATCAGTTTTGTACTTGGTTGGTATTAAAAAGTCCCTTCATTGCAGAATGCGATACATCCACTCAACCAATCACAGCGCACCATTCCACGCATTGTAAGCAGTAAAGGCGGCGCTTTGAATACACCTGGCATCCTAGTTTTCCTCATCTACTTTGCTCTTTGTGATCAAAAAATAAATAAAAATGAGTAATTAGAGTATGAGTAATGTATCACAGACATATCTGATGAATCCTTTCATAAACAAAGTGTATAAAAAAAGAGATTCACTGTGCAGTATAGAGAGAGCTCCATTGATTATAACGTAACTTTGTGAGATTGCGATGAACTAAGATGAGTGACAGCTTTTAATGATTTTTAAGGGAGTTTGTAAATGAGATATTGATTTAATACAACAGTTAAATAAACAAGAAGTTAATATTAATTGACTTACACTGTCTGACTATAACACTATTGCCTGATTTTGCCTCATTGTCAAAAAATAGTTTGAAACACAACTGAGTCACAACTGAGCCGCTGTGCATCTCCATTCAAACACAGCGGTGTTTGGTTTATGAATGACGTGTTTTTAAACTAAACTAGTCAATGATTGAATTTCCCATTCATAAAGACAGCCACTTGCTTTATTCCTGAATGAATCAGCTGTTTTAATGAATCAAATGAATAATATGATTCAGTAATTAAATCAGTGGCTTGACGCCACCTACTGGTAATTTTAGTTTCATTTTTAAAGTGTCTTTTCAGTTATTTCAATCGTTTAATATTTCTATATTAAAAATGTTATATTTAAAACAATCTCAGCATGAATTTATGAATTTGATCGCACACATGCCACCTCCGCTCTGAGCCTCATTAAACATATGAAAATACACCTACAAGCCACTTTTGTGTTCTCTGTGCCACCTTTGTAGTACAAATTTATTTTGTTAATACTGATTTCTTTTGATTGGTAACTTATTCTTATTCATATATGTTTGTAAAATTTGACAAAAGATGATATACTTTTAATCAAGTTAAAAAATGCCATTACAAAAGTAAAAACTAAATTCCCATTTAATTCACTTTAAGGAGTCAAATATTCATAATAGGACGGCTAATTTTTGATTTGCTCCTACAATTTTGACTATGCTCCTAATTGTTTTAAGTTAGGAGCACAAATGCTCCTAAAAAGAAGAGCAAGTGTAGAGCCTTGATGGATATATTTTGGGGGGAAAAAAAAATCATTTTTTATAATAAATCTTTGAAAATCAAAATCTGGATTTGAATTTTTAATGTTATTATAAACTAAAGATGCTATGTGAAAGTTCGAAACAGAAAACAGTGGTTTAGATAGTGGTAAAGAAAACACATTTTTACTCAAATTAATCAAATAGATTTATAGCATTTTTCTCTTCCACTGAACCTTCCAATTTTACAAAAGGTTCTTTTAAGAACTGTTTGCTGAAAGGAAACCAAAAAATAGTTCTATGGCAACCATCTTTTGGAACATCTATGCATTGCTATATAAAAAAGGGCAGCTTGGGGTTATGTTGACGCAATGATGATTGTACAAACTATCCCGTGTGGGAAACTACAAACCCTATGTCTGAATATACATACCTATTCCCTACTATATCCTAGGGCCTAGGCAAAATACAGTATGTGAAAAGAGTAGTATTTCCAAAATCATAGTATTCATAAAACAGTAGGTGAAGCATGCCCAGATGACCTACTACTTTTGGCAAGATTCTGTAGTGCTTATCTTTATTATCCCATCATGCCATGAGAGAGGATTTGTAAATGCCACTGAAGCGACGCAACTGAAGCCGTAAATCACATTAGAAAGACAACATGATGAATGTACTATGTCCAAGTCTAATTTATACTACACATATCAATACTATAAAAAAAACATACTCTTTAACGGTCACAAAGTAGGTGCTCAGAAAGTATTTCTGGTCTCTAGCCTAGATTTGTAACCACTGAGCCACAGATATGTACATGTATATTCCTAGTGTGAAGAAAGATTATGTTGCTGCTTTAAGAATGCATTAAAGTCTAGGGCACTTTTTTAAATACCAATTACAATGTTTAGATATTATTTTAGATCTTAAAGAAGACATATTATCCCCTTTTTACAATATGTAATACAAGTCTCAGGTGTCCCAAAATGTGTCTGTTAAGTTTCAGCTCAAAATACCGGTTTCACTTTATTTTGATGGTCCCTTGAACACATTCTGTTGACTGTAAGTAATGTTGCACCTACATATCTACTAATTCTCATTAGAGTGTTAGTAGAGTATTAGTAGACTGGTAGGGTTAGGGTTAGAATACAAGCCACTTTTGTGTTCTTCTGTGCCACCTCTGTAATACAAATTATTTTTTTAATACTGATTGGTAACTTATTCTACTTGTTCTTATTCTGTTGTTTTAATTAGAAATGTTAAAAAGCTTATAAAATATATATATATATATATATATATATATATATATATATATTTTAAAATTTGACAAAAGATGATATACTTTTAATCAAGTTAAAAAAATGCCATTACAAAGGTAAAAACTATTCACTTTAAGGAGTCAAATATCACTTCATAATAGGAAGGCTAATTTTTGATTATCTCATTAGAGTGTTAGTAGAGTATTAGTAGACTGGTAGGGTTAGAATAAGTTGTAAAGTTACTTATAGTCAGCAGAATATCTGTTGAGAGTTAGCAGATATTAAGCAGAGAGTCTACTAATACTCTAATGAGAGTAGCCATGCAGATGCAGTATTACTTATAGTCAACAGAATGTTCAAAAGGGACCATCAAAATAAAGTGTTACCAAAATACCTCATAGGTCATTTATTATATAATTTTGCAAATGCCTATTTTGAGTGGAACCAGAAACACGCCGTTTTCGTACGTCTCTTTAAATGCAAATGAGCTGCTGCTCCCCATCCCCTTTTTTAGAATAAGGATGTGCCTTTACACCTTGTACCTCAAATACTCTGCCAAAAAAACGCCTGTTTGGTTTTGATTATCATTTCTATCACATTGAAATCATGGGTTTTGAACCATTTTAAGTTTAAACTTCTGATATAGGGTTTCCTAAGTGCAAACAACCGAAGCACATATCACACAGCATGTGAGTACTAAAATAAGCAAACTAAACTTCTCTTTCATGTCTTATTGTGCTTAAACTGTCAAATACACACAAGTTTATGTTAAAAACACAAATGTTACCAAAAGCTGCGAAAGAAGTTGCATGTTTATATTAGATCTGTGTGGCAGCAGTGTAATATACAGTAAATAAATCAATAAATCCACTGCTCCCTTGTCTCCTCTGAAGCTGGGACTCTAAATAGCGTTCTGTGCTCGTCTGTGCAGTCAACGACAGAACAGTTAGCATGCTTTTCTTGAACTTTTGCCATGACGTTAGAACTGGTACACCATTGTCGTTTACAAAAAACAAAATGGCGGGTGTAAATGTGCAGATTAAGGGGTGGTAATATTAGAAGAAGATCTTCTTCCTATGTCAAGGAGGGAGCGAAATCTGAGCAGCTCCTTTTTTTCACATGCTTGCAGAAAGAGGCTTACTAAAACAGTTACTGATGCCCTTTTTCATGTTTTCTGGGTTGGTAGATGCACTGGGAACCCAATTATAGCACTTAAACATGGAAAAGTCACCTTTAACAATTTTTTAGGCACATTTGGCACGGTATAAGAAACTTTCAACTAGGAATTTTGTGTAAAGGCAAAACATTTTGCAGTTGTTCGCATTAATTTGTCGTATTGATCAAAAGAAAGCTGCTTGGTTTGAAAGTGACTTCTGTTTGAGCTGTGCTTCAAGCATGGCTACACTACCGACAATAGACATTTTTTTTGTGACATTTCACCAAAATTGTGATTCAGATATTTCAAAGGGTTCTAATGTGTATTTGCATTTGCAGCGATTAAACGTCCATGAGCCTGACTGAGCAGGAATCTGGTCAGATCAGCTTTTTGTTTCCTTCACTTTCTGGAATGAATTCTTCTCTGTGATGTTGAACTTCATTAACAGTCATTTCACACCGGTCACTCTTACTTTCCTACTTCCTTTTCTTTTCTACCCCCTGAGGGGCAACTTTTGAAAGGCACAAAACATTGCATCTGGCCATTTGGCAGACAGTTTCATTCTAATCATGGCATATTAATAACTCTATTCAACAACAGCACAGACTTAATAAACAAGCACACTCTTGGTTTATAAGTGTGACTTGACAGTTACAACTCACACAGTGATTGATATATCTCCATACAGTATGTGAAAAACTACTCGCCAGTGTTTTTGAGTTTAAGCTTTTTGTTTAACACAGTGTTGGTGGAGAAAGGCTCAGAGGATGAGACACTGAGGGTATTTTTTTTTTAATAGAGACACAGGGAAGGGTCAGGAGAAAGGTCATTGCAATAAGACAGTGGACTGATAAGGTTTATCTGTGTCAAAGATTCATTATGACCAGAGTTTCACAGGAAGGACCTCTTAGCTATCTTTGCCACACACATACGCTTATGTGCTCACCAAGACAGTCATGTACACACCAACACACAATTCACTAAGCACAAGGTTCAAAACACCCAGCTCTCTGTCTATTTTGAGCAAAAAAATAGACCTACACACACACACTAAAGCCACAAAATCAAACTCCCTCCCTGTTCACCCTGAGAACGATGGCATTATGTACTGGAACAGCAACTATCAAATAACATTAAACTGCTAAGTAGAAAAAGACAGGTTATCACTGACAGGTTATCACTGAATAGCTCTTTTTCACACTCTCACTCTAGAACTCAATGTCCAATAGTGGAAGAAAAGAAGGAACAAAAGAAAGAAAAATGCTAAAGACTCACTACAGAGTACCATGTGATGCTTCATAGTGTGTCATTCAGGCTGTACCCACCTGAAAGAAGGAAAAGAGAGAATATTGGTTAGTGATCATATACCAGGAAATACGAAAACAAATATTATGTTGATAAAAGAAACATTTGGCTTCATACAATATACTAGCACAGAGATTTACATTATGCCCAGCAACTTCTGATATTTGCATTTCCATCAATACTCAGTATCACAGTATGAATCTAGTATGAAAATACAACATGATGTCTTTTTAATCTTTTTTTTTTTTTTTTTTTTTTGAAGTTTGAAAGTGTTGAGTGCCTTGACTGCCAATGGATGGACAAAAATGATGAGAGAGTATTAAAAATATCTTCACTTGTGTTCTGAAGATGAATAAAAGTCTTATGGGTTCGGAATGGCATGAGCGTAAATGACAGATTATTATTATTATTTTTTTTTTTTTTTTTAGGTGAACTATTCCTTTAATAACCCCTCACTGTGAAAACGTATCCATCAGGAAATTATATTTTTGCTTTTGGCAGAAATGCACAAGTTCTGTTAAACATTATTGAGAACAATAAATGAGCCTGTGACTGTTTACATTTCACTAGGCCTTTGTTTTTCTCAACTCATGGCTGTTTGTCATTGCACAAACTCTATTAAACAAATCACGCACATAAAGAAACCGAGACACTGTGTCATACGCCACAGTCTCATGACATCATGATCATAATTGTATCATCAGGGTAAAGGCCTGTCATGTGTTATGAATGGCTGCTCCGCTCACTCTGACAAACTGATGAAATGCCTTTAAAAGAAGACTTTTCTTTTCCCTGAGGGGTTTGTTATATAAGAGATCTGCATTGCTGCTTTAATTGCGTTCTTCATGCTCTGGTAAATCACATTCGGGTTGATATTAGTTAGTAGGCTACACATACAACGACTTCCAAATACAGAAATAGCACAAACAAAACCATTTTTGTGAATTAGAATGAATTTGTGTAACATATAAATTCATAAGAATTAGTCACCAATAACCAAAACATAAAAGTCACAAATTGTCATGAGAGTGTGTAAATCAAATAACAAACGAACCCAAACTATGTTAAACTAAACTACGCTAAGCAATGCTAAGATAAACATTAACCCAAAACCCAAAACAAAACATGTTTCATTGTCTACCAGGTCAAAATTGTAAGCTTGACAGCTTGCAAAGTAAAAAACTTTCCTTACCAAGCTCATTTGCGGTACAATTCTTGCTCCGCAGCAGTCGTTCAAAGTTTACACACAGGTTTGTTCAAATCCCTCACTTTAAATACAAGCAATAGTGATAGTGATGCTAGCCTTAGCAAGTAACACTAACAAATCTTTATTTTTCCCAGAAGGTGATTCATATTAGTCAGCTCCTTGGCTCCATTTGAGCTCTGCTCTTCTCACAGTTACAAAATGAACATGAAGACTCTTTTGCCGGCAAAGTGATTTCCCAGAAGGCCCCTTGCTGAATCTCTTCTAGTGATGTGCTAGCCAACCAAACAATACCACCTCTGCCTGTTCTGATCACACTAACGACAGTTCATTGCGGCCCCCAAATTGGAGTCTGCAGAGGGGACCGGCCTTACGACTCCCTGATTAAGGTGACGGCATTCAGCTGCAGGAGCTCCTGTTTTCCCTGGATCTTCCATTGATCTGCTGTCACCTCAGACTTGTTTTCACACAGCCACACCACTGCACTCGCACTGCCGTTTCTCTTTGTTAATCTATATTTAGACTAGTTTCACAGTATGGCCAAAAAAACAATTTGAGGTAACTTTGAAAAATTATAATTATGACTTCAAATGCAAAAATGAAGGAAACTGATGATTCAACAAAAATGAATACTGAAAACGAACATCTGTTTTCTTACTATTATATCATTCCAAACCTGTATGACATACTTTCTTTTGTGAAACAAAAATACCTCTGAGATGTTTTGTCTATGCAATGAAAGTGAACAGGGTTTGATGTTATTGTGGATTCCACTGATTTTCACTGTAATGTTGTGTCCACAACAAAAGTGAAACGAATATTCGCATCACATTACTCACTTTAGATTACCCGCGGAATGATTTGTCCACGCAATGAAAGTGAACAGGGTTCAGTGTTATTGTGAATCCATTGACTTTCATTGTAGTGGTGTGTCCACAACAAAAGTGAAGTGAATATTCGCATCACATGACTGACTCTAGATTACCCACAGGATGTTTTGTCCACGCAATGAAAGTGAACAGGGTTCGATGTTATTGTGGATTCCTTTGACTTTCATTTTAATGGTGTGTCCACAACAAAAGTGAAGCGAATATTCACATCACATTATTCACTCTAGATTACTTGTGGAATTGTTTTTTCACGCAATGAAAGTGAACAGGGTTTGATGTTATTGTGGATCCCATTGACTTTGATTGTATTGGTGTGTGCACAACAAATGTAAAGCAAATACTTGCATTGCATTATTCACTCCAGATTGCTTGCAGAAAGTTTTGTCCATGCAATGAAAGTGAACAGGGTTATTGTGGATTCCATTGACTTTCATTGTAATGTTGTGTGCACAACGAAAGCGAATATTCACATCAAATTACTCACTCTAGATTACCCGCTGGATGTTTTTCGTATCACTCGCACAAATAAAGATATAAAAACAATCGAAAATATTTTCTGATTTAAGTGGACGTGTCAAACCAGACGTAAAAACAAGACATGTCAATAAGCTTTTTGCTAATCGGCTTGCATGATAATGCGTCATGTGAATTTTCCACTCAAGTTGATTTTTTTCTCTTTTTTTTTGCCTTTATTAATATAGGACAGTGTAGATCTGACAGGAAGCAAAGTGGGAGAGAGAGAGGGGGCGGGATTGGGAAAGCTCCTCAAGTCAGGATTCAAACTTGGGACGCCCACAGAGGTGACGGCACTATATGTCGGCACGTTCCCCACAAGGCTTGCCGACTCGAGTTAAAATGTTTCAACTGCAATTGATGCAAATATTGTGTGTTTGCAAACATGTCCAATTCGCATCATTCAAGTTACTGGTGTGAACTTGCATCTATTCACACTTTACTGACTTTATATGTAATCTCTAGGGGTGCAACGGATCGCAGTTGATCCGTGATCCGTGCGGATCATGACCCACGGTTCGGCACGCATGTGACCCGCGGATTAATAACTAATTTTTTAAACTTGTAGATAATCCTAAATTTTTAACAATCGCAGAGAAAAAGAGTTTTTTTTTCTGTCAATATTGCTTTTTAAGTAATTAATTACACAGAGAAGTCATGTTCACATGAACAGGGCATGTTAATCAGTCAACAATAGCTAGCAGAGGAACAGAAGAACTCAAAAAGCCTCCCGTGTCATTCAAAAAGCATGTATGGGAGCATTTTGGCTTCCCTGTAAAATATAATGGAAGAAGGGTGGTGGACAAAACTGTTACAGTGTGTAGGCACTGTGGCACGAAAAAGCCGTATGAAAGCGGCAATACATCGAGCATGTTTTGTGAAAGCACTCAGAGACGGAACAGAACACGGATAAGTAAAGTGAACGTTTAGCTTAAGATGTTACCTAAACAGTCAAATACATGCAAATATATGTCAAAATGTGGCATTTGGTGATTATTCATGTAATCCTTCGTCAGTTGTCTCAAATTAACGTAAACAGTTGAGAATAAAATCAATCATATTAAGTTCCGAACCCACTCATAATCGTGTTAAATAATCGTGATTACAATATTGACCAAAAATAATTGTGATTATGATTTTTGCCATAATCAAGCAGCCCTACTTGTAATAAATGGAGAGCAAATTACATTTGTCTCCTCCCCTTTTTGCTGATCCGAAAAATGGTCCGATCCGTGACTCAAAAACCATAATGTGATCCGAACCGTGAGTTTTGTGATCCGTTGCGACACTAGTAATCTCCTTGCGCAAATAATTCAATTTGCCTTTGGTGTGAACATATGTTCTTTTTTTTTTCCACAGAAAGCAATACAGGTTTGGAATAAAATTGAGTGTGAGTGTGTTGAGTTGAGTGTGAAATGATGACAAAATCACAAAAATCACAGTTATCTTCGTGCGTTCACATTGTATCTGGATTTGAAAGTGAAGTCAGATCTTTTTGATCCACTGGCATCCATCACAACTTACCATTATATAATATTGGCCTCTCATTAAAAACATTACACTGTATTATGCTCTGCAGATTGAAGTGTTGTAGGGCAATGGCGCCATATGAAGATTTCAGTTTGATTATTTGTTCAGGCTTACTTCAGAGGACAGAAAAGAGAGGCAAATTCGCATACTACAGCAGGTAAACATCTCCTCTCTTCTTAAAATTGCGCACCGCATTGACTTGACACTACAAAGACAGTCCTCTGCCTGAGATCTGCTGCGGCCGGCAAGCAAATGTAATTACAGCCGGTGGCCTGGCACACACAATGGGCTTTAATTGTGTTGCGGCAGAACAGCTGCTGAAGTGAAGCCGAGTATCAGTCTTCCTGCTGTTTGGACATTACACAGCCAGCGGGTGAAGCGGGACCTCCCGCCAGCCCTTAGTCCCATGGAAAGACACTGTCTTCTTTGCTTCGGGTTCACCCTGAACCTTCCCTGTTCCATCTGCCTGTTGAAGAGAGCTGATTTTTGAACCTCAAACCACGGTTGTACAATAGATTTGATTAAAGAGGAAAAGACATTTATGGCCCCGGGACACGACCAGAGCGAAAGGTGCAAAGCGAAGGGTCTTCGGCACCCCACAGAGAAGATACTCTTGGTTTTTTTTTTACTGTAAAGATCGGAAATTGGCTTTGAGGTGATGCTGGCGTGAGCAGCATGTTGAAAATCTATTCTTTGATCCCATGGACCTATAGCATATTAAAATTGCCTTTGTGTCTATGGATAAACAACAGGTCAGTGTCCATAATGAGTAGGTAAACCGATATCGTCGCTTCTAGGATTGACAAGACATCCCCTTACGGGCGAATGTGCTGTAATTTATTACGCTGACTGACATCGAAAGATCTTGAGCCCTAAAGACTCAATTAGACTCTCTAGGAAGCTCCATCATTTCCATAAAACTGCTGTAGAGGGCAAATTATTGGACCGTCAGAGTCTGTGTTCGCGACTGCCGTCGGGAGCGTGGGTAAACAATGAGGGTCCCTGCATTAGCCAACCATTTATTCAGATCTGTCAATAAGACCTGAATGTTGAGAATGACGGATGTGCCGGTCGTTTCGCTTGATGGAAGACTGTACACAATTAGGGCTTGGGTCAACAAACTGCCCAGCACCGGAGACGTTAATGTGTTTGCCCAGGTCGAAGAGGACTCAAGGTTAATGCTCAGCACAGGCATTAATGTGCTTACTTAAGAAAAATGGACAGACTTTTACTCTAATGTGCACAAGGTGGCAAGAGTCAACCTAGCAAGCCTAATGTTGCAAATTACTTGGAGGAGAGAGAAACGGTGGGGAAGTACAGTATCCGTGGCTTTACTAAGGTGCCATTTATATACTAAACACTTTAACACATTAGAAAAAAAAACATACTTTAATTTCAATTATTCATTCAGTCAACTAATTTACTATCATTCAATTAAAAGCATATATATAAATAAAAGATAAAAGGACTCTAAAATGCAATTACAAAAACAAACATCATGTGCATAAAACTTGTGCATAAGAGACAACAACATACCGCAGCTACATACTAACTACAAAGTACACAGTACATACTAACTACTATTGGTGAATAGAAGGGACCAGTGACAGATAACTCACTTCTCCATTTATTTCAGATTGTGCCAACATCAACTGGCACACATGAATGCGCTGTTCATCTAACAGGTGTCAGGCACCTGCAGGCCTCTCAGCCCGAGACCTCTGACAGTCAGAGGTCCCGGCGCTCTGGCCCCATCGGCCCCGTCCGTAATCCCTCCTTGGCCTAGACTAACTTCTCGCTCGAGCTGTTTACCCTTCATTTGGCTTCTGCCTGGCACTGCACACACACACAGCTATCAGACTGAGAACACGCGGATACAACTCTCATTTATCGAACTGCAACATCTGGTATGTCTGCTTCGCAGAAATTGCTGATCTACCATGCTTTCAGTGGGAAGCATGTGACAAACACTAAAAAACAACCATATTATCCAATTTAATATACAAGCAGTTACTAAAGCATAACCACTACAAGTACATTTAGTCGTCATGCAAATGCCTACAAAAGAAAGTCATTAGCATTCAGTAATTTCTTTGTAAATATCTAGTGTTTATTAGTGTCAATACTGAATTGTTTCTTGCAATTCTCGCTAGTCAGAATTACGAGATATAAACTCAGAATTGTGTGAAATAAACTTAGAATTGACTTTTTTCTCAGAATTTTTTTCAGTTTATCTATCAATTGTGCATTTACATCTAATAATTCTGTGTTTATATCTCACAGTTCAGACTTTTTTTTTTCAGAGTTGTGAGTAGATCCATCAATTCTGTTTACGTCTATCAATTCTGTTTATATCTTGCAATTCTGATTTTATATCTCACAAGTCAGAGTTTTTCAAAATCTATCAATTTTGTTTACATTTACCAAATCTGCATTTATATCTCGTAATTCTGATTTTATGTCTCACAATTATGAGTATTTAATTTTAGAATTGTGAGTTTATATATCAGTTCTGTTTACATCTATCAATTCTGCATTTATATCCACTAATTCTGATTTTATGTCTCACATTTATGACTATTTTTCTCAGTATTGCGAGTTTATCTATTAATTCTGCATTTATATCCCCCAATTCAGATTTTATATCTCACAGTTTGGACTTTTTTTTTTTTCTCAGAATTGCGAGTTTATCTGTCAGTTCTGTTTACATCTATCAATTTTGCTCAATTCGGATGTTATATCTCACAATTCTGACTTTTTCTTCTAAGAATTGTGAGTTTATCTATCAATTCTGTTTACATCTATCAATTCCACATTTATATCTCACAATTCTAATTTTATATCCCACAATTCAGAATTTTTTTCTCAGAATTTCACGTTTGTATGTTTACATCTGTCAATTCTGTGTTTATATCTTGCAATTCTGATTTTATCTCTCACAATTCAGACTTTTTTTTCTCAGAATTGCGAGTTTCTGTTTACATCTATCAATTCTGCATTTGTATCTTGCAATTCTGATTATATCTTACAATTCAGACTTCTTTCTCAGAACTGCAAGTTTATGTTTACATCTATCAATTCTGCATTTATATTTTGCAACTCTGATTTTACATCTCATAATTCAGAATTTTTCTCTCAGTATTGCGAGTTTATCTATCAATTCAGTGTTTATATATTGCATTTCTGATTTTATATCTCACAATTCAGAATTTTTTTCTCAAAATTGTGAGTTAATCTGTTTACATCTATCAATTCTGCATTCATATCTTGCAATTCTGATTTTATATCTCAAAATCAGACTTTTTTTTCTCAGAATGGCGAGTTTATCTGTTTACATCTATCAATTCTGTGTTTTTATCTTGCATTTCTGATTTTATACAGACTTCTTTCTCAGAATTCAAAGTTTATCCATCAATTCTGTGTTTATGTCCTGTAATTGTGTTTATATCCCACAAATCACTTTTTTCTTCCTTAAGAGTTAAGTTTATATCTATAAATTATGTTTATAAACTTTTTCAAAGTTAGAATTGCAAAGAAAATGATCTTATCCCATGACAGAAACACGATTTTATAGTGTATGGATATAAATATGAGATATCAAGCAGAAATATCAAACACCTTTCATGATTTTTTGTGCATAATGGCACCTAAGAATGTGCACAAACACCTGATTTTATCAGGTTTTTTGTCCTCTAGGCCCTATTTAGACTGCTGTAGTGTGTGTGCGCCACTTGTTTTTGTGCATTGCACAATGCTCCATGCCCTCTCCTCTGGCTCCTCATGTCAACCTCAGCAAGCAACACAAAAGCAATTCCCAAAGTCCAAAATATATCTAGAATAATTGCATCCCTGAAACCATTTTTGATGTTCTCCACAACAACAGCAACAGAAAAAAAATCCTTTTTGTGTTGCTTTCAATTTAAGGAGTTATTTTCTCTTCCAAGATTCCTCACATAATGACCGTGAGTGTGTCTGGGTCTCTCCTCACTTCTTCAAAAGGCAGCCCGGCTGTTTGAAGTCTAGTTAGCATCCTGGAAAGGCTTCGTAACTCTCCTCATGTGAGCACGCATGTTAGGGGACGACTGGACAGTGGGGAGGAAGGGAAACACATGACCCTGCTACCCTCGTACAGTCAAGAGTGGAATCAGAAATTTGGATTTTTTTTATTATTATTTTCTAAAATAATTGGTCATTTAAAAATAATATATAATATAATGCTCCATATTGATTTTATATTAAATAAAACAAATATAATAAACATAATAGCATTTTTTTTGTATAATTTACATAATTGTACTAAATTAACATGTAATACTGACAACCCTATAATTATTAATTTTCCTAATGGAGTTATATAATGCGTGCAATGCTTATGACTATGACTGGAGATTCTCATCTTCCTAAGATTTTCTCTGTGTCTCTCTCCCCGGAAACAAAAGACCCAATTTTCTCCTGTTTGCTTGAGGCCATGGTCAACACAATCAAAAAAGAAATAAATAAATAACCAACCACATGGGCGCGCGCACATGCGTCTCCTCACACATCCGCACGGATAGAGTCCCTCCAGGGAAAAACTGATGGACACATGAGATGACAGATGATTGTGTTTGTTTGTGAGTTCACATTCACTGCTTCTTTTGTCCTCAGAGGCGCATTCTTCTCACCGATGGACAAACGCTTTTGGAGAAAAACAAATTCTATCTATCTTCAATCATAAAACCGATGCAGTGTCAAGGAATACACTTGGAAAATAAAGTCAAGTCACAACATTTCACTAAGACAGGCACTAATATGAAGCTTATTCTCCTATACCACAGTAGTACACTACTACTATGTACACATCTTCCTGTAGGCTACTAGTCTAGTCTAATATCCCAGTCACAAACACAGGCATTTTGGTCATTTAGAACCAAATAACAGATGTTTTTTGAGCAAGAAACTCAGGTTTCAGGTCAAACACAGGCCTTTTTAGAGAACAGAAAGAAAGGTGAGAGAAGGGCGCAATGCTAGGTATACGTGACTAGAAAAGCTCAAGCGCATGAAGCAGACTCTAAAATTCTGTAACATGTAGGAGTAATTTCAAAGCAGAAAGGCCAACTCGTCTCCTCAGCTGCCCTCCACCGATCTTCGCCAACAGAGCAAAGCGGCGGGAGACTCAGGCTTCATTTCACTACGTTACACAAAATGGTGGCAAGTGAGGTGATGCCTCTCGCAGTCAGAGGCAGGTGTACACGCTAAGCTCAGTAATTATTTCCCTTTATCCGAGCGGCGGCATTTAAATGAATTCTCATTCTGTCTGCCTATCTCTGCCTGCCGTGATAGACCTCAGCTCTCCCCTTAATTATGCCTTCAGACCCAACTGTTTACTGAACGACTCCCTCTGACTCACCGCGTGACGAACACAGTAGAGTGAGCACGGACGCCGCTGCCGCAAAGAAGGCCGACAAATTTCAAATGGGGGTAGATCACGAATGACAGCTCGGACAGATCTGTCGCGCTGCACGAGGCTGGAGAAACAACACGCTTGCTGTTTTTTTGGACTTTTGAACAGTAACTGCGGATTTTATTGTTCGGTGGTGATATTTTGGTATCATTGACAACTATGGTAACACTTTAGTTTAGTAACTCTTTGATTGCAAGCATGTTTATTGCTAGCATATTGGCTGTTTATTAGTACTTATCAAATACATATGTGACCCTGGATTACAAAACCAGTCATAAGTAGCATGGGTATATTTGTAGCAATAGCCAACAATACATTGTATGGGTCAAAATGATCAATTTTTATTTTATGCCAAAAATCATTGTGTTCCATGCTCCATGAAGACATTTTGTAAATTTCCTATCGTAAATATATTAAAACTTAAAGTCTGATTAGTAATATGCATTGCTAAGAGCTTAATTTGGACAACTTGAAAGATTTTTTTTTTTTGCTCCCTCAGATTTCAGATTTTTTTCAAATAGTTGCATTTCGGCCAATATTGTTATATCCTAACAAACCATACATCAGTGGAAATCTTATTTATTCAGCTTGTATGATGTATAAATCTCAAATGGTCAAAAAATGTACCTTTATGATGTATCCTGCATGACCATATTTTAGATATAACTATAAATAAGCAGTAAACTGGGAGTTTACTGAAGCAAAAGTTGTAGTTAGTTAATAGCGAGAATTGGTCCCCAAACTAAAGCATGATCATATCTAATATCTATAATAAAAACGAGAAATGAAAAATCATATTATATTTAGGGCTGTCAGTCTATACAATTTTTAATGCAATTAATTACATGATGTTTCGATTAATCTAATTAATCGCAAATTAATCAATCATCAAATTTTTCCAAGAAATTACTCCCAAAAATCATTTAAAGTCATTGTTGTGTAAAATACAAACAGACATTACAAAAAATAGCTTCAGCAAGAAATCATTTGTTTAATAAAATTTATTTGATTTGATTCAAAATAGAATTTATTACACATCAACGTAAACTATGGAAAAGAAGATAATTTGAGAAACTTCTCAGTATTTTTTGTTAATACGATTTAAGTCTTTGGTAACCAAAACTGCTTTGTTACCAACAGTCTTCCAAAAAACCTTCTTTTATGTTCCCTTTGAAATGACATAAGGGTGAGTAAATGATGACAGATTTGTTTTTAATGTTTTTATTTGTATTCTTATTTATTTATTTATTCTTTTTTTTTTTTGCCAACAGGTGGCGATAAATGTTTTAATCAGTCATTCACAATTCGTTCAAAACGCAGATTCATTCATTCAGAAACATGCTGTGTTGCTCGGAGACGCGCAACAGTTCTACTGTAGTTTCAAAGGTAAAATGTTTTCTGCAAAATTGAGCAAAAACACATAGTATTGTGTTTAAAGTATAACAGAATATCAGCTTCTTATTTACTGAA
Source organism: Cirrhinus molitorella (assembly GCA_033026305.1). Classification (NCBI taxonomy): domain Eukaryota; kingdom Metazoa; phylum Chordata; class Actinopteri; order Cypriniformes; family Cyprinidae; genus Cirrhinus; species Cirrhinus molitorella. The sequence goes on along the minus strand of CM065139.1, from coordinate 21,969,144 downwards.
CTGTTGTATAAAATCACATTTAAGCTTGTAATAGACCTTGTTTCCATAAAACAAGTTTACTAAATAAGCCAGGCTTATTTCAGTTAGTCTGACTTATTGTCACTTGATTTGGCTCAAAATAAATCAGACTAACTGAATTAAGCCTGGCTTATTGGGCAAACTTGTTTTATGGAACACCCCCCTGGACAAAATCAGCACTCGTTATTTATTTACAACATTTTTTATGACTATATTTTAGTTAGATATATGCCTCACAGTAAAAAGTCAATACATTAAATTAAATAAATTGTAAACTGCAAATAAAACTGATTATTTCAGTACATGAAATAGCAAGAAAATTTTATTTCAATATTTTTACTTTAATGTTACTAGCCGATTCTTCGTAATTATGTGAAAAATTTACAAGCAATTTGTGTGCGGTGGTGTTCTGAAATGAGGAGGCAAATTTGTTGTTGTTGTTTTTTTTTAAATAACAAATGTGAACTCACATTAAATAAAAGTAAATAAAACTCTGTTTATTAAAGTCATGTACGAATCTCATCAAGTTAGTGTTTTTAAGCATTACATTACATTTATTCCAAAATAATGTCTCAAGGCAGTAACAATTTAAACAATTATTTTTATTTGTAAACTTATGTTTTTGAATTTGTTGAATCATCAGTCATCAAAGCTTGATAAATATTAGTCAGAGACATTGGTCAGATTTCTTTAAATGCTGATTACTCTAAAAACTCCCATAGATCATATTTTCATGCCATTTTACTCTTATTTTGACGTAACAAAGTGTTTATTTCTAAGTGTGAGAGTTGTTTACTTGCTTTTTTTAAATTAGTCTTCCCATTATATTGTTCATTCAGACAGATCTGAACACTGAACGCGCACAAACACAAGAGGCAGGATTTATCACATATCACAATGGAGGCATTGCCTCCTCTAATGTGACTGTCCTCCATTCAATCTCAATTACCCCCCACCAAACTCACCGCACGCTTTAGGGGGTCTGTTAAAACTCAATGGGCTCAGGGGAGGCGAGAGAGACGTGGACTCCTGCTGTATCTTTAGCAGCTGGTGTTGCCATTAGACAATGCTTCTAGAGAAAAAAAACCCGAGTGATTTATACACTTTTTAAAGTTATATTTTGTACTATTGCCATTGTTTTAGTAGCACAATGCGAAATGTGAAAATATAATTTAAGTTGCATTAAGCTTATTTGTGAAATTTCTAAGTGAATCTTGTTTCTACATCAAAGCATTTGCATATTTTATGATATGCAAATTAGGCAGTCTGTAAGCTAAGACTACACTCACTATTACATCAGCATTATTAACCCACATCTAAGAAGTAGCACACATAAAAAGCCAGAGAACAAGAGATGGGGGTTGGTTTAAAACTAAGGTTACTTTTCCACAAAACTGACCTTGACCAATGAGAACAACCAAGACTAGCGCACGGCAACTGTGAGTCTGCCATTAATAATGGACGGAAAGAGAGAAAAATGAATGAATAAAACTGTTGCGCAGGTGTATCAGCGACATCTGTCTGAACGGATTCAATCCGTTCCACTGGATCGATCATTCAGATTGAAAGACAGTGAGAGAGGAGGGCAGTGTAGCATGGCCGTCTGACAGCAGGTGTTCGGCAGATCAATGAATGAAGGAGAGAAAACAGCTCGTCTTTATGACAAGACCCGCTGCGACACACATCCCTCCTAACACACTACTTTAATTAATCTAATCACATCCCGCCACAGAGAGCAAGGGTGAAAAACAGCCCGGTGCTCGTTTCTCCTTGCGCCTGGTTTCCCGCTCTTGCCCTGTCTGAGTAATGTCACCCATGTGCCCCTGGAGTAGATGAAGGACATGCTGGTGAATTAATCATTTAATACACCTTATTCTCTCACTCTCTGTCTACGAACATAAATCCACACGCAGACGTGATGTCATACACATAATAAAAACCCTACAGCGATGGGAATTGGGTATAGAGCAATGCTAAAGTAATAGTTTAACCAAAAATGAAAATTACCTCACAATTTACTGACTTTCTTCTTTTAAACGAAGACAGTTGGAGTTACATTAAATATTAAATTTCAAACTTAATAATAGCAGTGAATGGGTGTTGAGATTTTGAAGTCCAATAAAGTGCATCCACCCATCATGAAAAGTACTCCATATGGCTCCGGGGAGGTAATAAATGCCTTATGAAGTGAATGGCATCCTACGTCATCCGCTGAAATGTCAGTCTTTAAAGTTTTAAATATGGATATTTTTCTCACACAATCGCAAATGCTTCAGAAGGCCTTTATTAACCCCCTGTGGAGTACTTTTTTTATTATGGATGGATGCACTTGGATGGATGGATGGATGACTTCAAAAAATCAACAGCCATCAAAAATAAAAATAAAAAGTCAACAGCCATCCACTGCCATTTTAAAAACTGGAAGAGCCAGGACATGTTTTTATATAACTTCAGTTGTATTCATCTGAAAGAAAAAAGTCATATACATCTAGGTTTGCTTGAGGGTGAGTAAATCATGGGGTAATTTATTTTTTTTGGGGTGAACTATCCCTTTAATGGGATAGCATAAGTTCTTAACTTACTCCAAATTATTGATAAAGAATTTTCGGATATGTTTAAAAACTGTCTCACTCCCATTAAGGCTGCATTTATTTGTTTAAAAATACAGTAAAAATATATATATATACAAATAATACAAATAAATTTGTGTATATATATAAAATAATAATTAACTAAATAAAATGTGATTGATTCTGCTAATCAATATTATTTATTAAGCAGTATTTTCAATTATTTGATATTCCAGAAACACTTCTTAATATTGTTATTGGTAAAACTAGTTAATATATTTTTGTGTAAACCATTATACTTTTTTTCATTCTTCTTTGATGACTAGAATGCTCCAGCATAGAACAGCATAGTTTTTTTTTTTTTACTAATAAAAATGACTTAACTGTCCTTATTCATGTTATACTATAGGACAATGATGTAAAAAATTATTTTAGGTTTGAGATGTGGGGTTGTAGTCCTTACATTAAGCCTTGATGCTCACTTGGGTAATGCAGGTTTGAGTTCCCAATTCCAGTTTCCCCCACCTCCACTCAATTTCCTCCCACTCCAGCCACTTTTTTTGTCTCGTAAAGAGATAACATCACAAAAAAATGGAAATCACTAGTGGCACCAAACCGAGTTTGCAAAAATAAATGACTACCTGAAATCAAAATCAACCCCATTTACTTTCTATTGCGAATGACTCATCTGTGAAATAATGTTTTTCATAATATTGTCTCAAAAACTTTTGGAAGATATTATGAAGTGACTGAAGTGAAGTGTTTTGCGTCAACCTCTTCCCTCCATCTATCTGTCATATAGAGACAAATAAAAATGTATTGGCTAATGCGGTTGTCGATTTTAGGGCCTATTTTAATCTTCATTCTGAGGACTGTGGTCTTGTGCCCTTAAAGTCCCCATGAAATCAAAACTGAATGTTATCTGTAAGCTATTGATTTTGATGGCATCACCCTGCACTTCAGCTTTCAATCCAATCAAATGCTATCTAGAATTCGAAGTGTCCCGCCCCCTACACTATAAATACAAGCTAAAGCTGTGGCTAAAATTGTAAACTTGTTCACAGAATTAGATTTTTTTTGTACGATGAATGGCACAAGACAGTGTTCAAAAAAGGGGGTGGGATTGTGAGACATATCCTGCCTTGTCTTCCTGTTTCAGTTGAAATGACGTCAACACAGAATAACACTATGTGTTTCAAAGCACTTTAGTGGATTTTTAACACTGTAAGCTGTGAAACTTCCACAACTCATATATCAACACATTCGCAATGGTGAACTAAATAAAATAATAATACGCAAATAAATCAGAACAAAAATAAATAAAAGGAGAAACAAACAGTGCTGATAAGACAGATTAGACATGAACGCCATCAAATGCACAGCCCAATTAGAGCCCGTCTGCAGATTCAGGAAACAAGTTCACGCAACAGACCTCAGTAAACATGGTGGCTCATTCACAGCTCTCTAGTTAAATATAGCAGCTCTGCCCTCTGGCTTTCCATTTGCTGTTGCGGCGTGTAAAGTCGTTTCACAACAAGCTTCTGACATTACACCAGCACAGAGGGGCGCTGATGAATGGGAGCTATTTAAAGGGTTCAGCCTCAGGTACAATTGAAACCATCTAAAAAAACACAAATAGTGTTATGTGGCAGTCGTTCACACCTGAGGAAGTCAAAATGCTGGAACTGTACACGTCTGGTGGTGTTCAGGGTTGGAGAAAGCGTTTGCTCTTTCACTCTGTGGAAAGTTATTTTGAATGTCCTGACAGGCACATCTGCTTCACCTCACCACTGTTCGTTACCTCATTTGCACCTTTCGTTCGCCCACGGCAAATTGCGACAGCATCCCTAAGAGTTATGAAAATGGAGGCTGCTGGGTTAGATTGAGTGCAAAGCAGAGTTGTGTGGTTTTTGACTGGAGTGAGAAGTCATGAATGTGCTAAACATGTTAACAAGGAGTTAGTAGCTAAAAAAGAAACAACAAAAACAAAAAAGGCTCCCATGGCTTTTCAACAAAATAAAACAATAAATAAATACATAAATAAATAAATACCAACAACAACAACAGCATAAATATTATAACTGTAGTTGTACAGTTATACTGTAAAATTATTATTATTATTATTATTATTATTACTAATAATAATAATAATTTCAATTACAGTAACATATTACAATACAATTATAAGACAAAAATAGTAATAGACAGCCATAAATATTAGGTAATGTATACTGTATACAGTTATACTGTAAAATTATTAATTAATTAATTAATTAATATATTTACAGTAAATTCATAACAATTTATTACATTATTTAGATCATTAATGTTTCATTATTATTATTATTATTATTATTAGTAGTAGTAGTAGTAGTAGTAGTAGTAGTAATTATTATTAAATATTAAATTGTATTTACAGCAAAATATTACAAGATTTAGATTTATTATTTTATATTTTTACTAATAAGATAATTATTTGTATTATTATTATTATTATTATTATTATTATTATTATTATTATTATGTATTACAATAAAAAAGTATTACAATAGTAATTACTTATTGCAATTATTAATATTAATATAATTTTGTATTATTATAATTATTGCTATTATTATTGTTTACAGTGAAATATTATAATAGTAATAATGTGTTACTTTTTTATTATTACTATTATTAATAATTTGTATTAATAAATATTAATTGTTTTTACTGTGAATTAGCAATAATTTATTATAATATTTAGATCTATTAAAATTATCATTATTATTATTAAATATTAATTGTTATTTATGGCAAAATATTTCAATATTTAGATTTATTATTATTTCATATATTTGTATTATTACATTTTATTACTATTTGTTTTTTATTATAAATTATCATTTACAGTTACATATTACAATAGTAATAACTTATTATTAATTTGCATTATTAAATATTCATTTTTTTAATTTACAGTGGAATATTACTATAGCAATAATGTATTACAAAATGTATTATTATTATTATTATTATTATTATTATTATAATAACTTATTTACAGTGAAATATTACAATAGTAATAATTTGTTAGAATATATATTATCATTATTATTATTATTATTATTATTATTATTATTATTACATACTTTTTTTTTTTTTTTTCATTTTACTGTGAAATGTTTTAATAGTTCACATTCATTTTTGTGTTAAAATATAGTCAACTATTTTGTTAAAAGTAACCATCTAGGATCTGCAGCTTTGCAATATGTTTGTGATAATACCACAACCGAAAGTAGCAGTACTCCCACTGAGCCACCCATTCATGAAGCGCACTCAGGATAAACATTTTATCCTTGGGAATTGAACCTATGACCCTTGTGTTGCTAGCACATGTTCTACAACTTAAAAGGGAAAAAAAAAGATTGACATGGTGGAACAAAAGTCAATTTTTTTTAAGCGACAAACACAGAGCCAGGAGCAACGAATGAAGTGATTACAAAACTCACATACTCTAGTCACCAACCTACCCAACCAAAAAAAAAACAAAAAGTCTAAAAACAGACCTCTGTAAAACACGTCATTTCTTACTATTCCAGGCTATGACAAGAACAAGCTCCAACTGTCAAGCGCACTGTCATGGTGTTTGGATTTGACACACAGGCATTGGAAGCGTGTGTTCACAGAGGAAGGACATACATGTGCAGTAGAGAGACCTGTGCGCTGTAACCTGACAGCCTGAGATGTCTCTATGGGAATCTGGAGCTTTGAAAGCAAAACGAGCAGGCAGACGGTCAGCCAAGTGAGACGCGGTCAGGAGAGCCTTTACACTGCATCCTGTTATGGGCTGACAAGCCGCATGGGACAACACAAACCGTCTGGACACTGACATCGACGAGGGAAAACTGAGTATCTTACATGGAGCAGAAGCTGTGAAACTATTAAACCTGAGGTGAAGGCGATTTATGAAGTCTGTGTGACACTCCGAAACTTCGCCAAATAGGAGCGGTAGTGGATTAACCTCAGGTCTGATGGTTGACCAAGGCTATTTTATCTCTAAGTTCAATTTGTACCAAAAAGCCTGGTTTAGGAAAAATGGTGTAAAAATGGAATGAGGGAACAAGGAGGTACTGCAGGTCTTCAATCGCTAGGATGATTATAAAGAAGCACAGAGCTGATAATAGCTAATTCTCTGCTAAAATACAGGCAGAAATGACTGTGTAAAAGAGTTTTTTTTGGGGGGGGGGAGATGAGTGTTAAGTTAATGTCTAATGTGGCTTTTTTTAGGTTTAGGGATTTGAGGAAACCAATTGAGGTATTCTGCTTTCATGATGCCAACATACATAAATATGTATGCTGTTCACAAAAGCAAAACCTTGACTTTTAGTGAAAGCTGATTCTAGACACTTGGCTGCACTAATATAAACACATTTATGAAACTGTTAAATTATTGTACATTACAAACGTATTTTCTTTAAATTAATTTAACAGAATTTGGTGCTGTTATTATTGGTGACATAATTATTAGTGGAGTACACTGAAGACAGGGATGAAAATTTAGCTTTGCATCACAGGAATAAAACTAATTATTTTATATTGTAATAATATTTCACATTATTACATATAAATAAAATAAAATGAAAGAAATTAAAAAAATAAACATGAAATAAAATAAATACATAAAATAAATGAAAATCTAAAATGAAAAAAAAAATACATAAAATAAAATAAAATATAAATAAAATAAAGTACATAAAATAGAATAAAATAAAATGAATAAATGCATAAAATAAAATATAAAACGAAAAATAAAATAAAATAAATATAATACATAAAATAAAATAAATGGAAAAATGAAATGAAATAATTGAAGAATAAAATAAATAAAATACATGAAATAAAACACATGTAACAGAATGAAATTAAATAAAACAAATAATATACATAAAATAGAATAAAAAATAAAATAAATAAAATAATAATAATAAATAATAAAATATAAAATTACAAATAAAATAAAAGAAAAATAAAATGAAATACAATAAATAAAATACATCAAATAGAACAAAAAGAAAATAAAATTAAATATAAATGAGAAATTAAATAAAAATGTATAAAATAAAAAATGGAAAAAAAACAAAATAAAATAAATGGAAAAATAAAATAAAATGAAATAAATTAAGAATAAAATAAAATAAAATGCATAAAATAAAATACATGAAAAATAAAATAAAATAAAATAAAACAAATAAAATAAAATACAAAAAAAGAATACAAAATAAAATACATAAAATAAAATAAACTAAATTATAAAATTAGAAATAAAGAAAAGAAAAAATAAATTCATAAAATAAATAAAATGCATTAAATAGAATAAAAAGAAAATATAAATATAATACATACAATTATATAACCTAAAACATAAAATACATAAAATAAAATAAAATAAAATAAAATAAAAGTACCTTTCGCATTTTCCTAACACCTTAAACTGTATGTTAGTTGTAACACCCAGTCCATAAACTGTATGAAACACCTTCCTTCATTCATTCTTGCTCTTGTTCACATAATTTTATATGCTTGATTATACTACATTAAAATGTTCACACCCTGTACAATATATTTAAATGCTTTTGCATAATTAAGCAATGTCTTTATGTCACTGAATGTAAATTAAACACTGCATTAACAATTCAAGCTCCCACTCACACTTGTACATTGTCTCAGTGGTGCTATTTTTATACCGATGGTGCTTAAGTGTCACTGCCTACACATTTGCCCTTGAAATACTAGAGCACCCCTTCAAATTCACAAGTACATGGATTTATCTGGTTCTTGACCAAACCTGCCTAGCAACTAGCCAGAACACCTTCGTAATTACACTAAAAATGATCCTAGAACTGTATGAACCTTAAATTATTTGAAAAATTCCCCCTAGTCTTTCTTTCCTTCTTTCTTTCTTTCTTTCTTTGACTTTTCATTTCCAGCCCAGATGCCGCATGCATCAAGTGTCTGAGTAATCACTGTGTTGCGCGCTTCCTGTGTTTCTGGGCTGATACTTGGACGTCATGGGGCTCAAAGGCGAGTTGTGGAGAATGAATTCTCTGTATTATCGAATCCTTCATCTGCGTGAGGTAAAAGCAATTTCCTCTCCCCAAAAAAAAACTTGATTACCACCCCTGAGATTAGGGGAACTGCTCAGGCGAGATGATGGGGCACTAGAGCCACAAACACGCTTCGCTCATGGGAACACAAGAGAGGTTCTGTGCATGTAGACAGAGGTAAAGATGGTAACCTAAAAGAAAAATGATTCCACCACAATAATACACAGGTCAACATTGTCTGTTTTTAACAGTTCAGTAAAGAAGAACCAAGTCAAATTTAAATACGCACAAATTTTGAGAACATGTGACAAGGCACTGCTGTCCATCATTGCACAGTGTGAGATATGTCATTATCAGGACAGCCCTGGTCACCCTTTCATCAACATCCAAGGTCTGCGTTTAGTGTTCTCAGACAAACAGAGAAATTTCCTCAAATGAACAGATCATTCTGTCACCCATAACTACGGTTACATCAAAGAGAAGCTATTTTATGCCAACACTATATAGTACATCCTTAGAGAGACATAGCTCATCACTCGTAACAAGCTCTTGTCTATTTACAATTCTGTCTGCTACCTTTTCTGCGGTATGATAATAACATCCTTACACAAACATAACCAGATATCTCCACAAAGGTAAACATATTACACCATATAAATTCTAGAAAATATATGTCTGCAGGTTTATAATTTAAAAGTATTATTGACAGACTGAAAGTATTATTGACAGACTGACTCAATGAATGAGTTGGACTGACTTAATCACTCATTGACTGACTCACTGACTTCGAATTGAAACTGACTCACTGACTACTACTCAATCACAGATTAAGTGACTCAGTCACTCACTGACTCATTGATAAATGAATGAGTTATTCACTCACTCACTGAATGAAACACTGACTCATCACGGACTTATTCAATTACTGATTAAGTGACTTACTTTCTGATTCAGTCATTGAATGTCTGACTGACTCAATGAATGATTGACTCACTCACTGACTAAATGACCGATTCCCTCACTCATTAATTTACTCACTCACTCACTCACTCACTAATAATCAATTAGTAAGTGAGTCAGTCAGTCAGTTAACCAACTCATTAAATCACTGACTCATTCATTAAATGACTGACTGACTGACACTCAATCACTAAGTGACTTACTCAATAAATGATTGACTCAATGAAACACTCACTGACTATGACTGACTTGCTGACTCAATCACAGACTAAGTGACTTAATCACTGACTCACTTTCTGATTATTTTTTTGAATGGCTGATTCAATAAATGATTTATTTACTCCCTCACTGACTGATTCACTCACTTGTTAATAGTCAGTTAGTCAACCGATTACTGACTCTGACTGACTGACTGATTTACTGAATGACTAACTGACTGACTGACTTTGGCTCAATTACTAAGTGACTCATTCAAAAAAAAATTAATGACTCACTTTTTCACTGACTGACTCACTCAATGAAACACTGACTCTGAGTCACTCACTGACTCACTCTATTACTGACTGACTGACTGACTTGCTGACTCAGTCGCTGATTAAGTGACTTAATCACAGACTCATTAACTCTCTGACTCATTTTATTGAATACTAAACTCAATGAATGACTGACTCACTTAATGAATGACTGATTCACTCACTTAGTAAGTTTCACTCACTTACTAATAGTCAATTTGTCAACCAACTCATTAAATCACTGACTCTGGCTCACTTGCTCATTCATTGACTGACTGACTGACTGACTGACTGACTGACTCTGACTCAATCACTCAATAAATGAACGACTCACTCACTGAATAACTGATTGACTCAATGAAACTGAGATGAGACTGATGACTCACTGACTATCACTGACTGATTGACTTGACTCAACTGCTAATTAAGTGACTTAATCACTGACTCACTCTCGGACTCATTCATTGAATAGCTGACTCAATGAATGACTGACTGACTGACTGACTGACTGACTGACTGACTCACTGACTGACTGACTGACTGACTGACTGACTGACTGACTGACTGACTGACTGACTGACTGACTGACTGACTCACTCACTCACTCACTCACTCACTCACTCACTCACTCACTGATTCACTCACTACTAATAGTCAATTAGTCAACCGACTCACTGATTCATTCTGAATGACTGACTGACTCTGACTTAATCACAGATTAAGTGACTCACTCACTGACTTCTTCACTGAACTCACTGAATGTCTCAATGAAACACTGACTCTGAGTTACTAAATGACTCACTCTAACACTCTATTACTGACTGACTGACTTGCTGACTCAGTCGCTGAGTCGCTGACTCAATGAATGACTGACTGACTCACTTAATGAATGACTGATTTACTCACTTAGTAAGTTTCACTCACTTACTAATAGTCAATTTGTCAACCAACTCATTAAATCACTGACTCTGACTCACTTTCTCATTCATTGACTGACTGACTGACTGACTCTGACTCAATCACTAAGTGACTCACTCAATAAATGAACGACTCACTCACTGAATAACTGATTGACTCAATGAAACTGAGATGAGTCTGATGAGTCACTGACTATCACTGACTGATTGACTTGCTGACTCAACTGCTAATTAAGTGATTTAATCACTGACTCACTCTCTGACTCATTCATTGAATAGCTGACTCAATTAATGACTGACTCACTGACTCACTCACTGACTGACTGACTCACTCACTCACTCACTCACTCACTACTAATAGTCAATTAGTCAACCGACTCACTGATTCATTCACTGAATGACTGACTGACTCTGACTTAATCACCGATTAAGTGACTCACTCACTGACTTCTTCACTGAACTCGCTGAATGTCTCAGTGAAACACTGACTCTGAGTTATTAAATGACTCACTCTATCTCACTGACTCATGTTCTGATTCTGACTCTCTGAATGACTGACTGGCTCAATGAATGACTGGGTCACTCACTCACTCTAAAAATAACTCAACTCATAATCCAATTAGACGAATATTTATTAAATTATGAAATTATTGGGCTGAATCTCACACAATAATAACTAAATCATATTTTTAACATAACAGTGAACATGACCATTTTTAACTTAAATGTGCAAGGTTCCAGGTGTCAGTTGCTTCCAGTTATTTTTACAAAAACAATTCATTATGCTGCTTGATATTGCAAAGTGGTATATTATCTAACTCTATTATCATAATCATAAACTCACCGGTTTGTAGCGTAAACAGTTTTAGGCTAATGCATCAGACATCTTGCATATGCACAGGAAACACATCCATGTTGCAAACTAGGGTGGATACAATTACCACAATGTCAAATTCCTCAAACCACAATATACGTTTTTGGTCATAGCACCCAGTTATCCAGTGGTGAGATGACCTGCAAAAACAGAGCAGAGTGAGCGGCTGCATCAGCAGGGAGTCCGGCCCACTGACGGCAGGTGGTCTGACCCTTTACACCCATGGAGAGAAAGGAGCCTGGGCTATATGAACACTTCTGCCCAGACATGGGCCACAGGTCACTCAGGTGCAGTAGAGCAGAAAATAGAGGAAGAGAAACTCAGTGCACCGCAGAGTTCGTCTTTCTCTGCCTTCTTGCAGCTTTCTTTCTCTCTTTTTCCTCATACGACCCTTGCGATGTCTGCCACACAATACAAAAGGGAGCAGAAATTACACAAGCGAGATGAAGGTACAGAAAGCCGACGCGGCTGTAACCTCGTGGGGGTGAATCTGAAATGCGTTCGGTTTTCCTAATAGACATGTGCTTTTATCTTTCTTTGATTAGAAGCAAACGCAGAGTTTATGAACAACTGATGCACTGAAGGCTGAAATACTGCAACAAATTATCAGGGTTTTTTTCCCCCTCTTTCACATCATAATTCTTTTATTAATATTGAGCAGGAAAAAACGCATTAAAACTCAATAATATACTCCCCCAGCTACACAAAAGACATTTCACAAGTCGAGATATTGAGTCACTTGGCTCAACGTAGTATTGCAGTTAATTCAAAATCTCCAGTGTGATATTTCAATAGAAAGACAGAATTTCTATTAGGCTGTTTTTTAAAAAGAAATTATTAACCCAAAAATGAAACTTCTGTCATTATGTTGTTCCATACCCATGACTTTTTGCATTGTACACAAACGGAAATATTTGAATAATTGTACTACAAAAAAAACGAAGCTTAGTGCTTTCATATAAAAAGTGCTTGCCATAAAAAAAAAAAAAAACTGAAAATGATCATAAAAGTGGTTCATGCTACTTATATTTTGCCTTTTTAAAGGTGTTACAAACAAACCAATATTGAAGTCATTATTTACTGATAATTTTCCCATTCAGTGAGCTGCGAACAGTAAGTAAAACTCAAGACCAAATCAGTCAAATGTTTCAAGCTGCTTTGTAAACTGAATCAACTTAATTCATGAGTTGCTAGTACGTTATTATCAAGTAACTTTTTGTTTGCTGCTTTGTTTCTCACAGAAAGACATTATTTGACTTTAGAAAACTTGGAAAATACAGATTTTTTTTTTTCTTTTTAGAGTTTGATTATTCATTTTGGGTGAACTATAGCCTTAATAACATGGTTTGTTTGCTCATTATAACAGCTTGAATAAAAAGACAACAGCTATTTTGCCTAGTGAGAAAAAGAAAAGGTGCAAAAGTGCACACAAGGGCCCATTAGCGGGTCAGAAAATTCCTGCCCGGGTGCATGACAAACACTGTGTCCTTTTACAGGCTAAAGTGTCTGTCGGAATCACATATCAGCAAATTGCTGGAGCTCAGGGCTGCCGCCGCTGAAAACCGACTCATCAATGAAAAGAGCCTTTTAAAAAACTCTTTACAGCATGATTGTTGTTCAAGGTTACAGATATTTCCAAATCCATAGGGGAGATAACTATCTAGACACCAACGTGACGCTCAAAAGATACTCACTGAGAAAAAATACAGCCTCAGACCCCTAGCAGATCAATGCTGAATTATGGGAAACACGGCTATTGTTCAGAACAGAACATACAGTATTTAGTTTAATCCTATTTGTGAGAACAAAGTCAAAATTGAGTCTCAGCTGCATACTGACAAACAAACAGCTTATTTTCAGTCCATGTGAATAGCTTTGCAGCCTCAATAATTCTTAAATATTGACATTTATATGTATTTTATATATATATAGTTGAGGCCAAAAGTTTACATCCCCCTTTCAGAATCTGCAAAATGTTAATTATTTTAACAAAACAAAGAGGGATCACATAAAATGCATGTTTATTGTTTATTTAGTACTGACCTGACTAAGACATTTCACATAAGAGATGTTAATAATAGTGGAATTTATAAAAATTACCCCGTTCAAAAGTTTGCATCCCCTAGATTTTTAATCTCCTCTGAAGGGCAGTACTAAACGAAAAAATATGATATTTAGGCAAAATAAGAAAAATGTACACATCTCCACTCTGTTCAAAAGTTTTCACCCCCGGCTCTTAATGCATGTTTTTTTTTTCCCTTCTGGAGCACCAGTGAGCATTTGAACCTTCTGTAATACTTGCATATGAGTCCCTCAGCTGTCCTCAGTGTGAAAAGATGGATTTCAAAAATTGACAGTCGTTGCTGGAAAGGGTTCAAATACACGAAAATGCTGGAAAACCGAAGAATTTGTGGGACCTGAAGGATCTTTCTGAAGTACAGCAGGCAGTTCAGGACAAACAAGGGACTCATGAACAACTATCACTAAACAAACAAACAAACACAGCTGTGGATCATTCGGGTAACAACACAGTATTAAAAATTAAGGGGATCTAAATTTTTGAACGGCATAATTTTTATAAATTAACTATTATTTTCTCTTGTGGACTATATGTAAACATCTTTCATGTAAAATGTCTTATTAAGGTCAGTACTAAATAAACAATAACATGCATTTTCTATGTTCCCTCTTATTTTGGTAAAATAATTACAATTTTGCAGATTCTGAAAGGGGGTGTAAACTTTTGACCTCAACTGCAGTAATATATAATAAGTGATATTTACCTTTAAGACAAATTAGTACCTTTAATACATTTAATTACTAATACAACAAGACAGAGAGCGAACCATGAGGCACAATGGGATGGAAGTTTCAGTCAGACTGTTTATCTATCACCTGCAGAGCCAATTCACCCACATTAAAGTGCCCAGGCCTGAATGCACCATCAGATCAGATGTAGCACCAGATAAATCACTCTGAATGAGACCGAACCGGCGCTCGACACTGGCACCGAGCCCGCCTGTAAACGTTTACCAATAGCACTAGGAGAATGTTTCAACACCATTGTGTTATTGATTAGTCATTTTTCATGCCGATGACCATCGTAATCAGCGTCAACAGCACGTACGCGGGAGTGTGCGAGATGATGCATGGGAAAGGAATAATTCTACGGCTAATGGAATCAATGTCACATGATGCACGCCATCGCCGCGTCGAGAACCCATTGACACAGATCTCATTGACAGCCAACGACGACATGCATTAAATCACACCTGTGTGGAACAGCACTTCGGCTTATAATATAGCCCTATATATATCTAAGACAAAGAAAAATAACTTTCATGTTAGCCATAAATCTTTTATATGGGATCTCGAAAACAAAACTCCATTGGCTATATGACCTTTCAAACAAATATACGATGACACAATACAGACCGATACCACCGATTATGACAAAGGTTACTAAATTTGATTCATCCTGGACTCAGAAGCCTGTCACTTGGCTCACAAATCACATAGGAGTAGAAAAATATATACACTAGCCTATATAATACAGTATATCTATATAGTTTTCTGTTACGTATCATTGTCAGAATGCTATCACAGACACACTTATGAGTAGCCAGATCCCGACCCTGGATCAGAGGGAAAGGATAACTCCTACACAAAAGCAAAAGGCAACAGCGATTGCCTGTAGATAAACTGACGTGCCATTTTGGACTCCATCATTCTTTCACAGTCTCCATTGATTCACAGTAAATATGAAGGGGGACCTGACATTTAGTGCCGGCTGTTTGGAGACTATTGACTGTCTGGCTAGATGAGCAATTTCATTTCCATTGATCAAGTGCTGCTACAAAAATCAAGATTGCACTACAAACAAGAGGAAGAGTTGATTTTAAGCTTGTTAGTGTGCAGAAACGGAAACTTAAAAGGTGGTTTCATAAATAAAATGTCTATTTCTTTAAATATATCCACACTATAAAACTTCAGCTACTTGTGTTTCATATAAAACTTTAATTTCTTTAAAATGGTATAATAATGTATTGTTGAGTTAAAGTGTTTGAACTCAACAAAACAAAGTCTTAATGGTTAAATGCTGCTGATAATCGACAAAACATACCATATAGTACAGGGGTCACCTCTTGTGTTAAGAAAAATATAATGGCGTTAATGGCAAGACTAATTTTAAAAAGTAAGTAAACAAATTGTTATGTCAAAATAATACTTAAAATGGCATGAAAACGATCTGTGGGACTTAAAAAAAAATCTTAAAAAATAGTTAAACGTTAACTATTAAAAAGTATAGCTGATGAGATAGCTTGATGAGATTCATGGCTTTAATAAATAGAATATTGATTCCATTGTTAATGTAAAAATATAATGTTTTTTTTTTCTTTTTTTCTGATAGTGTGAGTAATGTTTATTAAAAAAATGTGACTGAAACATACATTTACATTTAATAAAAAAAAATGAATAAAAAAATAAATGAATCGGAGTTAGCAATATACTTACGAGAATAAAAATCCTTATGTAAATAAATATGCACGCACACACACTGAACTGAGCGGTAATTTGCTCTATTTTTAGGAGGTGTTGATTGTGCTGAGCTGCTGCGTCTGCCTGTAATTGTTTTGTCTGTTTTTAGTGAAAGAACGGGGGGAGGGGGGTCTCAGCACAGTTCTTTTTTTCTGTAAAGATCAATACGCATTTAATTTTTAAACTAGCGTTAGGAACTGACACTGATGAGGCCTGAAGAATGGATTTTAGTTAAAGAACAATGCAGAGAAAGCCGACTGAATTAAACGCCTCAAAATCAGCCTCTGAGAATGAGCTCTGATGACAAGTGAACATCACATAACCACTCATCCAGCTTTGTCCTCAAATATGAGTATTGATTTATGTTCAGCAGGTCTAAATTAAGAAAAAAGATCTTCATCTAAAAGACAAATTGAGTTTTAGAGAACGAATTGCACATTCATTACAGCCCATTATTGATGCATCAATAACACAGTGATACAAACTAGATGAATCCTCATTTACAATCCCGGACTTTGAACACTTAAGTATTTCGCTTGAAATGAACAATGACATACTATATCCACTTTACAATAACTATATTTAATATTTTTGCAATTTCACATACCTTTTTGAAAAAGGAAGTTGGGGTAGGAGTCAAAAAAAAAAAAAAAAATTATAACACAAAACAAAAAAGGCAAACCAAAACACACAAAAAAACAAACTGAACCAAACCAAAACATACAAAAAAACAAAATGCACAAAGCAAAACAAAACAAAACACACAAGAAAAATCAAAACACAAACCAAACAAAAACACAAGACAAAACAAAAAACACACAAGACAAAAAAATATACAAATCAAAACACAAAACAAAAACACATGACACAAACCAAATCAAAATAAAATGCACAAAACAAAAAGGCAAATGATAACACAAAACAAAAAAAACAAACCAAACCACACAACTAAACACAAACCAAAACAAGAAAGACTAATCAAAACCAAATAAAACACACAAGACAAACCAAAACACAACAAACCAAAGTGAACCAAACCAAAACACACACAAAAATGCACAAAACAAAACATACAAGACAAATCAAAACACAAGCCAAACCAAAATAAGACACAGAAGGCAAAATAAAACACAAATAAAAAAAACAGAAGACAAAACAAAACAAAAAAAACAGACAAAAACACACACACACACACACACACACACACAAGACAAACCAAACCAAACACACAAGACAAAACTAAACCAAACCAAAGAAAACACATGGTAAAACCAAACCAAACATAACATACAAGACAAACACAAAACAAAACAAAGAAAAAAATATAAATCAAAACACAAAACAAAAACACACAAGACAAACCAAATCAAAATAAAATGCACAAGACAAACCAAAACACACACACAACAACAAACAAACCAAAGCAAAAAATACACAAGGCAAAACAAAACACAAGACAAAAAAAACAAAAAAAAAAACAAGACAAGACAAGAAACAAAAACACACAAGACAAAACCAAACGAGACAAAAACAAACAAAACACACAACCAATACAAAACACAAAACCAAAACACACAAGACAACAAACGAAAGCAAAAACACAAAAGACAAAACAAAACAAAACACACAAGACAAACCAGATCCAAACAAAATGCACAAGACAAACCAAACCACACACAACAAACCAAAGCAAAAAAAAAAAAAAACACACACAAGACAAAACAACACAAGACAAGAAACAAAAACACACAAGACAAAACCAAACTAAAACACGCAAGACGACAAACCAAACCCAAAAAAACACAAGACAAACAAAAACACAAAACAAACCAAACTGAACCAAGCAAACTAACCAAAACACACACACACACACACACACACACAAACAAACAAATAAGACAAAGTAAAACACAACAACACACAAAAAAGACAAACAAAACACCAAATGAAACAAAACAAAACCAAAAAATAAAACTAAAACGAAACAAAACAAAACAAAATAAAATATCATAAACACACATACACACACATTTATTTATCTATCACATTATCTCAGCAACTCTTTATTCGTTCATTGCAAATTGCTTCTTCCTTTCTCCTCCCCCATCTTGGTCCATTACCATCCTGCCACAAACCTGCCAAGTTCCCAGAATTAAAGGAAACATTAACCGTTGTCAAGGAGTCATGAGCAGGCCATCAGAATAAAAGCAAGCGGCGAATGACGTTATATAGCATCGATTTAGAATGCGAGGCTGTGGCATTCATCAAGTGAGATGGGCTAATTTGCTCATTTGCATAAAATATTGAAAAGTGACAGCACTCTGTGAGCGCTTGGAAATGACGCCATTTAAATGCTTCAATTAGAAATGCAAATGGAGGGAATATTGGCGGATGTTTTCATTTCCTTACTCTGTCTTCTGCAAACTTAAAGCAGGATTTAGAAGTGTTTATAATCTGCAGCGTGGGTGGCGTTGACTTCTACATAGCCTAAATTAAAGGGAAAAAGAAGCTTCACGATTTTTTACAATAGACATGATTAGCAAAAAATAAATAAAGAAATGCGCAGAAAAAGGATCAGAGGGCAATTCAAAGCTATGCATATATTACAGCACTCTACAAAGTCAAAGCTGCTTTCTTAAAAGTTTGAACACGTATATGTGTAGAACTAAACAAGGAAGCCGCACATTATACTATAAACAAAAACAAAAGAAATGGCATCGCTAATGACAAATACAGCTAAAAACAAAGGACAAAGTGTTGCATAAGCTTTCACTTACATTTTAAAAAGCAACTCTCAATGAAAAAAAAAAAAATCATCAAATACTGGAAAAAAAAAACACACTGGTAATTAGTCTGTCGGCTGCAGATGCATTCATGTGATTGCATAAGCAAAGCAATGTGTTAATGGCTAAATTAAGGACATAATGAGAGTCTGAAATGAGAAAACACATTACGCAACAAACGCCCATTTTTCTCCAGCCTCAGAACTCGTCTGTCCTTGACAGCTTGCAAATATCTGAGCAACTGTTATTAAACCTTGTCTATCACAGACTCTGTGACAAATCACTTTATTTCAAGACAATGCTAAAGTTCCTGTTTTTTAATTTATTTTTTTACATTTTTTTGACTCCACATTCACAGAATGCTCATGCAAACTGAAGAACTAAATGGATTTTGAATGCAACATACCAACATCCAATACAATACGTAAACTATACTAATGAACTAAATAACTAAAGGTGAATTTATATAAAAAGTGCGATAATGATGTAAAAGGAATAAGTATGGGTCAAAGGTATCATGCATTTGAATATCCCTTCGGAACTTTTAAGTTGAGAAAAGATTCTTTTAAAATGAATAAACAATGGTAACAATAATGGTAACAATAATAATAATAATAATAATAATAATTATTATTATTATTATTATTATTGTTTTGTTCGATGATGACGAGGATTATGAGGATTATCATAGTAATATGATCAAAATGACAACAAACAATAATAATAACCAATAATAATAA